>JANAVB010032618.1:7850536-8400116 GCA_029216955.1 Iris pallida | reverse complement strand
TTAGTTAGAGTATTGTGTCATCTCACATTGGTCTCCTATGCTAAGGTCATCATTTGGCTAGGTGTCCAGTTGAAAGTTGTGTGCCAACTAGTGTCTTAGTGTTTAACTTAGTATAAAAACTAAGTTTATGTATTTATTTCTACAGTGACGAGTCACCAGGCATCTATAGCATTTTATCGCTACTTTGCGTTGCTAAGGCAAGTACTTCTACAAACTTACATACTGTTGCATCAATGAACTGCGAATCCAAACCATGTTAAATGCTGATCCTTGGGGTAGCAAGTTAAAACTTTACATGTTGTATTACTTTCAGTCTCTACCATGTTTAGGATAGTTTTTATATCTTTCACATGTTTAAATAATGGGTTAAGGGGAAACTGTTAGTAGTGTACGTGATCACGACCGCCTTCTCGTATATATTATCGCGCATGATAACATTCTATATGTAACTTTGCCGTTGTTCTGATCTCGCGTTTGTGTATGGATATACACCGAGGCCGTTCGTCACGTATGTGCATGCCAGAAAAACTTGATATGTACCGCTGTATATCCTATTCACCTATTGACCAATTTACGTACATGCTACGGTTTTAAACTCTTAAAATATATGTTGTCATTTCTAAAAAGAACCAATGAAACCATGATATGTCCTGATTCCAGTTTATTACTTCTGTTCATGCTTCGTATGTTTAGTTTGTTAGAATCAGTACTTGCTCCCATCCTGAGAGGATAACGTGTAGGTATACTTAATTACTGAGGAATTGCTCTGTGACTCATATTATGGAGTTACTGCCGGACCAGACTTTGTCTTACGAGGATGTACCTGCAGGAAAACTCCTCTAGTGTCTATTTACTTTAGACTTTTGAGAGTAGTCAGATTAGACTATGTATTTTGTGACTGGACTTGTATCTAGCTTATATTTCGGACTTGTACTTGGGACTACTTATTATGAGATGACTTTTGTTTGGAACATTTATGACCTTTATTATTATAGAACTGTTAGCACATTTTAGTCTTATCCTGTTATCTTAGAACAGCTACTACGCTTTACTTCAAGCGTAGGCTGGACATGACCGGCCCGGCCCAACAATTTGGGTAGCGGATCGTGACAGAACGTCATGACATGAGGTCAACTTCTGTCCTTGTTTGGTTGGGAAGTTGGCTTAAAGTGTCGTGATGTTGTACGAACTCCAGTAGCAAGCAGAGACCTTTTTATCATATTCTTACTCCTTTACTGGTTCCAATTCCTCATATCGTACTTTCTTGCGCGTACTTGCTGTTAGAGGTCTAACCTATTTGGTTTTACATGGCCAGATTTAGAGCAATTCCTGAGGACTCAGCTTACTTCCACCTCCAAGATGGTCAATACTAGAGGGATGATCGCAGGAGGACACGAGTGGGTTCCTTGCTTTCCTGCTCGTTTTTACTATTTACTTCACTTTTTTCTTTTGGCACCGACATGTTAGTCGGATTGTCTTGTACTTACTTTTATATATATAACTAAATCGGACTGCAGCTGATAATGATTGTGTATACCTTGTTACATCCTCTGGTTATGTTTTGTAAAGCCAGATCTCAAGAATATTTTGACCAAGCATTTGGGACGTCTTACTGCTTTATCTTACATGTTCTCTATTTACTATTTCTTGTTTGAATGATTGAGACAATAGATTTGAGTAACCCTAGTGAGACTTTCATGTAGTATGCGCCCCCTCGTCTTTAGACAGCATTGATCGGATTATACGGTATTTATCTACCCGTAACACGTAGTTGGTTGAGTCATTCCCCCTCTCTCCGGTATTCTGGTTCTGGGGCATGACACGGATTTCTATTCAGGTAAAGGGTTAACAACCCCGGTCCTTGTTTGGTTTAAGGGTTGCGACCTGGCTACCTGAATGGTTTTTTTCGTACTCAATTCACTGTTGTTGTCTCTGTTATTATCAGGTTTTTTATTATCTTTAATATTTATTTATGATATGCTGGTTTAGTTTCCTAAGTGAAGCCTCCTTTGTGGTACTTTCTCTTTCTGGGATCTGACCCACTGGTTTTGTATGGCCAGATACTGGAGCAGCTCCAGAGGATCTACCTACCTTCCATCCAGATGGTGACCACCAGGCGGAACCCTGGCAACGAGTGGGTTTTATTTTTGGCTCTCCCACTCTATTGTAAAAATTATTTCTTTTGAGGCGTTTAGCCGATGAGACGTGTTAGCTCGATTTGCACTTTACTTACTATCTGCCTGCGGCTGTAACATGATGACGAATCCTAGGATTGATCATGTATGACTGAAACTCTTGCTAGTCTTGACATTTTGTATGACTAGCTTCATGATCATCCAAATATGTAATGTGTGGGACGCCTTACTATTGTATATTTGGTGCTCTGAAATCTTGTAACTGTTATTACTTGCTTGAGATTGAGACAATAGGCTTGTTCATGACCATAAGAGACTGATGGCTTGTAGTTAAACCCTCATGTTCTAAACAACCGTGACCGTATTGAGAGGTGGGTTGCACTTCATATACGTAGCTGGCTATGTATGCCCCCGGTCTCCAGTATTCTGGTTCTGGGGCGTTACATGAGGAGACGAACAATTATTTTTGGTCTATTCTGGATTGTATTTTGCGTACCGGTGTTGAGTGTTCCACCGAAGGGGTCGACGAACACAGGGATTAGATTCTGTATTTTGGATTAGATTGGATTCTGTATTTTGGATTGTACATTTGCATTCTGGATTCTTTTTTAATTTTTTTCAATGTAGCGACATTTTTAGCGACGTTTTTATTCGTCGCTAACTGTAAGACGAATATAAACGTCGCTAAATTATTGACGTGGTAAACAATCTGATGCCGCCACATCGTCGTAAAATGTCGCTAATTTTTTGCTAATTCGGCGACCATAAGAAACGTCGCAAAGAACGTCGCTCATTAGCGATGTTGTAGACGTCGCTAAATAACGTCGCCACAGCGGCGTTTTCTCTCGATTAGCGACACATTTTTTCCGTCGTTTTCAAAAGGTCGCTGAAAACGTCGCTAATGTCGCTTAGCGACGTTTTTTGTCGAGATTAGCGACATTTAGGAACTTCGCTAATCTGACAAATTTTTGTTGTGAATGGTCATTCTTCGTCATTTTAACACGGAGCCATTCTCCGTTATTTTAATACGGAGAATGACAAAAGTTATAGTCCTCCAAAGTTTCAACTGGCCATAAAATACAGGAGAATGGTCATTCTCCGTGGTAATTGTCACGACCCGCACCCACTGTGAGGGTACGAGTACGTAACAACGTCCAGCCTACGTCGCAGTGTTGGCGGTAGAACGCTGTTCTAGGTCATGAACTATAACTAGCATAATGTGAATACTCTCCAAAAGGAGTCCACCACAGAGGTACAACTCAATCACAATCTAAGGTAGAATGAAGCACGATGAAAATAGATAAAAAAATTCTCAACTGAGATACAGCAGAATGAAATAACAAATCTCAACAACTACTAGTCTCAACATCTCTAAATATACAACTCTGAAATAAGGACAACAACTAAACATGAAAAGGAAGAACAGTCTAAGCTATCTACACTATGCAAGGTATCATCCTCAGCAGCTGCCTGAACCTCCCCAGGGGTCCAGGTCGCGAGTGTCAACTAGGCAAGCTCCAAGTAAGGGGTGCAGGGTCCCTCATCATCCTCTGTAAAAATTTTAACAGGTCCAGTCAGGACGGGAGCGAGCACAATACATCTTACGCAGTTCATATCAAGTTAAGAAATATAAAGAATGCAATAGAGTAACATACATGAAACGCTGAAAAAAGAATGTATATGAAAAATAGCAGAGATTTGATAATAGGAAATATCTATATATGATAAGTAAGAACTGTAAGCAACATATGATTTAGAGTACAATATGGTTATGTAAACGGTTTTGGACAATACAATGGTAACTTCATTGTACGTGAGTGCACAATAGACATATACAATAGTTATACAATGTTGTACAATAGGATTTGATTACATAACCAATTCTACTCCCCCTCCCTAATCAATACACAAGGATCCACTCCAGTTACGTTATCTTATACAATAGTGTACAATGTTATACAATAGATGTATAATGTTATACAATAGTTGTACAATAGTCTATCCATGGGACTCATATGATAATGAGAGTACAATAGGCACAATGAGTATACAAGGATAAGGGTATTCAATAAATATAATATGTAAGTGAAACGCACATCACAATATGTATTTAGTGGATACAAGGGGATAACATCTCAAAAGAAGATCCATATAGTACCAATCCGTGATAACAATCGTGTCAGCATCAAGTATAGTAATCTAGAGCAAGAATGTAAATCCAGACAAGTATGAAACGGTCAGAAAATGTACTTGCCTGATATCTGAATGTCTGAAGTAAATATACTGTCCGAGATGAGGTACCTGACTCCTAGTTAGAGCAACACAAGTCAAGATGTATACAGGGGATGATAATTTAATCTACAATGCATCTACATGCTGTCTAAGTCAAACTAGACTAAAGTCAACACTGGGTCAACTCCAGTCAACTATACTAGTCAAACTAGGTCAACTAGGTCAAGTTCTAGCCCAAACAAGTCTAACAAGTCTCATTAGGCCTAACCAAGCCTAGGCTAGCACCCAAGCACAATCACAAGGCTATACAAGCCATCAATCACATAATTTATATTATATATACAGCTCATATTTTGCATACAATAGATATACATTTAGGCAATCAACTATATATACATTAGACATTCCTAGGCACATATCAATGAGCTAGTGTGATCATATATGCATATACTAGCATACAATACTAGGCCTATATATAATATGCCACCTATATATTACATACATTATATATATAGGCATACAATATATAGGAATTACATTGTATTCATGCAAGGGGGAATGTGTATAACAGTGTGTATATATGCTATATACTCGCAGGTTTTGGGCTAGGTGTATCAGTGAAGTGCAACTTAATGTGAATGTGTGATATAGGAATGGCATGAAACAATAGAAAGAATGTGTTAATGAATGTGTGTGTGTGTGGTTGACAGTGTGCAATTGAGTGTGTGACTGGAAACAAAATCAGTGATGTGTCAATGGGTGAAGGCAAGGGAAAATCTCAGATTTATGGCAGTGAAGGGTATGGGTGGCATATGTATGTGTGGGTGAATATTAGCTCTCAGTTTTAATAGTTCCAGGAATTTGAAAACCCAATAACAAACAAGGTTCATGAATTCTGATTGCATCTTAGACTCAGTTCTCCTAATAAACCAAAATCAAGTATCAAATAAATTAAACCAATTTCTCAGTTTAAACATTTGGAATAATTCTCAGAACATGAACAATGTTCAGTCATACATATATGTGTGTGTATGTAGATGGGTTCTTAGGTGTATAGAACAAGGCAGAGGGTGATGTGTGTTCAGAAACTAAACTGAAATCAACATTTAACACAACAGTGACTGAACCTAACAACTAATCATTACAGTGATTGAGCAAAGCAACTAAGCAAGACTTCAATAATACTCAGACTGAAACATCAAAGAATGGGACTAAAAATTATAATTCAAGGGGACTGAATAATATGGGAAGTTTAGGACTTCACCACACACACAAGGCATCCCATGTAGATGGTGAAGAAAACAGTGATGTACCTAATCTTATGTAACAAAATAGAGAACCTAGATTTTGAAGAGACTAACTGTTAATAAATGTATTCTCAGTTTCTAGGAATTAATCCCAACTGGAAACCCATGTTTCAGCTTCTGTTATCATGGATAACAGGATTTGAAACATACTCTCCAAATTTCAGTACACACTCATTCATTCAATCCCAGAGCCATTCGAAAATCAGTCACTACACAACCATAGTCCTAATGCAACTAAACTTGTTAGATATAGGAAATTAAACATTGCAATTAACCAAATCAAAATTAGTGAAACACAGGTAGCTTGGGAATTCTCAGGAAAATATGATTTTGATAGGGTTCTTAGGAAAATAGCAAATGACAGTTTTCAGAAAAAAGGGAATCTCAGTTTTAAATCAACATTTCAAAATTCCTAATGAACTGTGTACAAACATAACCCCAATCAATCTCTCATATATGTATCTAACCCAAGCAAACCTATATGCTCTCCTACCATATACATATAACATATAATCCTCATATATACATATATTACAACCTAACAAAACACATCAACATCAATATTATACATAAGCCAGTTAACTAAACCCAATACATTTCATTCAACTGTAACAACAAGGGAATCATGGTCTGTTATTCAGAGAAGGGAATGGGGCCCTGTGTTCTCAGATTTGAGTCTTTGTGTAAGTGTGTGAACAATGTTTTACCTGTGTGTCAATAGAGGGTGTGTAGGACAGGGGTTTTAGATTTCAGTTTAACAGGGAATTAGTGGACATTATGGATCAATGTGGTTCTCCTTAACAACATTGCAATCTCAGGTTTTAGTTTTTTTTTACAACGATCCTAAAGCCAATTGTAACAAAAATCAGAAAGCAATATATCAATAACAGTTTCAGTCCAACTCACAATCGAAAATCCATTTTCAAATACAAAAACCAAATCTAAATCTTATAAAATCAATCAACAGGAACCAATACACATGTGGCTGAATCTAACATGTCAAATTAACATTGAAAAAATCAGTTCAGGAATCAATTTAAATTCATGAATTGAAAACTGGGACTGTGTATCAGGGAAAACATTTTTTTTGAACCAATAATCACATAAAAACCAATCAAAGTCCAAAACAGGTGTACACGAATGTGAGTCACATGTGCACATGTGTCGGGAGTCAATTCGTGTCCAGAAAAGTGGACACGAAGTGTCTAAACAATGAAAATAAAGAATCAGTGAATCAGTGACTCAACGTGGCCTCGTGCAGCCGTGTCGTGCACTATTGCGCACAACATAGCGCACGAACACCCATGGGCTCGTGCACACACGTAGAGGGGGTATAGGGCTAGTGTTTCAAGTTCCAGACACGAGTCCGCGTCGTGTCTGTATGCGACACGAAAGCCGTGTCAGTGCGGTTTTCCCGCGCGTGTACAGTGTGTGCGTGATCCGTGCGAGATCGAGAACTCTCTCGATACACAATCATTTTACCCAAAATTTTGTGGGTGGCCTGACAGTCATGGCCCCCACGAGCACACCAAATTTGGTGTGTCGAAGTATCGTGCACAGTGAGATAGGGGGCTCGAACAGCAGGGCATGTGCGCCGTGTCTCGTACAGTGAGTTCGTGTCCATTTTGGACACGGACACAGCTCGATATGAGCTCAGAGCTTGGGGGTTCGAAAACACACATCAAGGGCTTGCAATCTATTCAAATAGAATTTAAAAATAAGAAGAATTTATTCACTCAAGTATTTCATCGAACACATGCACCCTAATACTGATTTGTGTCCGATACGGACACGAAATGGACACGACTCAACACAAAACCAATACCTATAGCTAGGGGACACCTAGGGCTTCCTATCCATGCAAAGAAAACGAAATTTGGTGGAGGGAATAAGGATTTACCTATATGTGCAATTTGCATGAAAAAGCTTCAAAAGGGGGTGGTTCTTCTTGATGGCCATGTCCTCCAAATTGATCCAAGGCTGAGATTACTCTCTATGAACAGCAAGAAGAGACTAATTAGGACCTAATGCAAAAGATTTGAGCTAAAAAGGACATGAAATAAGAAAGTTATGGATTAAGGAAGATGGATCTTTACCTCTTTCTTCAAAGCTTGAGAAAAATAATAAAAGAGGCAAGAACAAGGAGGAGATTATTTATAGGAAGGGGAAGCCCTATGGCTGGTCCTAATGAGTAAAAATTAGGGTTACGGTTACAAGTCATGGGCCATGGGCCAAGTCACATGAGAAATGGGCTCTGTACCTTAGCCTTAAGTCCAACAAATAAATCCTTCCTAATTTCTCAAGAGCTGAATCACTCAAGTCAAAACCAAGTCGACTTAAGTTAGATTGGGGTCTCACCATGCTAATCAAGTCACCTTAACCAGAGTCAACATCTAGGTTAGTCTCCTATGTCACAACTAGCAAAAGTCAAAATCAACAACCATCAATCCAAGAATAAATCAATAGTTCTAAAAAAAATCAAAATGACCAAATTACCCCTAGGCTAAAAATAATAAATAAAATATCCTAATCACATGGCTAGGCTCTAGGGCAGACAGTCTCTACGGTTCCACTAGCTGCACATCAAATCACAAGTCATGATTTAAATAGTTTAAAAATGATTAAAAAAATTATCAAAAAAATCATAATATGAAATAAATATCAATAATAATAATTATAATTACAAAATTTCAAAATTACCCTCATCTGGAAAACTGGGTGTTACAGTAATATCATGGAGAATGACCATTCTCCGTGTTAACACCACGGAGAATGGCAATTCTTCGTGGTAATATCACGGAGAATAACAATTCTCCGTGCTAATATCACGGAGAATGACCATTCTCCTTGTTAAATTGATGAAGAATTACCATTTTTCGTGTTAAAATCACGAAGAATGGTCATTCTCCGTGTTAAAATCACGGAGAATTGCCATTCTCCATGTTAAAATGACAGAGAATGGTCATTCTCCGCCATTTTAACATGAAGCCATTCTCCGTTATTTTAATACGGAGAATGGCCATTCTCCGTGGTTTTAGCACGGAGAATGACAAAAGTTATAGCCCTCCAAAGTTTCAACTGGCCATAAAATGCAGAAGAATGGTTATTCTTTGTGGTAATATCACAGAGAATGATCATTCTCCGTGCTAAAACCACGGAGAATGGCAATTCTCCGTGGTAATTTCACGGAGAATGATAATTCTACGAAGAATGGTCATTCTCCGTGTTAAAACCTTCTCCGTGTTAAAATGACGGAGAATAGTCATTCTCTGTAATTTTAACATGGAGTCATTCTCCGTTATTTTAGCACGGAGAATGGTCATTCTCCATGGTTTTAGCACGGAGAATGGTCATTCTCCGTCATTTTAACACGGAGAATGACAATTCTCCGTAGTTTTAGCACGCATTCTCCGTCATTTTATCACGAAGAATTGCCATTTTAGCACGGAGAATGGCCATTCTCCATGGTTTTAGCACGCATTCTCCGTCATTTTATCACGGAGAATGACTATTCTTCGTGTTAAAATCACGAAGAATGATAGAGAACAGTTGACAGAAACCTAATTTTTTATTTTTTTGTGGAAAAAAATTTGTCTGGAATAAAGATTCAAGAGTTTTCGTTCTTCTTTCAAAACGATGCTAACTCTTATAAAAAAGAAGAAGAAGACCTTCTCTCCACAATTGGCCTAATCGTCGAAAAACTTCAAATCTCTCCACGAAGATGATGATGATAATGATGAGCGATGATCAGAGTTTGACTGAAGAAAAGCACAGTGAACTACGAACAATCTTTGCGATCTCGGCTGAAGATGAGAGCAATGAAATCTAGATCTCTCGTGAAGAAGAAGAATAAGACGAAATTCGAAAATTGCAATATAAATCTGAGTTAGTGAGAATGGGTAGTTATTGTATTATCAAAATGGTAATTTTGTAAATACAGAGCATCTAAAGGGAATTTTGGAATATTTAACGTGAAAATATATAATTCTGGACATTTCATAAAATTCACCCTGTGGGTGGATTTTTAATAAAAACCAACCCCGAAATTGGGTATTTCAGCAATTTTCAGTTAATTTTTATCTATTAAAATTTGATTTTAGAAGAATAGTGGTAGTGACATCATGTGACATATTTAATCCCCTTGGTACTTATTTTCCTCTTTCTTTTTCTATACTTTCCGAAATAAATTTTCTAGTTTTGTATTTAAAATACCATACAAAACATTGATGAAAACTTAATTTATATTTCCAATCCAATCCAAGAAAGTAATAACTAAGACCAAATTCAAGGAACCAACATGCCACAATTGTGGAGGGTTGACCGTGCACGTGCACGTGCCCGCGCCAACGTGTCACCCCTTCCCCCAACCATTGGCGAATTCAGGATGGAATTCTATCAAGGAAAAATCATAAGGGAGATTCGGAGATAACGTCCCAAAAAATTAAATATATAGGAACAAAGTACATAATTAAAAATTGAACATACAGACCACTCTAAACAACCCCAAACAATGGACTAATTTTTGATCTAAAATAATTTTGATCCAAATTAATTTCGACCTAATTTAATTTTAAAATTTACCTTTGTAATTGCACGTTGCTTTCTTTCCAGAAGAGCTCCGCGAACTCCGTCCTGCTGTCCTCCAACTGCTTTTCCATCAGATTTAAACTTTTTTTTTAGGTTGGAATTTTTTTTTTTTTGAAGTTGCACATCCGTTGAACCCAAACTTGAAAGAAAAGAGGAAGAGACACGGAGAGAAAGAGAAGGATTGCTGCTGCTCTTTTTGTTGGGGACACACACATGTGTTAGGTTACTTGGAGGGTGGGCCCCGCAGTCTCACTGCACGGTGAGTATGGGAAGAGATTGTTGTTGCTGCTTTATGCTCAGCACACACATGAGAAGGATTCCTGCTACTTTATACCTAGCTTAAATTTTTTAAGTTTTTTGGGATTTCACTGGAGGGGCTCACCTCCAGTGCAGTACAATTGGGTCTGCCACTGCCCCACAACTGGCCCCCTGCACCATATTGGGGCCCACCCCCAAATTTTGTCAGTCCCCCTCCAATAGAGGGGCGACACGTGGTTGCAAGCTAGGACTGTGATCATTGATCGCAGTTCATGTAGCAGCGCTCATAAATATGGACTACACAAGAAAGTATTTTGGACTTCATGTACTTTATACTAAACTATCTGCATGATTGATGAGGTTGGGGAGAATTTTTTATATTTTATACTCTCTCTTTTTTAAGTAACAAACCATTGGATTATTTTGATAGAGTAGTTTATTATTTACTTTTAGTTAGGTTATTTAGTCATTAATGAAACATGGGAAATTAAGGATTAATTAACCGCTCATCCAATCTCTCTCAAAAAAGAATTTGTTGGTGTTTATGCATACATGTAAACAAATATCAAGAAAATGGGAAAGTAAAATTCTAAGAAGTTCTTTTTTCTCATCAAAATAAAATATTTTTTGTTTTTGTTGTTGGTACTGGTAAGAAAATACTCTCGGATTCAAAACCAAAAATTCAACTTACAAGCGAAAATCCACTAACTTTGAAATGCTAAATAACAATGTGAGAATATACTTGATGGCAATATAACGACTGTTTTAAAATTAAAAAACTAAGATTTTTTTTGACAATCACATATGGGTATAACCTAGATTATAGTGAAGATCTTGAATTCAAAATGACTGAATCATGTTTTCAGTACAAAAAGGGAGTTGACCGTACACGTGCCCGCGCTGCTGTGTTCCCAACCCCCAATGGCCTCCCTGCACTGCATTGGGGCCCACCCCCAAATTTCAGGGGCCTACTTGCACTACACTGGGGCCCACCCCCAAATTTCATTAGGTCCGACTTTCTAATAGGAGGTCGACACGTGGTTGCAGGTTAGAATTTCGATCACTGGCTCTAGTTCATGTAGCAGCGCTCATTAATATGGACTACACAAGGAAGTATATTGGACTTTATGTACTTCATACTAAATTACCTGCATGATTGATGAGGTTGGAGAGACTTTTTTAATATATTTTTATACTCTATTTTTTTAAACTAACAAACCATTGGATTATTTTGATAGAGTAGTTTATTATTTACATTTAGTTAGGTTATTTTGTCATTAATGAAACATGGGAAATTAAGGATTAATTAACCTCTCATCCAATCTCTCGCTCAAAAAAAATAAAAAATTATCGGTGTTTATGCATACATGTAAACAAATATCAAGAAAATGGGAAAGTGAAAATCTAAGAAGTTTTTTCTCCTAAAAATAAAATATTTTTGGTTTTTGCTGTTGGTACTGGTAAGAAAATATTCTCGGTCTCAACCAAAAGTTCAACTTACAAGTGAAAATCCAAATAATTTTGAAGTGCTAAACAACAACGTGAGAATATATTTGATGGCAATATAACGACTGTTTTAAAATTAAAAAGTAAATTTTTTTATAATCACATATGGGTATGGCCTAGATTATTGGGAAGATCTTAAATTCAAATGACTGAATCATGTTCACAATACAAAAAAAAAAAGTTTATGGAGAATTAAAAGTAAATTTTATTCTATCTAGATGAATCAAGTTAAGAACATGTATCGACCCTCACATGAAGTCTTTGTCGATGCTAACTTTTTTTTTGAGATGTCTGGAGATCCGTATGGAACTTAGTGCACACTGTATTATATGCATGTTGGACTCACTATCTCCAACTTCTACCAAATAAATAAAAGGAATAATACGTCCATGTGGCATGATCCATTGATCTTCCACCACCCAGTCGGGATCTTATACCTCTCATAGGTAACCATAAGAGCCACTCGAGTTCAGTTTTGTCGATGCTAACTCGGTCCTCAATTGTATTCTCTTTGTGCTTTAACCATCAAATGGAATTAAGCAGTACTTAATTATTATTTTTCTTGAGGGTGCCGGACATAACATTCGAAACTTTTTGTGCACACCACCAATACTTAAACTTTTTTTGGACAACATTTTAACTTGGGTTATTTAGTAATATAGTCTCATATAATATTTAATATTAGAATTTTTGTCTCCACAAGCAGGATTTCGGTCATAATGTCTAGCATTAGGGTTTGAATTTCATATTCAGTGTTGAAGTCCAAATTTATTATCAATTTGAAGACCAATAAAAACTCAAATTCCAATATTAAATATTATAGAAATTCATACGCTAATATCAAATATTATATTGGATCCTATTACTAGGTACATAACTCTTCTCACTTTCATGACGTCCTTTGAAAAGTACATAATAAACTACTAAAAAGTACATAATAACAGTACTTAGTGATATTTTCCCTACTTGAACTGTCCAATATTGAGTGCAGTAGTAACTATTCCTTTTAATATTCTTTCATGTCTATCCTTAGTCGTTTGGTTATCAGAATTTAAGCTGGAAAAAGAAAAGTAATTCTTTTCTGTATTTAGAAGCCTAAGAAAAGAAGTTGAAAAAAAAAAATTTCCTAAGGAATAAAAAAATAGAGAAAAAGTGGTTTCTTCTATCCATTTAAGGAATCACTTTTCCTACAACTTTTATACATTTAATTATAAATTTCTTGACTAAAATATTCCTCCTCAGAAATATTATTTATTATTTTTATCCATAATACTTTTTAGACAAAAATATTCCTGAGTAACAAGTTTTTTCATTAGCATGAGGATATTATTGAAAAAATTGACTTGATTTTGTTTCATTTCCTTACAAACCCCAAACGCTATAATAAAAAGTAAAGATATATTCCTACTATAATCTCGGTCTTTCCAAATACCAGAAAAAAATTGATAAAAATTAAAAAATTTTAAAGAAAAAAAATAAAAATAAAGAATTAATTTCCTTTCTGCGAACCAAACCAGACCTTAGTTGAAGTCTCCAATTGATTGCAGTGTTCATCTTTGACGGTGTTCCTGACTTGATCAAGTGGGTGGGTGGTACTAATCCATTATTCTCACCCATTAATTTCACCTTAATCCAATTCTTAGTAAACAAAAGTGTTCAGTATCAACAAGCAGTGGTTTAATCAATTATACACTAATTAAGTTAGTTGTCTCGGTCCTAATTCTTGATCAATAATTTACTTCTCTCTCTCTCTCTCTCTCTCTCTCTCTCTCTCTCTACAGTAATATATTGTAATTATGTATATCTACGAAAGCTAGCTAGCTAGCACAATATTAATTAGATATAAGAAAGAAGAATAAGAAAAATTCCTTATGATATGTATTACTTAAGTCAGTACAAGTACTGTTTCATTCAAGCCTACATTAAGGGGCTGTTTGGTTCGCGGTGAGTGCGCGGAAAGTGGAAGGAGATGCGGTAAGTGGCTGGGTTTCGAGGGAGTTGCGGTGTTTGGTTGGCGGCAACTGGAGGCAGCAAGTGAGGAATCTCACTTGCTGCACAGTCCCCCTCCTTTTTGTTTATTTTCACTTCCCTCACAAAAGTGAGGGAGGTGGGATGAAAGTGGGGTGTTGGCTCGTGGTGGTGGTGGCGGGGAGCTGGAGTGAGGTGGTGGTGGCTCGTGGAGGCGGTGGTGGTGGTCTGAGCGGTGGTGGTGGCTCGTGGAGGCGGCGGTGGTGGTCTGAGACGGTGGAGGGAGGCTCGTGGAGGCGGTGGTGGCGGCTCGTGGAGGTGGTGGTGCTCGTGGAGGCGGTGGTGGTGGTCTGAGCGGTGGGTAACTATACCTAGGTTTATGATAAGTTATTTAATTTTTTTTGGTTTAGTTATGATAAGTAATTTAATTATTGGGGGGTAACTATACCTAGGTTTACCATATCTCCAAAAAAAACTTCCATTTTCTACTTACATAACTATCCAAACAACGAACTCATTTTTCTCTCACTTTCACCAGACAAAAAGTACTCAACCCAAACACATTTTGAAAAGTGTCACTTGCTGCAAGTCTACGGAAACTCAACTTGCTGCAAGTGCCACTTTTACACTTTCAAAGAGTTACATCTATCCAAACAGCCCCTAAGTTTTACTCTACTTGGACCAGCTGGTATGAATCTGATGTTGGCTATATATCATCAGACATCGTGCAAGTACTTGTGAAGAAATTAACTGCATGCGGCTAGAATAGAACTGTGAAAGTCCAAGCATATCATAAATTGTCGGTGGATTTCAAAAAAAAAAAAAAAAATCGCCGATCAATGAGAGGGAGAAAATCCCGAGCGAGCTTGATGAGAGAGCAAATCATCAAGTGAATATTTTGGATGGAACCAATTTTGTCGAAAAGAGAGGGCACCAATTCTCTCCAACTTCACATTCGGGACACTTGCGACTTTTCGTCCTTGCAGAAAGTACGTACGTATCCATGAAGATTGAAAATAAGGTTGTATGGCCAGTACTTAACAAATACTGAACAAGAGAAAGAGAAAGAGAAAGAGAAAGAGAAAGAGAAAGAGGTGATACTCAGGGTGTGATTCGGACTGAACCGGACCGGCCCGCACCCATTAAAATTCGGTTCAACCGGGCTTAGTCCGGGCCCAGCCCGGACCGGTTCAACTAGTGGGCCGGAAAGTACTGAACAAGAGAGAGAGAGAGAAAGAGAAAGAGGTGATACTCAGGGTGTGATTCGGACTGAACCGGACCGGCCCGCACCCATTAAAATTCGGTCCAACCGGGCTTAGTCTGGGCCCAGCCCGGACCGGTTCAACTAGTGGGCCGGGCTTGGCCCGGCCCAGCCCAGTTTAACTCCAGAAGATCCAGCCCGGCCCAGTGACCCGGTATGGGTAGGACTGGGCCGGTCCGGCCCGGGTCGTGGACGGGCTTGGGCGGGCCGATTTCGGGCCGGTCCGGTTTAAGTTGGTTTTTTCATTTTTTTTTTATTTTCACATTTTCTTTTAACTTTTATATTCTTTTAATTTATTTTATTTTAATCTTTTTAAAATTATTTTTTTAACTAATTTTTTTTCCCCTTCTCTTTTATCCGGGCTTGGGATCGGCAAGGCAAGCTTTGCTTGTCATTGGCAGAGTTAAAATTTTTTTGTTTTTAAGTTTGTCTTTTTTATTTTTAAATGAAAGTTAGAGCACAACTTTCTTAAAATCTTCTTGTGATTTGGATTTTTTTTTTTTGAGAATGATAGAATTGTTTGTGTTTGAAATGAAAGTTTCATGACAAATTTATAGAATTTTTTGGAAGCCAAATAACCCCCCATTCCCTCAAAATAGAGTTGTTGTTAAGGATTTTTGGTCAAAAAGACCAGAATACCCCCTATAACGGTCATAAAACGGTCACAAAAAATGGGGGTATTTTGGTAAAAGGGAAACAATGATTCAAATTTTTTTTTTTTTTTACAAAATCCGGTTCAGCCGGCCGGACGGGCCTGGGCGGGCCTGACCGGGCTGGGCTGAACCGGGCCTAACGTTGCTATAAAAAAAATCACACCGGTCCGGGCCGGGCCGGGCTTGGGCTCGGAAGGGTGAACCCAGCCCGGACCAGATTCACTAATGGGCAGGCTCGGGCCAGGCTAGGAGCGGTCTTTGGCAGGCGGGCTTGCTGCGGGCTCCGGCGGGTTCGGGCCAAACTGGCCCATGTAACACCCTGAGGTGATACCTCTGATGGTGTAATAAGGACTGCAAAACACTTGCATCTATAAACGTATCCAAGGCTGGCAAGCACAATAAATCTCATTTGTTGGCAGAATTGAGCTGGTGAGATCTGCCATACTCTCCATTATGAATGTTTGGTTGCAAGTCATCCAACTGCCGAGAAACACGATACACTAGGTCCAAAAAATTTGTGCGGACATCCTATGGCGGGGCGGTATGTATGCAATTGCATGTGACACTTTGTGTCGGCCGGAAGAAGAAGTTTGTGTCGGATTGTGGCCACTATCTCTTATACGCAGGGTGACGGGAATCAAAGTTGCGTGGAAGTTTATACAAGGGGATTCTCTCTGGACAGAATGGACTAACAGCAAATACTTAAGGCGAACAAACTTCTGGGAATACAGACTGACGAATAATGAATCAGTCATGTTCAAACATATCCTGTCACGATCCGCACCCGCTTTTCGGACGCGAGCTCGTGAATAAGCCAGCTACGTATCAAGCGGACTCCAGCCCAACTCGAATACGTATAAGATGTCCAGAACAGGGTATTATGTCTAATCTAAACTATATCTCAATCAACAAGAATCATGTAAAACAAGAATGAACAAGTATGGGTCGTGGTCTGCAGCCCACTAGCATATATGTCCGATTAGAATCTAAGAATAATATGAGTCTATAAAGCTAAGCTGATAAGCAGGATATATCATAAAAGCACGAGAAAGATAGTAAATCAATAATACTAACAAAATACCTGAATCATGCGATTGAAGTCAACTACCACATGCTCAGCTAACTAACTCCGTACAATCAGCTACCTGAAGAGATCATCAGGTCCTCAGAGAACTAGCAAGATACATAAAATATGCCTACTAATATGACAGTAAAGAACATGTATGGAGGATAAGAACACTGCAAGAAGAACATCTAAGGACGATAAGTCGTGTGGAAATGTAATACTAGACTTGGCTAACTATCAATCAGAACTCCTATAGCTTGTAGTATAATACAAGATACTCCCAATCTATAGTGTTTCAATTGACGTACAAAGCAGGATACTCTCAGTCGAGATTAGCCAATTCTAGTATCGATCTCCCCTCCTAAAGGATACAAGGTCAAGTAGACTCCTATAAATCGTAGTACAATGTGTAGCTCCCATTCCCGAAATTTTTTGAAATATTTTTTATTATTATTTATTTGATTTAAATGATGGTTCTTAGATTTTATAAATAATTGTTTAGTTAATTATTACGGTAGATGCCTTTAGCCAAGGTAGAGTTTTGAGGTACCAGACGACTAGAAATCATGGCACGGATAGTGCAGTGACGTGCCTTGACTAGTGTATTAGCCATGCCAAGGAAGACCTAGCCATAAGTATGTCCTAAATAGGAAAATCAGGCCAAGTTACGACTTAACCCTACCGAAGTTTTTATTTATTATTTAATTATATTATTGGGCTTTCGGGAACCCGATTGTGCCAACTTAGCCCGAACTGGGCCCGAACCGAATCCAAGCCTTTGTAGGTATGTAGTGAGACCAAGGACGACCATGTAGGCATATTTTATGTATATATAAATATTTCATAAATTATTTTAGGTATTGATGTATATTTTTAACTATTTGAATATTTGTACAGAATTGGCATTTTATTATTAAATACTGTTTTACTATATTTATATAATTTTCTGGACCAGGATAAAGGTGAATAGTATGGATTCATCAAACCACCATTTAATTAATTTATTATTATTTTATTATTTGTGGTGATTAAATAGATATATTTATTCATATTAGATATTATTAATATTGATTATAATTAGAATATTTTATTGTCTATGTGGATTTTGTGGTATACATATACGTATAAATACCAGGACATATATGTTATAAAGGCATGTAAATATATTTATGATTTATTGATATATATACATATATATATTAGGGTATGTGTACGTGTATATATATATATATATATATTTATATATATATATATATATATATATATATATATATATATATATATATATATATATATATATATATATAGGTAAAAAATATATATATATATATATATAGGTGTATGAACATATAAATGTATATAATATAGATGTATGTGTGTATATAAATACAGATAAATATGTATAGAAGTATGTATACATGTATGAGTATATACTACACACACACACACACACACACACACATATATATATATGAATTTATATATACATATATTGCTAAAGAAAAAGAAGTAAAAAGAAATACAATACTAATCCCAATCTCAGCCCGGCCTGTCCCACAGGCCCAGCCAACACAGCTGGCTTGACCAAGCCCCCCACACCAGCTCATATGAGCAATCCCAAAGCCACAGAGCTAATCCCCTGAACCCGAACTCACAGGAAGCCCCACCCGCAGAGTTATATATACGTATGTATATATATATATCAGGAGAGGACTCTCGTCGAAACCCTAGCACTCGAGCATCGCCTCCCCGACCTGACGCCCTCGCCACACCTTCCCCTCTCCCTGGCGCAGCCCCCAGCCACCGCGTGCCACCGCGCGCACCGTCGGAGGCCGGCCAGGCCGTACTCGTACGCGGACTGAACCGAACAACAGTAACAGCGCGGATCCCCTCTTCTTGGTAAGGTTTCTCCTTCGACTCTTCGTACTTTTCCAAACCAAAATAGGCGTTGGAAACACAATCTATAGGTCTTGGACAACAATGGATCGTTTCGGACTAAATCGAAACGAAATCGATATAAAATCGATGCCAAAAATCCCGAAAAACTGTTCGGATTAGAAACAGAGAACAAGTCCAATCACCCATGTTTGAAGATCGATTTCGATCGATCCAGTACCATAAGCGTGGAGAAATTGGATTCCGAAGTTTGAAAAAAACCTGTTTTAAAATCACTAAATTCCATCGATACGACGTGCGTCCCGCCAATCCGGGCGACGTGGTCGCAAACCGAAAGCATGAAAAGCTGCGTATCGGCTTCGTGGTTGTCACCCTCAAAATCCGTGTTATTTATTTTTGTATACGTATACGTATTTCGGATCCGTATTTTATTACTCATGGTTAGCTAGTCATGATTTTATTTTTAGCATGTTGCATTGGCATGGTTATTTTGGCATTTCATTGGTTATGGCTTAGCTTGGTTCGGTTTAGCTTGGTTTGGTTTGCTTTTGGGTTCATCATGAACCAAAAGAAAACTCCTACCTACCACCACCATCATCATTTAAAACCCAACCCCTTTTCTCTCTCATCTTTACTCTTCATTTATTTCTTCATCTTCTTCCTCTTGACTTCTCCACCTACCAAGAGAAGCTTAGGTAAGTGCAACTTGCTTCATAGAGAAACTCCAATTTTGTTATTCTATTGTCTTCCTCACGAGATTCTAAGATACTTTAGAACTTGACATTTTCTATTTTGATGGATATTTTCTTATAGATCTAAGTTTATATTATTTTTGGTTTTCTTGGGTTTTGATCTATTAAACTTCATTACTTTCATGTTTTGATTGTTTCATGTTGTAGAGAATTCGATTATACCCAAAATAGACCTTTGAAAAGTTGAATTTTGACTTGTTTTGAGGAAGTTATGGCCAAAAGCATTTTTGGCCATTTCTATGTTCATCTGTGCTGATTTTGGCAGGGACGATGAATAGTGCCGCATAGTGTCCAGCCGCATAAGGGTGCTGCATAGTGCCGTATAGTGTCCAGCCGCATAAGGGTGCTGTATAGTGCCGCATAGTACCCAGCCACAAAAGGGTGTTGCATAGTGCCGCATAGTGTCCAGCCGCATAAGGGTGTTGCATAGTGCCGCATAGTGTCCAGCTGCATAAGGGTACTGCATAGTACTGTATAGTGTCCAGCCGCATAAGGGTGCTGCATAGTGCCGCATAGTGTCCAGCCACATAAGGGTGCTGCATAGTGCCGTATAGTGTCCAGCTGCATAAGGGTGCTGCATAGTGCCGCATAGTGTCCAGCCGCATAAGGGTGCTACATAGTACCGCATAGTGTCCAGCCGCATAAGGATGCTGCATAGTGCCGCATAGTGTCCAGCCGCATAAGGGTGCTACATAGTGCCGCATAGTGTCCAGCCGCATAAGGGTGCTGCATAGTGCCGTATAGTGTCCAGCCGCATAAGGGTACTGCATAGTGCCGCATAGTATCCAGCCGCATAAGGGTGCTGCATAGTGCCGTATAGTGTCCAGCCGCATATGGGAGTGCCGCATAGTGCTGAATAGTGCCGCATAGTGCCTATTTTGGTTGTTTTTGGCTATTTTAAGTCATATTTCGCTGAATTATGGCCAGAACTTCTCGTAACTCCCAACATGAAAGTTGTAGATCTTTTTCTTGGCTTCTAGAATATGTTATTAGTTATTTTATGTAAGTTTTTCTCATTCATGATAATGTAAGAATAGAACACGATAGTGGTCCGCTGTGGCGCACTCTTGACAAGTAAACTGACATGATATATTTCGACATGCTGTTACGACAGCTAGCCTGACATGATAAGTAGGAACGACCTGGACACCATGGGCAATTATGTTTGTACAAATAAACTGGCACTGTCTTGCATCATGTCTAGGATGGGGATCCCTGAGTACCACGGTTAGGGGTACCCACTGTAATCGACTAAGGCTAATAAACTAGAATAATTCAGTAGTCATAAAGAGAATTTCCTGCTACAGGTAATCCCGTTATCTGGGCGCACTAAGTGGACTTGTAGCCTACCGACGAGTAGGGCACATTTCCAGCACACTGTCACGTGTTGCATCCTTCATAAACAGACATTCGACCTGGATAACTGGATAGTCTGTAGGGCTTGTGGCTGTTGGGATAATCTCATTGCATCTTGCTAGTAACTAGGCCTGTGATAACCCTAGTTAGTTAAAAGTATCAAGCCGTACTCTTGATTGGCCGTGATTGATTGGATGGAGTTTATTCCAGCTTAGTCTTATCCTGATCCTGTGCAAGATTGTGACATGACATGATTATTGATATTTGCCTTAACAATAACGATCGGGAGTCCAGTTCTATTCAGGAGAAGGGTTACAACCCCGGTCCTTGTTTGGTTTAAGGGTTGTAACCTGGCTCCCGGAGCAGTTCTGTGTCCTCTCTTCGTTTATTGTCTTATTTCAACCCCATGTCATATTCATCATGTTTTACCTTACCTTAATACCATTATTATTTATACTGGCCTTAGCAATAAAGATCAGGGGTCCAGTTCTGTTCAAGCGAAGGGTTACGACCCCGGTCCTTGTTTAGTTTAAGGGTTGTAACCTGGCTCCCAGAGCAGTTCTGTGCCCTCTCTTCGTTTATTGTCTTCACTGTACCAATAGTATTTGGGACGGATCTCTATTCAGGTGAAGGGTTACAACCCCGATCCTTGTTTGGTTTAAGGGTTGTGACCTGGCTACTTGAATGGTTTTCTCGTACTCAGTTTACTGTTGTTATCTCTATTATTATCAATTCTTTATTTATTATCTTTAATATTCTATTGTGATATGCTGGTTTTAGTTCCTAAGTGAAGCCTCCTTGTGGCACTTGCTCTTTCTGGGGTCTGACCCAGCTGGTTTTGTGTGGCCAGATATCGGAGCAGCACCTGAGGATCCACCTGTCTTCCAGCCAGATGGTGACCACCAGGCGTAATCCTGGCAACGAGTGGGTTTCTTTTTGTCCTCCCACTTTATTGTAAAAATTATTCTTTTGAGGCATTTAGCCGGTGAGCACGTGTTAGCTCGTATTGCAACTTTATTTACTGTCTGCCTATGGGCTGTAACATGATTGACAGATCCTAGGGTTGATCACGTATGACTAAACTCTTGCTAGTCTTGACATTTTGTATAGCTTTATGATCATCCAATATGTAATATATGGGACGCCTTGCTATTATATATTTGGTGCTCTGACATCTTGTAACAACTATCGCTTGCTTGAGATTGAGACAATAGGCTTGTTCATGACCATAGGAGACTGTTGGCTTGTAGTTAAACCCTCATGTATCTAGACAGCCGTGACCGTATAGCAAGGTGGACTGTGCTTCAATATACGTAGCTGGCTATGTACGCCCCCGCTCTCCAGTATTCTGGTTCTGGGGCGTTACAGTGGTCGTGTGGGCTTTGACGGAATTCAAATTGGTCGCGTGTGTGCGACGAATTTGATCCGTATCCGTCGAAATTCACCGTATCGGCCTCTGTACAAATTTCCTAATTACTTGTGCACGTTCATCAGATCGAGACAAAACTTATACCAACATGACCGTATCATTTTTTTGGTCCTGTATGCCAAGTTTGGTCCGATTCTGAGACAGTTGATTGGATCGCCGTTTCGCGGGCCCTACGATCCAACTCAACGGATGATTTTGTGCACGGTCCGTCGGAGTCCAACTTTGGACATATGGTTGGGTTCGTATCGGAAAATCGGATCCATAAACATATAGTTTGACGACTTTAGAGATCATTGACTCTGGCACGCTTTTCGGTACAAAGCGGGTCCAACGACGGATATCGTTTTTGCCCAAAATTACCGTTTTGCCTCTGTGTCCAGAATTGGACTTAAGGACAGGCAATCCTAGCTAATTTGACTATTCTGAGAATGTTGGTAACGTTTATTTCAGCTTTCGGAGACAGTTGTGATGACTTGGACTTTCTGATTTGTTGATTAGCGATACATTGTTGGTTCTCCGTGCAACCTCCAGGCAAGTATACCTTGTCGAACATATACAGTATTTACATGGTTTCTTTCCCTTTATTGTATCACTTTTCATATTGTCACATGATTCCATATTGTGATTGATTCGTCCTTGATTGCCTTACTTGTTCTAGATTACGTGCACGTATAGGATATTAGACATTGTTGATTATTAGTATTTTCGTGTTATCTTGTCTCGTGATTGAGTTGTCAGTTTCTGTATCTGTTCCTGACTTGACTAATCTTTACTGGGAGTATCTTGCATTGTACTACAGTTGAGACATACTATAGATTGGGAGTATCTTACATTGTACTACGACCTATAGCCGATTCTTCTACCTTGATATCACTTGATCGACTTGACTTGAGACATGCCATAGATTGGAAGTATCTTATATTGTACTACGACCTATAGCATATATTGCTTGATTGATTGACTTGACTTGCGACACTATAAATTGGGAGTATCTTGCATTGTACTACGATTTATAGGAGTCTACTTGAATTTGTATCCTTTAGGAGAGGAGATCGATACTAGAATTGGCGAATCTTGACTGGGATTATCTTGCATTGTATTACAGTCAAAATCTACTATATATTTGGAGTATCTTGCATTGTACTACAAGCTATAGAGGTTAATCGATTGATAGGTAGCCAAGTCTAGTATTACATTTTCCCACGACTCGTCGTCCTTAGATGTTCTCCTTGCAGTGTTCTTATCCTTCTTACATGTTATTTACTGTCATATTAGTAAGCATGTTTTATGTATCTTGCTAGTCCTCTGAGGACCTGATGATCCCTTCAGGTTTAGCTGATTGCATTTAGCGGCTCATGATGGTAGTGATTACACCTGCAGGGACACAGGTATTTGCTTGTGATATTTCTTTATTATCCTCTCGTGCTTTATATTCAGTACCATGATATTTTCTGCTTATTTTATAGACTCATATCATTCTTAGAGTCTAATCGGACAATATGCTAATGGGCTGCAGACCATGACCCATAATTGTTCATTCTTGTTGTATTTGATTCTTGTAGATTGAGATATAGTTTAGATTAGACATGATACCCTATTTTGGACAGCTTATACGTATTCGAGTCGGGCTGGAGTCCGTTCGATACGTAGCTGGCTTTCTCACGAGCTCGCGTCCGAAAATCGGGTGCGGATCGTGACACAATACAAGATACTTTCAATTTATAGTGTCGCAAATCAAGTTAATCAATCAATCAATATATACTATAGATTGTAGTACAATGTAAGATACTCCCAATCTATGGCATGTCTCAAGTCAAGTCAATCAAGCAATATCAAGATAAAAGAATCGGCTATAGGTCGTAGATACTCCCAATCTATAGTATGTCTCAACTATAGGACAATGCAAGATACTCCCAGTCAAGATTGGTCAAGTCAAGAACAAGATATAGAACTGACAACTCAATCACGAGACAGGGTAACACAAAAAGACCAACAATCAAACAATGTCGAATATTCTATACGTACACGTAAATCTAGAAACAAGTAAAACGGTCGATGACAAACCAATCACAATATAGGAAACATGTAACCATATGAAAGAAGTACAATAGAAAGAAAACAATGTAAATACTGCATATGTTCAGAAAGGTATACTTGCCTGTGGTCCTTGCACAAACCGTAGTCACAAGTCAAGTATGAGGGGATGCCGATCTAGGAGCTGTCAACTTATAACACATATCGCACCATGAACCGTGCACGAAAACTATAAATCAATTCTAATGTTCTAGTTCTAAATTCATGGAATAGTGGCTAGTTGGGTTACTAATCTAATAATAATTAATTCTAGAATAATTCACTTAAAAACCTAATTTAAACTAATAATAATCTGAATATAATCTAAACATTCAAGTTTGGCCGTCAAAAGTCATGTTTCCCAATTTTGGAAACCATGGCATGCAAATCGAGACGTATCGTTGACTATCTAGTCAAATGCTATGAACTCTAGATTTTGAAAGTGCACCTTGGTAGATTACAGTGCCACGAGTAAGCTGGAATCAACCGTGCCACAAAATCACGCTTTGGCCAAAAGATATCGCCGTTATGGCTAATCGTGACAAAAAACGGTGATCAATCGATCAATTCTGAGTTCAACAGAATAAATAAAATACTAGATGAACGAAATAATTTCTGGGAAAAATATATGTCGTAGAGCTCTATGTTAGATTTTCGAAATTTTAAACGGTTCGTGATTTCGATTTTTGGTTCTCTCGAAATTTCGAAAACACCGAAATGTGTCAAGTTTTGGACAACCAACACTCTACGAATTTTCTACAAATTTAGGAATAATATTTACAAAAATAAATTACATATTCAGAAAGTTTACCTCAATATAAATCCAACAAAAAAATGGCGCACGAAAATCACGTCGGAGTTGACGGCAATCGCTTCGGGAAGTCGAAAATCCTAGATGAGTTTTCCCACAAAAGGCGGCTGGAATTTAATTAGGGTGTGTCACGACCCGCACCCTAGAGTAAGGGCACGAGAAGTGGGTACGTCCAGCCTACGCCGCAGTGTCGGCGGTAGAACGCTGTCCTAGGTAAATCATCTAACAATATAAAGGTACCTGTACAGTTCATACTCTCCAAATGGAGGTAACATCACAACATGCTGTCTCAATCACATCTAAGGTAGAAGAATGAAGAACAGATAGATAGATAGTAACTCAAAAGAACCATAGTAGAGATGAAAAAGTCTAAGTGTCTAGTACAACATAATATCCAGAATGTCAACTCATAATACAACAAGTCTAAGAGTCTATATACCTCAACATCTCAAAATACAACTCAGATGTGAGACAAAAAGATAATACCGAAAGACTGTCTAGCTAAACTAGTCTAGACTACTGGGGCAACATCCTCAGCTGCAGGTGGATCCTGCTGAGGGTCCACAATATAAGTATCATCTAGTCCTGCTCCATAATAAGTAGTCACCCATGCCTCGTCCTTATCCTCTGTAATATTTTCAACAGGTCCAATCAGGACAGGAACGAGCACAATACATCTCACGCAGTGCATAGTATGATAGGAAATATAAAGCATGTAATAGAGTAAAGTACAGGAACTGCTGAAGGAAGATACATGTAGCAAAAGAGATAGCTGTAAAGGAAATATCTACTGTATATAGAGAACTAGCAGTGACTAGTGAGTCAGAGTAAAATATAGACATGTGAATGGCATAGGAGATTCATGACTACAGCTAGAAGTGATTCATGACTACAGCTACAGGGATAATATCCACATGACTATTTCCACTCCCCCATCCCCAATCAATACACAAGGATCCGTTCAAGTTATGTTAAGATTCGTGATAAGCCCATAATTGGGTGATATATGAGTGATTCATGAAGATTCATGGAGGCTCGGTGCTCATGAGAGTACATGAGTCACTAGCTGATACATGAAGATTCATGATAATAGAAGCATGAGATACATGATGTAAGTGAAACACACGTGACAAAAGTATCTGATGCTCCCGAGGGGGATAACATCTCATGAAAAGATCCATATAGTACCAATCCGTGATATCAATCGTGTCAGCATCAAGTAAAGTAAGCTAGAGCAAGAATATAAATCCTGGCAAATATGAAACGGTCAGAGAATGTACTCGCCTGATAACTGAATGTCTGAAAAGGATATACTGTCTGAGGAGAGGTGTATGGCTCCTAATCAGAGTAATACAAGTCACAATGTATCCACAATGGTAAAAATAAAGTATACAATGCATACTACATGATTCTAGGTCAATCCGGTCAGAAGTCAACTCTTGGTCAACTCTAATAGTCAACGAGGTCACAGGAAGTCATACTAGATCACAGGAAATCAAACTAAGTCAAATAAAGTCAAACAAGGTCAAACAAGTTTAATCTAGGTTAAAGTCAACTCCTGGTCAACACTCTAATCAAACTAGTTGTTAGCACCCTGAAATTCGGGTTGATTTTTTTTTATTTTATTTATTTTTTGACTGTTTGGTTTCATTAAATATTTCATTCTATTTATTTATCTATTAGTGTACTTTTTCATGCCATTGATATTTGGAGTATCAGGGATGTTCAACTCTGGAAATCCTCTTCACGAGTTTTGGAGTGGACACGATTACCTTCATGACGGTATATGGTGTCCCACCCAAACTTGTTCCCTTGTGCCCTTTTTTTTCTTCGCTGAACTTCGGGTCGAATTAGACCGTTCGATCAGTAATTGATTTTCCCACTTTTTTCCTCGATCATTTTCAGCGCGTTACCATGATATTTAAATTGGGAGCGCAAGACCAGTCATTTCCTTGAAACCAACTCCTCATTGATGATCTACTCGAGACGCTCGTCACCCATGACCTTCGTTTCCCACTCATTCATGTCATTTTAGGCTCCATTTGATTCGTACAACTTTCCCGACGCGTGACCCGATTTTATTTCACACCACGGCGTCACATTCATTTTTCCAACTTTATTTGTGGGTCCCCTGTTGACCAAAACCTGTCAGCCCCAACTATGGACATGGCCCACTTTGAGCCTACTATCCGTCCGTCACTTGTGTCCCATTATTTGGAATCCCCATGTGCTACTTATTTACACATGATCATCAACGCCTATATTTTAATTCTATTTTTGCACGATGTCCAGTTTTGATCCAATCCGGCTCCACCGAGACCAGTCCAGCTCCATGATTTTCTCCATCGGGACACTCTCATTTTTTTGTGTCCAAAAATAATATTTAATACCATGTTTCCTTATTTCAATATTTGTTTAAATTTCCATTTGTTTAATTCCCATCGGAATGACAATATTCCTCAAATTAATCTCTAGCCTTTTGATTTCCCAAATCAATCCTATCCATTAAACTTCAACTTTTCCCACACTCCCCACAGCCTATAGCTTGGTCGGCCCTAAAATAGTGAAGAGAATCTTTTTCTCTCTCACATTCAATGGTCTTCTCTCTCCTTAATTTTTCTCTCCCCTCTCATTATTTTTCCCATGCAAATAAACTATTCACACCAAAGCCTCCACAGCAGCTCATTTCTCTTCGACCCCTCCATCAAAACCCGACAGCCACCATGGCTCTTCCCCGACATCTCCTCCTCCTCCTCCTCGGCCATGGCCGTCGACGACCACCATTCTTTAACTTCTCCACACAGTCTTTCCTCCTCCTCCATGAAAACACCACCACCATCAACTAACCGACCACCTGGCCATGCCCCGAGCTTGCTCTTCTCCTCCCAGCCAGGCCGACCACCCCCCTGGCCGGCCTCGCCATGGTCGACCACCGCCGGCACAGCAGGCCGCGCCACCTTCCTCCTCCTTCTTCCCTCTTATTGCCATCTCCACTCCATTAACCGCCACCACCATCAACAACAGCCGCAGCCACCAGCGCGACTGGACTGCAATAGCAGCGCGCTCCTTCGCGCGCGTGCGCGAGCGCGCTCCTTCGCGCGCGTGCGCGAGCGCGTGTAGCGCTGCGTCGTTCTCGTCGGCCACGCCCGACGTGGCCATGGCTCCCCCCACGGCCCACGAGCTCCGGTGACCCCCCTGGGTCCGCCCTCTTCTCTTCCAGCACGACGTATAGGCGATTCGTGCGTTTTGCACGACGTCCCGTCGTGACGCGCGCGAAATGAAGTTCGATTTGGCGCTCCGTCGCAGCGACTTCGCGCACGTTTTCCCGGAGATCCAACCGTTGGATCGGCGATTTCTTCGCTCCGTCGCAATCTCGGTATATCCACCTTCGTTCATGTCAATTTTCGTCCGTTAATTTTATTGTTTGATACATGAAAATCGGCCACCAAGTTGACCGTTTAAATTGTATTAAATTTGGACAGTTTCGCGGGGCCAACTTCGTTAGCTTGTATCTCCTCCACCGCAGCTCCATTTGGCGTGCTACCAGTTCCGGTGCGAAGCTGGTATAACCGTCTTGCTACCCCTTCAGTTTCGTTTCATTGTGAGCTTGTTTGATTGGTTGAATTCGACGCCAAAGTTGGTCGTCCGAATTCGTAATTTCCAACTTGTAAAATTCCATTTTTGAACACGGGACTCCAGATTTCATTTCTGACACCACCATTAGACTTGTGGCGTCGTTCTATCATGTTTTTATATAAAATTTGTTAGATTTGGAGAACGTGGGTCCGGGCACGTTTTTCGGTGCAAAACGGGTCCCACATTCTGGGTCAACAGGACTTTTTGACGCCGGCTCATCGGAATCCAATTCTGGAGATACCGTTGAGTTCGTATCACCATTTTGGACTCGTTGATAGGTAGTTTGCTGAGTTTTGAGAACTTTGGCTCCGACACGCATTTTCGTGCAAACCGGAATCCCAAGTTCTGGTCAACGGGCCAAAATGAGATCGGGTCAACGGAATCCAATTCTGGAGATACCGTTGGGTTCGTATCGTCATTCTGGTTGCGTGGACATATAATTTACTATATTTTATAGACTTATTTTCTTGCACGTTTTTTGGTGCAAAACGGTTCCTACACGGACACCGTTTTGACCCAAAATTACCTTTTTGCCCTTGTGTCCAAATTGGACCGTTGGGTAGGCTATCCTAGCTAATTTGACCATTCTGGACACGTTGGCGATGTTCATTTCATCCTCCGACAATGTTTGTTAATAATTTCTCTGAGTTTAACCTTTTTATAATTAATTAATAATTAATTCATATAATGTTCGTATTTCGGGATTAGTACAACGAAACTGAGATCAGTCAATTCCAGTGATCTCACATCGCTGAAATTGACAAGTTGGACACGTGGATCACTATAATGAGATTATCAACCTTACTGATAATCTTCTTATCTCGATTTGCGTGACGTAAGTTTCGACGTACAAATAACGAAGTACACTTTATATTAGATTAGATTTACCCTGTTTGACCAGAGTTGACCAGTTGACCCAAAGTCAACTATAAGTCAACGCTTGACCTAGTTTGACTAGATTGTTGACCGGAGTTGACCTAGAGTTAATTTGACTTAGAAGAACCTAGAATAATATAGATTGCCTGTAGGGATTTATTTATTTTCAACTTGAACACCTTGTAACCTGTGTTGCTTTAAATAGGACTCTGTGGCTTCAGTGGGACCTCCTATACTTATCAGCTGTTCAGGTTATCGAGGCGAGTACATTCTCTGACCGTTTCATACTTGTCTGGATTTACATTCTTGCTCTAGATTACTGTACTTGATGCTGACACGATTGTTATCACGGATTGGTACTATATGGATCTCCTTTTAGGATGTTATCCCCTTGTATTCACTAAATACATATTGTGATGTGCGTTTCACTTCCATATTGTATTTATTGAATACCTATATCCTTGTATACTCCTTGTGCATATTGTACTCTCAGTATCACATGAGTCCCAGGGATAGACCATTGTACACTATTGTATAACATTGTACAACTATTGTATAACATTGTACATCTATTGTATAATATTGTACATCCATTGTATAACATTGTACACTATTGTGCAAGATAACGTAACTGGAGTAGATCCTTGTGTATTGATTGGGGAGGGGGAGTAGAATTGGTTATGTACTCAAATCCTATTGTACAACATTGTATAACTATTGTATATGTCTATTGTACACCCACGTACAATGGAGTTACCATTGCATTTTCCTAGCCCGTTTACATAACCAGATTGTACTCTAAATCACATGTTCCTTACAGTTCTTACTTATCATATTTAGATATTTTCTGTTATTAAATCTCTACTGTTTTCTATACATTCTTCTTTCAGCGTTTCATGTACTTTACTCTATTGCATGCTTTATATTTCCTAACTCGATATGAACTGCGTGAGATGTTTTGTGCTCGCTCCCGTCCTGACTGGACCTGTTGATAAATTTTACAGATAGCCTGGAGGTGCCTGCTAGCCTAGAGGAGACACAGTAGGGTTTGTTAGGTAGTTATTTCATTTTGTCTGGAGTTGTATTTACTTTGTGGATTACTGTATCTTTATTGAGTTTTGAGATGTACTTCTGGGTTCATGTATCTTAGACACTTAGACTTCTATCTCCTGTATTTATTTTGGATTTCATATTTTATCTATTCTTATCATGCTCTACCTTAGATGTGATTGAGTTGTATCTGCTATGTCACCCCCATTCGGGGAGTATAAACTGTTTAGTCTTATACTGTTAGATGCATTGAGACCTAGGACAGCGTTCTACCGCCGACACTGCGGCGTAGGCTGGGCGTTGTTACGTTCTCGTGCCCTAACTCTAGGGTGCGGGTCGTGACACTAGTCAAATACTAGTCAACATGATCAATCTGGATCAAGTCTAGATCAAACTTAGACCAACTAAGGTATTGGTCAAACAAAGACTAGTCAATAAGGTGATTAAGTCAAACATGGTCAGACTAGTTGAACTAGTCATTTTTAGGTCAATTAGGTCATGGTTTGACCAATAGTTGACTTTAGTCAACCATGGTCAACAATGGTCAACCTTAAGTCAACTAGTCAAACACTAGTTAGGGTTTTAGTCAAACTAGTCAAACTAGTTATTTTAGGTCATTCCTAGTCATTTCTAGGTTAACTAGGTCAACTTTGACCTAAGGTTGACTTTGGTCAACCCTTAGTCAACAAGGGTCAACAAGTGGGTTTTGGGTCATTAGGGCTAGCCCCTAGCCATAGGCTAATGATGGAGTTTTCATATAAACCTATAACTAGAATATATATATATATGAATATATCTATCTACTATCCATATACCCAAAATATGAATACTATATATAATTCAAACCCACATACATATAATACACTATATATGGCATATTGAGACCTAATACAAAAAAAGTATACATATACATCATATATATGTATATTCATATATATATATATATACATATAAACTTATATATACACTATATATATATATATATATATATATATATATATATATATATATATATATATATATATATATATATATATATAGGGGAAAGTGAGAGGGTCACTTAGAGAGAGAGAGAGAGTGACAGAATGAGAGAGTGAGACAGTGAGAGAGAGAGGAGACACACACACTGTCACAGGGGGAGGGAGAGTTCCAGTTTCCTGGGACTGAAAACAGTCCCCAACCCACACAATAATATACACACACACACCCACAATAAACACACATGTATATACACATGTATATACATGTATACTTCCTAAAAACTTACCTACACACACACAAACATATAAACTACATATATATACACTGAAATACACATATACATGTATTAATCATAATAGAAATAGATTTGAATTTCACTTTTTCAAAACTGGAAATATCCCCAAAACTGGAAAAACTGGACTGTGCATTGGTGATATAGGTAACTCAATTTACACTCACCAAACCGAGCTAAGGCTCGATCCTATTGGTTGGTAACACTAGCCCCACACATACCCTAGTGTCCTAGGTGCCTGACACGACACCACGACATGACACGGCGTGTCCACGGGTTTAAAAACACAAACGGGTAAGCCACAGTGTCACAGCATCGTGCACGCGTGCACTTAGCTCTAGGACACGACACACGTGTCTAGGAGTCTCGTGCTCGTGTCCCTAGGTTCGCCTAGGGTCAGGCTAGGTGTCCCAGTGTCTGTCTCGTGTCCAAGTGTCACACAGCGTCGTGTCCGAGCCCGTATCAGAGCCTAACTGTGCGCGTGTTAGTACAGTGCACGAATCAGTACAGAGCTAACTACGTGTCCGATACGACACGAGAAGTTGTGAGACTCGAGGTGGGGGGGCTTGTCAGAGGGTGCCCCCACCTCTGTGCCAAGTGGCACGTGTCTACGTGTCACGTGCAGCGAGCACGAGATGTGCAGCAGCAGGGGAGCCGTGCGCACTGTCGTGCACGCGTGTCGACCAGTCTAGGGCCACGTGTGTGTAACCTATGGTGTCGTGGTCGTGTCCTAGGATAGGTGGGGTGTCAGGGCATGTGTCCAAGTTCCTGTATCGTGTCCACAACACGTGTGGACACGACAGTAAGTGTCTAACAGTGGGGTTTTTCAGTGTCACAGTGTGGTTTTTAGCAGTGTGTTCGTGTCCAATTTGGATACGGACACAACTCGAAGTGTGCTCAGAGTTATGGTTCTATGATCTACACCTATAGGGCTAAAAACTTGTTCAAAAAGTTTTCGAAAATAATAACATTTAATTCACAGAGGCAATACATCAAACACTGTTTCCTAGCCTAGGATACGTGTCCGATACGGACACCAAATCAATCCTAAATCCTACCAAACTTGTCACACAGTACCCTAGTACCTAGATGCATGCAAATATGAAGAGAAAACACAATATTAACATGGTTTATGGACATTTACCTATTTGGTGAAAAATCAAGAAAACACCCAAATAGGGGGGGGGGGAGTGTTCTTCCACTTGGTGATGCCCAAAAGCTTCCAAATTCCTTGATAGCAGGCCCTAACTAGTACCCTTGATGTTGTAGGGTCCCAATGCAAAAGACTAGAGTGAATTTGGTTCAAATTTGAGGAAGTTAGGAAGGTTTGAAGAAAAGGGAATTTTTGTAGGCTTAAATTCATGTAAAATGAATCATGAATGATACAATGGGTTATATAGGAAGGTGTAGGGCTAGGGGGGGTGCCCTATGGCCGGCCAAGACAAGGGGGGGTGTCCTTGGGTTGCTTCCAAGCTAAGGAAGGTTGACTTCCATGTAAAGGGGTTGATATTTTGAATGTTTTATGGAAAATATCCAATAAAGCAATATCAAGATATTTATCCACCTTTACCCAATGTAAATATCTATCCCCTTATCATTCTAGGTTAGTGGCTAATCATATGGATTAGGGTAGACTAGGTTAGGGACTAATCATGATACTTAACCATGATTAATAATATTAAAAATCACAATAACTCAAATAAAGTCTAGTAAATTACCAAAATACCCTTTTGGCCAAAAACCACTAATTTGGTGTTCTAAGCCTATGGCTAAGCTCTCATGGTCATGGCAACTTCTAGGTTAGAGAAAACTAGGGTTTACACTAAGTTATACTAACAAAATCACAAGTCATAAGTCATGACTTAGCATGACTTAGGAAATGGTTCTAAGCACACTAGAAATCACCATAAATCATATCATGCCCTAAACACACTTAATAATTAATAAAAATAATAATTTTTTTCAAAAATTCCTAATTTCAGAAAACAGGGTGTTACAAGTCTACCCACCTTAAAATAATTTCGTCCTCGAAATTTAGATGGTCGTACTCCTCCTAGGTCAAACCTCCAACAATCAGGGACGAAGCCACTACCTAGGCAACATACAAGGTCAAATAAGCAAAATATGGGTAGTAGACCTATACTGGGTCATGTCCAAAAATTGGCTGGCAGTTTTAGGTCATAAGGTGTCCCTAAGTCAAATCGAAGCCAAAAGTAACTCCATGGGGTAAATCAGGATGGAGCCTCGGGTCAGGAAAATCGTACTAAGCAAATGAAGCACACGATGGTATGCCTGAGTGGGACACTAAGGTCATGGGTGTAGTATGTCATGTCTAGGTCATGTACGTGAAATCAGTTTTGAGAAAACAACTAGTCTTGTGCTCCAAATTTAAAAGTCACGGTAACGTGTCTACGGTGATCACAATTTAGAGTGGGAAAGGTCTATGGCCTAAATTGAACCAAAAATCGTGATGAAATAGTCACAACTCCTATGATCAAAGAAAAATTAAATGTAAACCAATTAAATAAAAATAAAAAAATATTTTAAAAATTTTCGGGAAGGGGAGCTACAAATCTACCCACCTAAAAATAATTTCGTCCTCGAAATTCTAACTCATAACTATTACTTAAAATTCAAAGTCTACTATTACCTTAATCTCCTCAAATTTAATTTCTCAAAAATATTCTATAACCTTCTCTAGCCATTTTATAACTCCGAATAATTGAGGACTTCTACCCACCTTTGGTCACACTACTCCTCAAAATACGATCACTAAAATCTTATAATCTTTTAACTAGTTGCTAATAATTCTACCAACAGATATCTAGGGTGTATGACGTCTATAATCTATCATATCTATAATCAACCAAATATTCAATAGTCAAACAATATTATACTATAACTTAAGAACTTCTGATAAATCCTAGACAGCACGATCGTTCGTCCCCTCGAAATAAAGAGGGACGTGAATCAATGGTACGGAAAGCAAGAAAGTATAATCGAGAGCAAATATGGAGTTTTCAAGGACGTAAAGAATTTCTAGGAGAATTTTCAAGGTAGTATGGATTGAGATTTCTAAGGTTTAGTCATAGTCGCAGGCTCGTACCAGTACAGTTACGTAACCGGTACGATATGCTCTGACCTAAATGGGCTACCATAAAACTTGTCACGATCCGTACCTGCTTTTCGGATGCGAGCTTGTGAACAAGCCTGCTACATATCAAGCGGACTCCAGCCCAACTCGAATACGTATAAGCTGTCCAGAATAGGGTATTATGTCTAATCTAAACTATATCTCAATCCATAAGAATCATGTAAAATAAGAATGAACAAGTATGGCTCGTGGTCTGCAGCCCACTAGCATATATGTCCGATTAGACTCCAAGAATAATATATGAGTCTATAAAGCTAAGCTGATAAGCAGGATATATCATAAAAGTACGAGAAAGATAGTAAATCAATAATACTAACAAAATACCTGAATCATGCGATTGAAGTCAACTACCACATGCTCAGCTAACTAACTCCGTGCAATAAGCTACCTGAAGAGATCATCAGGTCCTCAGAGGACTAGCAAGATACATAAAATATGCATACTAATATGACAGTAAAGAACATGTATGGAGGATAAGAACACTGCAAGAAAATTAAGAAATACAACTTTCAGATGAAGTACGCAGATATCAGATTGCGTATCCTTCAGATTGCGCACGATAGATTGTGCACACTTCCAAGTGCGCAGGCTGACGTGGCAAATCACCATCATTACCTGACACAAATCAAATCTTCTGACATCTGACAGTGCGAAGAACGAGGCGACCGTTCGTTTAATCGTGCAGCACGGCGCTCGAGGACAGCTGGCAGCGCAATCCATATTGGCGTAATCCATTCCTACGCAGTCCATGTCTGCTCAATTCAATGTGCACGTTCTGTCAACACAAATAACAAAATACACGTGGCATTCATGCCATCAATTGCTCATTTCGTGGCAACTGTCTATACACGATCATGCGCAATTCAATCAAAAGTTGCCATGTGTCCAAGACAGGTGGACCACGATCCAACAACTGCCTACGCAGTCCATTGTTGTGCAATCCAATTGCTGCGTAAACCATCCTGCGCAGTCCAGAGTAACTGAAAGTTAGTTATTTCTCAGAACTCTATAAATAGAGTTTCAAGTCTCCATTCAAGGGGATCAATAATCAGAGATCAAAAATTAGATTATCAGACTTCAAAAGTTCAGAGAGTTCAGGAGTTCTTGCCTAAGTGCTGCTGCATTCTTCCGAGGCTTTTGCCTTCAATCTCTGAAGCTTTTTGCTTTCAGTTCCAGAGTTGTTTTCAACTTCAGAGGCTTCATCTTCAAAGTTCATATCGTCCAAGGGATAAAGCAATCGTCATCTAGATTGGATTCCTAAAGTTGTACCATTCCCATAATTCAAATTGTAATCTTTTTACAAAGTTTGTATCAATAAAGTTCTCAACTTTTGTTTTTGCAAACAAAATGACGACTCTGCTGGAGACGACTTTCTCCTCCGATGAGGAAGTGACAACTCAATGTGACGTAGCGTCTATCGAAAAGACGCAGAAGACACTGGTTGTGAAGATCAACCAGACAGCCTACGAGTCTATGATCAACTCCAAGACCACTCCTCGCACTGCAACCACTGCTGCCACAAGCAAAGTGCGTCCCGTATGGGTCCTAAAGATTGCTGCGCATTCTGTTAATACTGCCAGCAAGACTTCTGCATAATCTGCCAGCAAGACTTCTGCGCAATCTGCCAGCAAGAATGCTGCGCAGTCTAAAGCTTTTGTCATCAAGCCTATTGCACAATCTGTCTTTTCTACTGCTGCACAATCTGCTATTGCCAGTATACAGAGTACTTCATATGCTGCCTTGGCTAAGTGCAAGACTCCTATGCCCTTGGCACATTTGGCTGCCAATATGTCTGCGCAAACTAAAGCTCCAACATCCAGAGTCTACCCTAAACATTCTGTAGCAAGAACTCCTGATGCACAAACCACAGTTTCTGTGACTAAAACTAGTATGCCATCCTTTCATGCGCAAACTGATCCTGCACAATCTAAGAGTGACAGCCTTTTGGCTAAACTCTCTTCTTCTCATAACAAGGGAAAAGGCTCTGCTCCTCTTTCCAAACACACTGTTGCTCCTGTACAATCTACCGGGGGTAGTCCTTTGGCTATTCCTCTTCCTCTTCAAAATAAAGAAAAAGGCCCGTTGGTCTTTTTTCAAACTTCCTTGTCCCATGACTTGGAAGACAATAGAGGAAAACGCTCTTTAGCTAACCCTTCTCCACAAAACAAAGGAAAAGGCCTTTTGGTCTTTTCTCAATCTTTTTCAGTTTTTACCGAAGAAGATCAATCTGAACGTGCTTTGGCACCAATCAGTACTAGAACTCTTTCAAACAAGGATTTTTCTTTCCTTTATGACAAGAGGACTTGTACTGACCAAAGAGGTATTCTGCCTACCCCGGTAGCAGAATTCCAAGACCTCCCAACTCTCAATATTTCCCGTTCCAAGCAGGGAAAACTACTGGTGTCTCAGACAGAAACCCCTGGGGGTGAGTTTGCAAATCTAAGGACTTATCTCAACAGACCCACTTCGGTGAAACGCAAACAGCCAATGTCGAAGACCAAACATCATCAAAAACAAACTTCCAGGGCCAAAGATCCTGACACTTATGCCAATGAAGTGAGCACTTCCTTGTATACTCAAGGGACTAAACATTTGAAAAATTGGAATCATGTTCCGAACATTGTCAAAGAACAGATCCCTCAGAGTTTTTCTCGTCATACTGTTGTTCCCGATCTCCGTGAACATCTCAGACAAAAACGAGACAATATTTCAACCCCTTCAGTTCAACCATCTGATCATCATTGCAACCATAAAGTCATCATCCAATGTTGTTGTCAAACAACAAAACGATCTGTCTTCGATCGTCTGACTTTTACTAAATCTGAACCTATGTCAGAAGAAGATGAAATCTTGTATGCTTCTATCAATATGACTTCCCGAGACACTGGGGGTAGACGGTGCTCTAAGCATGGCAAATCTCGTAAACCAAGTCAACGGTATTTAGAATTACTCCAAGAATCTTCTGAAGGAGTGTTTCGACATACCCGTTCTCGAAGCCGAGACACAATCGGTCAAAGAAATCTTCTTCAAGATCCTTCGGGTTATCTTCCTGCTTCTCATTTAGGAGACGATTCTTTCTCCGACTATGATGCATACAGCGAAAGCTCTGAACAGACAATGTCTTCCACTTTACCAAGCGAAGTGACAGCTTATGTTGTCACTGATGATCCGGATGCTTCAACATCTACAAATCAAGAACAGCGAATCACTGCACTTGAAGACAAGCTAAAAACCATAGCTGAAATGGTTGCTAGTATGCATTCTATCATTGTGGCACAACATGCTACACCACTGACTGTACCTATTGCTAATCCAGAGATCATAGCATCTTCAGTACCTGCCAATACTGGGCTGGGGGTAGTGTCTCCTCAAATGCCTCCTGTGCAAGTACAAGTTCAAACTACACCTAGTCAGTCAGGAGCTGGGGGTAGTGCTTACAATGCTGTTCCTCCTCCTACCACTCTAACTCAACCTGCTCCTTTTTGTCATCCGAAGATGCCAATGAAGCTGTCAAACTCTTGCGAACCCAGTTCGAAGCCTTTAAAGAGAAAGACAACTTGCAAAGATTGGGGATCAAGCAACCTTATCCAGTTGAGTGAAAAGAGGTCCCGTTCCCACCAAAATACAAAATCCCAACAATCTTTTGTTTGATGGCTGTACTTCTCCTAGTCAGTTCATCAATCATTTTGAGGTAATGACCGTTCAACTCCAGCCAAATGACGCTCTTCTTACCAGAGTGTTCGTCGGTTGTTTAGCCGGTGTAGCATATGACTGGTACAGAAGTTTGCCCGATGGTTGTATCACTTCCTTCTCAGGTCTTAAGCAAATTTTCCTGGAACGGTTCTATGAAGGATTCAACGACATGACTATGTCGGCTCTCAACAAAATCAAACAGAAACACAATGAAATTGCTGAGAGTTTCATCGAACGGTTCCGCCGTGAAGCCTTAAAGATGCCTCCCGGGACTCCAGCTGCTGTCACTATTGATACTTATAAGGCAAATCTTTTTCCTATCATCAGTATGTGGACAGGATCTACCCAGTTCCAAGATTGGCCCTCATTCATTGTCAACGCCAAAGCTGTAAAAGTAAGTGCCGAGAAGTTCAAACAATTAGGGGTACAAATGTCTAACCCTGATCGGGATGAACACCAGACATCAGGTGGTGGCAACCGCCAGAACAATCGTAAAGCAAAAGAGACTTTGAACATCAATCTGAACAAGAATAAAGAGTCTCTAGCTGTCAATGTGGCTCCGCCTACTTCCACTCCGACTCCTTCTGCACCTCCACCGAGGGAACCTCGTCCAAAAGTAGAATATTCCTTCGACGAGAATGATACTGCAAGCATCTTTGAATGTTTACTCAAAAGCAACAAGATTCAGCTCCCAGACCCAAAGAAATCTGATGAAGTCGGTAAGACAGATCATCCTAAATATTGTGTTTACCACAGGTTCATTGGACATCCTACTCGAGCATGTTACGTGCTCAAAGGCAAAATTCAAGAGCTTGTCAATGCTGGTGTCGTCACTCTACAGCAAGACGAGAAGTCTGTTACCGCAAACATGGTTTCAGTCCAGTTTGGTGACTTTCCTCTGCAGATGGTACAGCACGGTGTCATTCCTATTTCCAAAGCTACTCTTGAGATTGAGAATCTTCCGCCTCCACCAAGTGAAGGTCTTGTCCCCTTGTCTCTTGACAACGGCAAAGTTATCTGGGTCCATCCAGATCTTGTTTCTGAATTCGAAGTCTCTTCTTCTTCTAAGAAGAAAGACCGCTCCAAAAGCAAGATAAAGACCTGCAACATGGTGTCTTTTGAACCCATCGTTGACGAAGAAATTCTGCTAGACACTAGATCAGGAAAAGCTTACTTGAAGGAGTATCCTGATACTCAAGAAGATCCTGCCTCTTCTTCTGAACCTGTTCCAGCACAACCTACTTCCACGGAAGAGATCCCTTCCACATCCTCACCAGTTGTAGTGCCTATTCCCCCTAAGCCGGTGGTTGCCGATAAAGGCAAACAACAAGTTTGCTTTGACAAGCCCCTGAAGAAATCATCTCCTACAGGACTTGAAAAGCCATACAACTTTGATATATTGGCTCAACTAGCTAATACACCAGCTAGATTATCAATCTTTGAGCTCTTGCGCCTTTTTAAGGAGACTCGAAAAACTCTAAGTGAAGCCTTGATGCAGGCTGAAACTTGCCTAACTCTCCTCAAGAAACCGGAAGCAGAGCCAGTTTCTTGCCGCCATTGTCACAGCGTATTAGAGTTGATTCCAAATATCACTTTCACTCAGGATGATATGCTGCTGGAGGATAATAGACATGATCGTCCTCTTTATTACACAGGGTATGTCGATTCGATGAAAGTCGATCGTATCCTGATAGATTCAGGGTCTGCACTCAGTATCATGCCAAAGAAAATGCTAGACGCATTAAAGATACCAGTGCATAGTCTTTCAAGCACAATTACCACTATCTTGGGATTCAACCAAGGAAGGAGTGAACCGTTGGGTAAGATTCGCCTAAAACTCCAAATAGGCAATCTTCGCACAAAGGTGACCTTTTATATCATCGACAATCATGGTTGTTCTTACAACGCTCTTCTGGGAAGACCATTCCTCCATGAACATAACAGTGTTCCATCAACTCTTCATCAATGCTTTAAATATGTTGATGACAAAGGAGAAGTTCACAAAGAAGTTGCAGACCTTTATCCTTTCAAGGGTGTTGAAGCATACTGCAATGACGCTCGTATGTATAAGGAAGAATTTATGAAAGTGGTATTGGCCATGGATACTGAAGAAGACCAAGAAGCAGTGCCAAAGAAACTCTTATTATACCTGTTAAAGGGCGTGTTTCCCACCCTCAGTCTTCTAAACCACTGGCTATTCACTTGCCAGTCCAGCGGCAGTCTACTGATGGCGATCAGGATAAAAGGGAGCTCACTTCGTCTGAGCCACTTGTTATCGACTTACGTCGTAACAAGGACAAAAAGCAGCTTACTTCTTCTGAGCCATTTGTTGTTGACTTAACTCATAATAAGGAAAAAAGGGAGCTCACCTCTTCTGAGCCACTTGTTATTGATCTTCGTCGTAACAATCCTCTTCCACGCTCTTTTTCTTCCCCTCTTGTAATCAATCTGACCAAGCCTGCTAAGGCTAAAGGTCCTGCTGTAAATACAGATGTACATATCAATGAAAAAGCATCTACTTTCCAGTATACTGATGTTATTTATCATACTAAATGCTATTTGGATATGTTAGATAGCTTCAAATCATTTATAATGGAAGTTGTGCAATCTCTTCAAACAGAAGTTTCATGTGAACATCCAAAAGATTCATATCGTATTGTTCCTGCTCACAAGAAAGGTGAACGTCCAATACTTTTTAGTAAAAGACCGGAACAAAAATTCAGCTATACGGATGATAGCAAAGTTAACGACACGGGACATCTTCAATTCCGTCGTTACAGTCAACAATCAAAAGACATCGTCCGAAAGATGGGTTACGACTTCAAAAGCGGCCTCAATTATGGTAAGGGCAGAAGGACTCCTCTCCGTATCGCTGTTCCATAAGAAAAGTCAGAAATGTATTACAGCAGGACCAAAAGATGTCTCGGATATGCTTCTCCTCCGATGTTATCCCCAGCAGGTTCTGAATCTGATATTGAGGAGCGTTCTAACTCTTCTGATTCCAGGTCATAGGATTCTGACACCAGCGTTGGTGAAGTCCATCGTGTAATTGTATCTTCTAATATGGTATCCGTTGAACTTCCGGAAGGATATGATGAGGACGTTGAAGAAAATCCTGAAACAGATCCTTGGGCTCAACAAATGGATAATCAGTGGGTACTCTGATTTGAACAAAGAGAACCTCCTACTGAAGATCAACTAGTTCAAGTTGATATAGGGGAAAGCGAGTCACCTCATCCAATCTTTATTAGCAAGAATCTTCCAGAAGCAGATAAGCAGGAGTTGATTCTTCTCATTAAAGAATATATTGACGTCTTTGCTTGGAGTTACGAAGACATGCCAGGTTTAGATCCTAAAATTGCTACTCACAAACTGAACATTCTGCCTAATGCTAAACCAGTCAAACAGCAGCAACGACGATTCAAGCCTGAAATGATGGACGCGATCGATGATGAAGTCAAGAAGCTTATCGCTTGTGGCTTTATTCGAGAAGAACAACATCCTGATTGGGTAGCTAACGTTGTTCCAGTCTTGAAGAAAACCGACAAAGTTCGAGTTTGTATCGACTTTCGGGATCTTAATGAAGCATGTCCGAAAGATGAATTTTCTCTTCCTATCACAGACGTCATGATTGACAATACCTGTGGGTTCGAGCGAATATCTTTTATGGATGGATTCACTGGATACAATCAGATAAAGATGAATCCCGAAGATGAAAAACACACATCTTTCTGCACTCCTCGGGGAGTCTATTGCTATACAGTGATGCCATTTGGTCTCAAGAACGCTGGTGCAACTTACCAACGAGCCATGAGTACCATTTTCTGAGAACATTTTGTAAAATAGTCGAATGTTACGTTTACGATATCGCTGTTAAAAGTCGTCTGAAAGAAGATCATATCCAAGATTTGAGAACAATCTTCAATCTCATGCGCCAACATCAGCTCAAGATGAATCCTACCAAATCGTTCTTGGGTGTCTCTAGTGGTATGTTTCTCGGTTTCGTCATTACCTCTAAGGGTATACACGTAGATCCCGAGAAGATCAAAGCCATTCAAGAGATGCGTCCTCCATGCAACCTAAAAGAGCTACGAGGATTCCAAGGTCGACTTACATACATCAGGAGATTCATTTCGAATTTGTCTGGACGCTGCAGACCATTAACTCAACTAATGAAGAAGGGTGTATCTTTTATTTGGACTGAAGAATGTCAACAAGCATTCGACGACATCAAACGATATCTCATGAACCCACCAGTCTTGGTGCCACCAATCTCAGGTATTCCATTCTTAATGTACGTCCGTGCTATGGATCATTCATTGGGTGCTTTACTCGCCCAAAAGAATAAAGAAGGTCATAAACAAGCCATCTACTATCTCAGTCGTAATATGATTGGTGCTTAACACCGTTATAGTTCGATTGAAAAAGAATGCCTAGCCCTTATGTTTGCCGTTCAAAAGATAAGGCATTACATCATTGGTCAAATCATTCATGTCATATTCCGAGTCAATCCTCTTCGGGTACTAATGAAGAAGCCTAGCACACTCAACTCTCGGCTTGCTACATGGGCCATTCTTCTAGCCCAATACGATATAGTATATGTTCCTCAAAAGTCTGTCAAAGGTCAAGCACTGGCGAATTTCTTGGCGGCTCATCCTGTACCAGAAACATCCAAGCTTTACGATGAAATTCCAGACGAGACGTTGGAAGTCAACATGATCTCTGAAAAATTTCCAACCTGGCGTTTATTCTTTGACGGAGCATCCAGAATCGGACCCAATGGTGCTATTGTAGCAGGAGTTGGAGTTGTTCTCGTTTCTCCAGACGGATCAACTATCCAAAGAGCTTACTTTCTAGATGAATCTTGCTCCAATAATGTAGCAGAGTACAATGCTCTACTTATCGATCTTCAATTAGCCAAACAATTGGACATTGAATATCTCGAGTTTACGGCGACTCTAAGCTGGTTGTCAACCAGGTTAGAGGAACTTATGAAGTCCGTCATCAAGATCTGGTACCTTACTTTGAAGCAGCAATCAATATGGCTATATCATTCAAAGCTTTCTTTATTAAATATGTACGCCGAGCTTGTAATACTGAAGCAGATGCCTTAGCCAATCTTACAGCAGTTTTAGCTGTTCCCATCAGAAGACAACAAGTGGTGGTTATCTCTAATCGAGAATTATTTTGTGTCGAGAACAATCGTAACATCGAGTTCAGTAATTTTGCTGAAATTAATGTTGTCAATAAAGATTGGAGAACTCCTTTTATCGACTTCGTGGTTCACGATATACTCCCCAAAGATCCTAAGGAGGCTACAAGTATTCGACGACGATCTCTACGGTTCTACTACAATCAAACCACTAAGACTCTCTATCGGCAGACTTATGACGGTCTCCTTCTACGCTGTCTAGCTGGTGAGAAAGCAAAACAGGTATTACGTGAAGCTCACGACGGTGTTTGCGAAGCACATCAGCCCGGTCCTAAATTACAGGATCGCATCCGAAGAATGGGTTACTATTGGCCCTCTATGGTATCAGATGCCATTAAATATGCAAGAAAATGTCGAGCCTATCAAATCCACGCAGATTTCATTCATCAACCTTCAGAATTTCTACACCCGACAGCAGATTCCTGGCCTTTCGAAGCTTGGAACATGGATGTCATAGGTCCTATTAATCCTCCTTCTTCTAGAGGACATCGGTTCATTCTAGCAATAACAGACTACTTCTCTCAGTGGGCTGAAGCTATACCCTTGGCTGAAGTCAAGACCAGTAGTGTCATCAACTTCGTCAAATACCATGTCATTTATCGATTTAGTGTCCCACGGCGAATCATTCATGACAACGGACCATAATTTATCAGCCAAAAATTCACCAGATTCTGTGATGATCACCGGATTGACAAAGTCGCCTCGACTGCCTACAATCCTGCCGCTAATGGATTAGCTGAAGCTTTCAACAAAACTATTATCAAACTCCTCAAGAAGTTTGTATCTACTAACAAACGGAATTGAAGTGAAAAGCTTGGTGAATGTCTTTGGGCCTACCGAACTACGGTCCGCAACCCCACAGGTTTTATGCCTTTCTCCTTGGTATATGGCTGTGAAGCTGTTCTTCCTCTAGAACTCCAAATTCCTTCTTTAAGGATTGCCATTGCTACCGAGCTCACTACAGAGAATAATGATCTTCTTCGACTTCAAGAATTGGAGGCACTTGATGAGAAACGGTTAATGGCTCAACAACATATTAAGTTATACCAAGCTCGCATTTCTAAAACTTTCAACCGTAAAGTTAAGGTCAGAACCTTTCAGCAAAGAGAACTTGTTCTAACAGTCAGACGTCCTATGACTATGACTCATATGAGTAAAGGCAAATTCGATGCAAAGTGGAAAGGTCCCTACGTTGTAAGCAAAGTCATCTCAAATGGAGCTTATCAACTCTCAGAACTGGATGGACGAATTGCAATGATGCCTATCAATGGCAAATTTCTTAAAAAGTACTATGTGTAAATGTAAATACTTGTAAATCATCAGACAAGTTCAAGTTCATAAATAAAATTTTATTTTATCATGAATGATAGTACATGATATTAAGGAAGGTCACTATCATCTTTCTCTACATTTGGACGAGGACCACTGCCGTCCTTTTCAAAAATACGGTCGGCAAAAGAGCCGAGAACTTCCTTGCTGGAACCCACTAGGAACTTGCAAGCGGCCATCCTCATGGCTTCCTCTTCTTCGGTCCTTCCTGGTTCAAGCAGAAAGTCCAGGATGTCTCGCGGTGGCTTGGGTGCAAACGAACCTTCGCCTACTTCTGCCTCCTTTGATTGAATTGGATCGATAAGACATTCTTCAGAGCCCTTCTCAACCTTTGGGGCGAGATTAGCCTTCTTGGATGCATCTCCAGATGACATTTTTATGTTAGAAAAGAAGAAGTGCTCCTTTCGGCCAAAATTTTGTTCTATTTATAGGCAAATAATGAAGCAACATATCCACCCGACGGTTCGTCCGTTCATTATCATCCGACGGTTCGTCCGTTCCTTCATCATTCAATCCACATGACGGTTCGTCCGTTCATTATCATCCGACGGTTCGTCCGTTCCTTCATCACTCAATTCACTTGACGGTTCGTCCGTTCATTACATTCATCCGATTGTTCACCCATTCATTATCATTTGACGGTTCCTCCGTTCATTATCACCAAACGGTTCGTCTGTTCATTATTATTCGACGGTTCGTCCGTTCATTATCATCCGACGGTTTACCCGTTCATTCATCACCACTTGACGGTTCATCCGTTCGTTATTATCCATTTTGACGGTTTATCCGTTCATTTCATCATTTAACGGTTTTCCCGTTCATCTCACATCCACATCAGCAACTTATCATTTCGATTAAGTTGTCAAATTGAGATAATAATATTCGGTATATTCTGCCACGTCCATATTACCTCTGAGCAGATATAATGAATATAATTATTTTCTACAAAATTATCAAGAAATATATCATGTCTTGCACTTCTGAATATATTTTCTATCTCTATTATTTATATCTGAACAAGATATGCAACAAATAATGGAGCCACAGCAAAAATGTCTTTTATTAATTAATTAAGATATGAGACATTACAAAAATATAAATATAAAATGTTCCACTAAGACGGAGTTATTATCAGATTATCAATTTGCTGCTTTAGAGTTTGCAGCCGTTCTTCACGAGTGGACATCACCCTCCTTCTGGCCTCTTCCATCCCGGTTTCTTCATTGAAAGTAGGCATGGCCACCATTCGGCGAGTAATCTCAGTATTATGAGCTTCCACATACTCATTCCTCTCCTGAATTAGAGTATTGAATTGTTGAGTCGCTAGTTGATGATCAGCAATTTTATCTTCTAATTCCTTCTGGAGACGAGCAATCTCTGTCCTGAGCTCAGCAGCTCTCTTTTCTTTTCTCTCGGCCATCAAGGTTATTGATTCCAGCTTGGAGTTATATTCAGCAGATTTTGTAGAGAAGGCTTCCAAAAGATTCTGGAGATTGACCCTTTCAATATCAGCTGCTTGAGCCAGTTGCTCGAATTCTGCTTGCACTAGAGATTCTACGTCTCCTTGGTTAAGCTCTTTGTAGCTTTTGATGGAAATCTCTAATTCATTCAAAATATATTCCAGGAGAGTGGCTTGAGCTTCGTCACCTTGTTCTCTGATGGCTCTTATTAAGAGAGAGGTTGGACCCCTAACCATGAAAAAATCAGTACCCTTTTTCTCCATCATTCTTTTTACTAGAGGTCCCAAAGATTCAAAAAAGCATTTGGTAAAAGATTGAATCACAAGATTATTCGTTGCTATAGCACCAGGAGTTGCAGCTACTCCTGTTGATGACGAGACTGTGGGATGTTCAATCTCTCGTGTCTGGACAGCGGGCTCTTTGAACAAAGGAGCTAAAGTGGAGCTAGTGGCTCCTTCTGGTTGTTCTTCTGCAAAAAGAAAAGATTGTCATTCTTTGCCTATTGTTTGCTATTGTCCAAGAAAATTAAAGATATAAATTATCTTACCATGGTTGAACCCAGCAATGAGCCTATCATCTGCTGGGGTAGACTCTGGCCGAGCAGAAGTAGCTTCAGCCATAACAGCTTGACTACTGCCCACTTCAGAACCACAAGATAAATGATGACTGCTACTAACAACCACCGTTATTATAGGCACTATTTCCGTGCACGTCAGTGGTGCTAGAGGAGTCTCAAGATCTGCAAGAAATACAAATAAGGACATTAGCTATCAATCTATTTAAGAGGAGATTGCTAATTTCATTTTATACCTTGAGGATCAGTGACGGGAGTTTCTTCCGGAGCTTCTTCATCTAATGCTTTTTCTGGAGATACTGTTACCTCAACATCTTTTTCAGGATTTAAGGCATCAGCAGCATTTTCTAGAACCTCAACATCCTTTTCAGGATTCAAGGTACCATCAACAGCATTAGGAGATATATGCTCTTCATCATCTCTTTCGAGATCTTGCATATATTCATCAATATTCTCAGACGAAGAGCTCTCTTCATCTTCATCTTCTTCTGGTGCATTCTCGCTGGTATTTGCAGCTTGGTCACAATAGTCATCCAACGGGCTGTAACTACAATCTTCTAGAGCCGCAATCACTTTGCGATCTTCCTCTTCGCGGAGGGTTCTAGGAGTAGGCGGAAGTTGAATCATCTCTGCAGCAGGTAGAAGAGAGTGTACAATATTTTGCTCTTCTTCCATAATACTTCCTCTGGGCTCTTCGGCCTCAGTTCTTGGATCAGGATCTTTCCTCTGTTCAATCTCTTCTCTATGTTCTGGACTAGGAGTTTTATTCCTAGGCTCTGAAACAGGAGTGGGAGATGGCAAGATTAATCCAGCTGCAGCATCCATTACCATTGAAGACATGGCTCGATTTCTTCTTTGGGCCAACTTCTTTCTTTTCAGGGGCCTCTCAGGCTCTTACATTTATAGTCTCGACTTGTCTTTGGACAGAGGTCGGTGTAGTGGCCTCTTCTTGCTGGATTGTCTCGGCCAGCTGCCGAGATTGAGATCTAGTTGTAATCTTTTCAGAAGAATGATCTAAGATCAATTTCTTCTTTGCTGCTGGAGCAGGAGGCTCTTCTCTTCTCCTCCTTTTTGCTGGAGATTTGTCCCACCTTCAAAGAGACACGTAGTGCGCATTAACTTCTTGAGGGAACATAACATCCCTTGAAGCTTCTAAAGGTGCATCCTTCTGGCTCATGTACTTCATCATTTCCTATGAGTGACATGACGACTCCTCCCCTCTTCAGTCTTGTTGAAGATACGAAGCTATCCGTGAGGTTGAAATTTCTAGCGAAAGGTGTTTGAAGATGTATAAAAAACTAGAGTATGTAAACAGCATTCGAGGGCCATGATTGCTGTTTACAGGCATCGAGAACGTCAGCTTTCGTATCTCGAGCATTATAATAAGCCCATGCTCGGGCCCCATCTATCAAATAACCCTTTCCCTGAAGACATGTGATAGCATTCTCCATATGGAATTGGTCGTACCCGAACTGTCGGGCAAATCGACTGGGTAGATATGGCTCTAAATAGCATTCATCTTCAAACCGGTACACCAAATGGGACGGTCGAATTGTTTTCAACCACTCAAAAGCTGCACGGCTCAGAGGATGCATCTGCGAGTCAATCATATTTGTCTGCATTTGCTCGTAACCAGTAGGAGGATGGGTGCAATAAAAGTTCCATCCTTTACTCAAGTTTAGAGCATATCTACAATCTCTCAGGGCAGTAAATTTCTACTTGCTTTGAGAGTATCTCCTCAGGAAGCTGCCATCGACCGTCCCATGCCGGGGTCCATCAAAGTGGGATGGTGAAGGAGCAACCACCCAAATAGATATGTATGTGGTAATTCCAATCGTGGAAATTCTTTTTCACACTTGGACTTTAGCATCAGATCGACGTATAGACGAAGACCAGCATTCAGCTTACAAGTCATTGCTGACAGAAGATCCATCTTATAGCCGAAGACTAATCTAACGGCAGCAAAAAGAACACCGCGATGAAAGCGGTCTACAGTACTGGATCCCGAAACTACAAACCGACGAAGCCAATGTGTCAGAAACCCTGCTAATTGGGCTTCTTTTGTTTATATCCTACTCTCACATAACTTTCAAGAGTATCTCCTGTCTTCAAAGGAGGACACTGATAATCATCCTTCATCTCTTTATCAAAATCACCACTTTCTTCCATCAACTTCATCACTTCTGTGTTGCTCAATGGCTTAAAGAAATCAGGATAACATCTATCATGTTCCTTGGTCTTTGGTTCTTGAATGTGGTTAAGGAACAGATAAGGTAGCCATTTCGAGGAATAACAAGTGTTTGATGTGGCACTTTTATAGAACAGGAAACAAATTTTATAATGGTATAGCAGTTCCTCAAAAACTGCTACCATTTCTGCATTCTCTTTCCGGAGTTTGTCGAATTCATTATTGGTGGGGACGAATTCTTCATATGGGGTATCTCCCATTGGTAAGTAAGAGATGTACTTCATCTCATGGAGTGCAAACCCGATTTCTCCGTCGGTAGTCATGAAGGTCCCTGTTCTGTAATTATACCTCTCTGCTAAAGCGAAGAACAGGTGCGAGTTCGGAGCAAAACCATAGACAGTGGCATGCACTGCTTGGTACAAGTTGATTTGCTGCAGTTCTTTTTCAAACTTGGTCAGAATCCAATTTTCTATGCAGCTCCATCTTTTAAAATCTGGATTCACCAATCCAGTTAGTCTGATGTCTTGTTCAGGATATCTTCCTTCGACTTTCGCAAACTCATTTACGAAAATTGGGGTTCTGACGGGCATTAACAAAGAAGAATTCTCCGGCGGAATGGAACCGGGCTTCAGACCTCTCAATAAAACACTGTACCGCTCTGAGGAACTGTAAAACATATCCTTCTTACTGGGCCCCTTCTTCACAAAAATTCTTCCTGGACGGACATCTTGGAATGGTGTAAGGTTCCATTCCATCTTCCTCGGATAGCTCGCATGAGCATACCGGGATAAAGGGAGGCAGCGTGGAATATTTGGTATCGAGAAAGATCTATCCGTCTGATGGACAATCCTTTCTTCCATTCTTGGTCTCGGTTGAGAACTTTTCTCAAAAGCTTCACCGAATAGGAATAAAGGTTTCTTATGTATGACTGCATCTGCCGTTTCCAGAGGTTGGCCGTTCATCAAACATTGCAGTGTTTCATTGTCTTAGGATATCAAAATGGCCTGACGGAAGACCGACAGATCATATTGGGGATAGTGCACATGTGACAAGTCCTCTTTATATTCTGATTCGGTAAGGGTCCCTACGAAGTTCTCGTATTCTGGGTCTTCTCTAGTATTAACTGCATCAGACAGAGAAAATAAAATTTTTCAGTATAAGTCAAAGTCAAAGATTCAGTTTGCGCAAGTATTAGATTGCGCAAAAATCAAATTGCACAATATCAGATTGCGCAAAATAATCAGATTATGCAAATAAATAGACATCAGTTTGCGCTGAAAGAATCTCGCGCAAATCAGCCAATTGCGCTGACTTTTGTCAGCGCAGTTCAACCAATTGCGCATAAAGTTATTCTTCATAAAAATGAAGAATGAACTGACTTGTGCAACCAGAACCCTAAAAAGGGGTGGCACAGTATGATCGCATCCCTAAAAAGAGATAGACTTTGAAGAGACAGTGAAATCAAAACTCTTAAAAGAGTTTTTGATTAGGTTAACTACCTATCATTGCTGGATGTGCAGTTTCATGGAGAAAAGCTCGGCACGCAGCTCTAGTCGATGATTCGGCGGGGGCCTTGCCCTTAGCGGCGACAGAGGATCGGCGTGGAGCCATTGAAATCGTCGAAGAAGAAAGAAAGGAAGAACTCAGAAGTTTTTCTCTCGAGTGCAAGAAGAAAGCAAGTAAAGAATACTTCGAAGGAATTGAAGAGCTATTTATAGCTTTTCGAAATCGAAACGGCCGCCTTAGATTGCGCCTAAAATTGGGCTAAACCCTCAGATTGTGCAGACAGCTCACTACGAGCGTAAATTGATTTCAAATTCAAAATTCAAAGTATTTCAAAATTTTGAATAAATTCAACTATCGAAAACTTTGAAGGGGGTCTTGTAGGTCCTAAAAAATCAAGTTGCACACATCAACAAAGTCAGAAAATCAAGAAATACAACTTTCAGATGAAGTGCGTAGACATCAGATTGCGCATCCTTCAGATTGCGCACGATTGATTGCGCACACTTCCAAGTGCGCAGGCTGACGTGGCAAATCACCAGTCATTACCTGACACAAATCAAATCTTCTGACAGCTGACAGTACGGAGAACGAGGAGACCGTTCGTTTAATCGTGCAGCACGGCGCTCGAGGACAGCTGGCAGCGCAAGCCATGTTGGCGCAATCCATGTTGGCGCAATCCATTCCTGTGCAGCCCATGTCTGCGCAATTCAATGTGCGCGTTCTGTCAACACAAATGACAAAATACACGTGGCATTCATGCCATCAATTGCTTCATTTCGTGGCAACTGTCTATGCACGATCATGCACAATTCAATCAAAAGTTGCCATGTGTCCAAGACAGGTGGACCACGATCCAATAACTGCCTGCGCAGTCCACTGCTGCGCAATCCAATTGCTGCGCAAACCATCTTGCACAGTCCAGAGTAACTAAAAGTTAGTTATTTCTCAGAACTCTATAAATAGAGTTTCAAGTCTCCATTCAAGGGGATCAATAATCAGAGATCAGAAATTAGATTATCAGACTTCAAAAGTTCAGAGAGTTCAGGAGTTCTTGCCTAAGTGCTGCTGCATTCTTTCGAGGCTTTTGCCTTCAATCTCCGAGGCTTTTTGCCTTCAGTTCCAGAGTTGTTTTCAACTTCAGAGGCTTCGTCTTTAAAGTTCACATCGTCCAAGGGATAAAGCAATCGTCATCTAGATTGGATTCCTAAAGTTGTACCATTCCCAGAATTCAAATTGTAATCTTTTTACAAAGTTTGTATCAATAAAGTTCTCAACTTCTGTTTTTGCAAACACTAGTTGGGTTACTAATCTAATAATAATTAATTCTAGAATAATTCATTTAAAAACCTAATTTAACCTAATAATAATCTAAATATAATCTAAACATGCAAGTTTGGCCATCAAAAGTCATGTTTCCCAATTTTGGAAACTATGGCACGAAAATCGAGATGTGTCATTGACTATCTAGTCAAACGCAATGAACTCTAGATTTTGAAAGTGTAACTTGGTAGATTTCTGTACCACAAGTAAGCTGGAATCAACCGTACCACAAAATCACGCTTTGGTCAAAAGATATCGCCGTTATGGCTAATCGTGACTAAAACGGTGATCAATCGATCAATTCTGAGTTCAACAGAATAAATAAAATACTAGATGAACGAAATAATTTTTGGAAAAAATATATGTCGTAGAGCTCTGTGTTAGCTTTCCGAAACTTCAAACGGTTCATGATTTTGATTTTGTTTTGCCCGAAATCTCGAAAACACCAAAACGTGTCAAGTTTTGGACAACCAACACTCTACGAATTTTCCAGAAATTTAGGAATAATATCTACAAAAATAAATTATATATTCAAAAATTTCACCTCAATACGAATCCAACAAAAAAAAACTGCAAACAAAAATCACGTCGGAGTTGACGGCAATCGCTTCGGGAAGTCGGAAACCCTAGATGAGTTCTCCCACAAAAGGCGGCTGTAATTTAATTAGGGTGGACGAATATAATAATATATAATAATATATAATAATATATATATATATATATATATATATATATATATATATATATATATATATATATATATATATATATATATATGAGAGTGAGAGAGGCGGTCACTGTAGCAGTTGGCGCCGACAGGTGGGCCCCCCCGGGTGGATTTCTGGGTATTTATTTATTTAATTCAGAAAATTATTTAAAAATTATTTTAAGTCCAAATAAATCAAAATAAATTGTCGAAAAATCCAGAAAAATTCTAGAAAATTCTAGAAAATGTAAAATAATATAATGAAGACTAGAAAAATATTTTGGGTCAATATTTGCTAATAGGCTTGCACAGTAAATTCTAGAAGTCTTAGAAAATTGATTTGTCCTATATTTAATTATCTCAAAATTCCCGAAAAATGCAGAAAAACATATTTAACCTAATAGAGCCTAAAGAAAAATACTGGGTTTCAAAATAGTCACAAATGGCCTCAAAATAAATTATGAAAGTCATTCATAAATATAAATCTTCATTTAATAATTACTTAAAAATAGATAAAAATGTCTAAAAATCATAATAAAATATAATATAGCCATAGAATGCTTATAGAATCTATCTATAGATCATGTGACCACGAGCTGGTCATAAATCACCTGTGGGCTTAGTCACAACTCTATGATCATAGAAAAATTAAATGTAAACCAATCAAATAAAAATAAAAAAATATTTCAAAAATTTTCGGGAAGGGGAGTTACATATCCTGCATCGGCGGAGAGACATCACACAACATATTGCTCGAGTATTCGCAGATGGCAGAAACACTGACTTATGGTTGGACCCCTGGATTGGACAAAAGGGCCTATTACAGCTCATCGGAGTACAACACAAGCATGAGGCCGGAAGAGGTGAGCGGGTAAGCCGCATACTGGTGGATGGCCAATGGCGTCCTTACCTACACAGGCGAGAGGGTGTAGTGATAGCAAAAATTCTTCAGTGTAAAGTCGACCCCCTCATCGTGCAGGATACTTGGGTCTGGACGGATACGATGTCGGTGGAATTCGAATTCGGACACATAGCTAGTAAGCTCCGAGTTCCGATGCCAAACACTGATATAGTTTGGATGAAGGAAATCCCGCACAAGATGCTTCTGAGTTTGTATAAACTTTTCCTCAAACTACTTCTCACAAAGGACCGTCTGCATAGATTTGGAGTGCGGGTATATGGCCTCTACTGCCCCTTATGTCAGCTTGAGGGGGAATCAATAGAGCATTTATTTTTCAAATATGAACTGTCCAAGGGATTATGGCAATCACAACTATTAAGGATGGGGATTTAGACTCCCAATTTGGATAATGTCGAAGACACAATGCAACAGATGAGAGAGCAAAGAAAAGATGGCAGGGGAGAGGCCAGTCTAGTTCCGGGAGGCCTGTGCTATGATCGCCTCTGCAATATGGCACATTTGAAAAGAACGAAACAACAGGGTGTTTCACGGCATTAAAATGGTGCTTGTAGGCATCATTCATAATGTTGAACATGATGTAAAGGGAATAGGATTAACTCGGGAGTACCAAGCAATGGGTAATATCGAAGACGCAATGCAGCGGATACGAGAGCATTTTTTTGAAGCAATGGTTAATTGTGGTGAACTCGCCTCTACTGGGGCTCGAACTCTTGACCACTTGGGCCACATGCATCTCTCTTAACCACTAGGCTAGTGGTCATTTGCAATATATATATATATATATATATATATATATATATATATATATATATATAATTATTATTATTTTTGAAATAAGGTAATTGTGACGAACGCTCCCACCGAAAATCGATCTCCTGACCACTCGAACCGCATGCCTCACCACTATATATATATATATATATATATATATATATATATATATATATATATATATATATATATATATATATATATATATATATATATATGGGTCATTCTATAATACATCTTCTGGAAAAGGATGTATCGATACATCCGAAATATATATATATATATATATATATATATATATATATATATATATATATATATATATATATATATATATATATATATATATATATGGGTCATTCTACAATACATCTTCTGGAAAAGGATGTATCGATACATCCGAAATCTGGACCGTTGGATGTTGATCCAATGGTTTAGATTGAATAATAGAGTAGACACATCATTTAATGCTGACTTAGACTTTTGACCTGTTGGAAACTTGCTTTAGCATGTCATTCTTTACTTTAATTTTTTAAATGAATACCCTAAATTAACTCATATTTACTCTCTCCTTCGTCCATCCAATTTAATATTTTGTACATCAACGTATAAATTTCTTAATTTTTTTTTGTTACAGGCCTTGGTGGTGGTCGTGGTGGTTGTGTTGGTGGTGGTGGTGGTGGAAAGAGGAACGGAGATGAAGAAGGAAATAAGAATCGGTCCGGATCGCGTCGAACGTCGTCGAGCCCTCCTACAACAACGAGGAGTACCAACTGTACCGAGAAGAATCGGTCCGGTTCGCGTCGGACGTCGTCGAGACCTCCTCGAACAAGAAGAAGTACCAGCGACGCCGCTCTAATTTTACTGTCCATGCCATTGTCAAAAATTTTATTTTTCATCTAACAATTTAATATTTTGTTAATAAAGGTACATGTCATGGTGGTGGTGATGAATTGAGGAAACCTGCTTCTGAGGTCGGGCGGATCATCTGCTCACATATTTTTAAAAAAAATATGTATTGATCGGACGAATATTTTTTACTTTTCTAATGATAATATTTTCGAAGAGAATACTTTTTTTTGGATGGAGAATGACCATTCTCTTTGCTTTTAACACGGAGAATGACCATCCTCTTTGCTTTTAATACGGCGAATGGACGGAGAATGGCCATTCTCTTTGCTTTTAACACGGAGAATGGCCATTAATATAATTAACCTACTATCCAAGAGAATTTTTCTTATATTACATTATGTATTATACTGGCATCGAATTCATACTGATGGCATCGATGTATTGATGGCAATAACAAAGGATGAACATGCAGGATTACAATTTTGCTTCAGCAATAACAAGGGATGAACATGCAGGATTACATTATGCATTATACTGGCATCGAATTCATACTGATGGTATCGATGTAATAAATTTTTTACAGAAAGCAAAACATATTACAATATGGTACATTTAGGACTGGAAATGTTCAAGTATCTTATTTTTTTACCAAATATTTACAGTATTTTTAATATCATTTACCAAAGTATATTCATTTAATATTAAATCATGTTAAAAAAATTTGAATATCATTTTATCAGGCTTCCACTTTATGGCTGCATAAAATTTCTTGTGAGTATTTAAATATAATTAACCTACTATCCAAGAGAATTTTTCTTACATTACATTATGCTTTATACTGGCATCGAATTCATACTGATGGCTTCAATGTACTGATGACAATAACAAAGGATGAACAGGTAGGATTACAATTTTGCTTCAGCAATAACAAGGGATGAACAGACAGGATTACAATTTTGCTTCATCAATAACAAGAGATGAACATGCAGGATTACATTATGCATTATACTGGCATCAAATTCATATTGATGGCATCGATGTAATAATTTTTTACAGAAAGCAAAATACATTACAATAAGGCACATTTAGGACTGGAAATGTTCAAGTATCTCATATTTTTTTCACCAAATATTTACAGTATTTTTAATATCATTTATCAAAGTATATTCGTTTAATATTAAATCATGTTCAAGAAAATATGAATATCATTTTATCATGCTTTCACTGTATGGCTGCACAAAATTTCTTGCGAGTGTTTGAATATAATTAACGTACTATCCAAGAGAATTTTTCTTACAATACATTATGCATTACACTGGCATTGAATTCATACTGATGGCATCGATGTACTGATGGCAATAACAAAGGATGAACATGCAGGATTATAATTTTGCTTCAGCAATAACAAGGGATGAATAGGCAGGATTATAATTTTGCTTCAGCAATAACAAGGGATGAACAAACAGAATTATAATTTTGCTTCAGCAATAACAAGGGATGAACATGCAGGATTACATTATGCATTAAACTGGCATCAAATTCATATTGATGTCGATGTAATAAGTTTTTACAGAAAGCAAAACACATTACAATCAAATAAAGTTTTAGTGATTCCAGGAATGCATATGTAATAAGGCCATCTGTAAATCCTAGGAATGTACCCAGGACTCATAAAATCTGTAAAGGTCATCTACAAATCAAAGGAATACACCAAAGTATCAATATCATCTGTGAAGGCCAACTGCAAATCAAATAAACGCTTCAACCAAAAAATCATAATCAAATTAAGTATACTTCATTCCAAGTCCAATAAACTGCATAATCCACGTTACAGTAATCTGCCCAATCCACGTTAGTAATTCAACATAGAACCTGCATAATTCACAATACAATAATCCAAATAAATATCAGACCTACTCTAAATTCAAGACCATATTACATTTTCCAAACAAATGACGAACTATGCACTCAGTACAAGCGAAAAGTTTAGTCTTATAATATTTCAAAAACAAAATTTAGTTACACCGCCAAGACCAACAAATATTCAGAACCATATTACAATTCATATATTACTTCCAAATTGAAATAAAAGCTTCAAAACTCAAAAGATGAATCTTCATAGCCATCTCCATCTTCTTCTTCATCTTTTTTTTTCTTCTTCTTCTTCTTCAAATATCCTTCACCTACACCTTGAGGGACGGAATAAGAAAAATTATAGTCAGTATGGACTCACTGTATACGTAGAAATGACATCCAGTAACATAAATAGAAGTATCAAAGTAATGGCTAGCATTAAAGTGTCAATGTGCACAGTGTGTTTACATAAGAGTTTGGGCTAGCCCCATTTACCTTTTTACGAGGGAAGGAAAATCTTATTCTTGGTCAGCAAATTCAACCTTTATCTGGTTAATCTTATCCAGAATCAATTTTTGGTTGTCGGATGTAGTCTTCATCTCTTTGAAGACATTCTCAAAGTTTGCAGCAACAAAATTGTATAGATCATCAACCCTGTCCTTAGTGTTTTTGATTCCATAAGTTGATGGTTTTTCAGATGTTGATGGTTTGCTTGCAGCTGCTGCCTGTTTTCCAAACATTCGAGTGAAGGTTAGTTTTCTCAAGGGGCCTTTGTTTTTAATATAAACATCCCATACTAAGCTTGGGACAGAATGTTTACTAGCCATCGAGCATACAAATCCTCCGAAAGGGAGAGCTGTCCTTGTACTTGGTTTTTTCACGAGATGCATCATTCTACTGAATATGTAGGAACCTATATCCATCCTTTTTTCTTTTCCATATAATAAAGAAATTTTACTCTCTCGGGATGGATGGAAAACTCATGTCCAGTAGGGTTGAGTGTTTGAGATACGTAGGCATGCAACAATTTATACAAAGTTTTTAATTGATCTTTGTATACATTTTGAGGGGTCATGGCACCCACTGATACACCTGTAATCTCATGAATTGCATTCCTTATGGAAACATTATCAATATCTTTCATATCAAACTCAGGAACTGGATCAAATCCATAAAATTCGTTGATGACAATAGCATTTACCCTAATCAGTTTTCCTCTTAGAAATACTAGTTGTTGATCATCTTCTTTTTCTTTAATTTCAGCCGAAAGATTTGAGTAAAATTCTCTTAACAAAACTATACATAAAATTTTGTAATAGAAAAAATAAAGTATTAGAATAAGACCAAATAAAATTTTGCACATGCCTTAAACATGCAAAAGGGAAGGCTGCTTCATCGAGCTTGTACGCGAAGAAGGACTGTAGATATCCCCCACTGCCACGGTCAAACTAATCTCAGCGGTTTGCTGGGTCCTCTGGCACCACTGTACCAAGTCGACGTTAGACCAATAGTCTAAGGGACTGTTGAGCGCCTTCCACTATGAACAATAAACTGGGGCCACATTATACATTACTTCGTCTGTCGGCATCTCCGACAGTGCCAGTTGTTTGCAAAAACAAAAGTTGATCTTTATTTCAACAAACTTTGTAAAGAAGATTACAAGAATTCTGGAAAAGTACAACTATAGGAATCCGATCAGAAGACGATCGCTTTATCCCTTGGACGATGTGAACTTTGAAGGCGGTAGCCTCTGAAGTTGAAGGCGAAAGCCTCTGAAGAATGTAGCAGCACTTTGGCAAGAACTCCTGATCTCTGGCGATGATCTCTGATCTCTGAATGCGTATGTGATCCCCCTAGGAAGGACTTGAAACTCTATTTATAGAGTTATTGAAATAACTACTTTTTAGTTATTCTGGACTGCGCAAGTTGGATTACGCTACATTGGACTGCGCACGAGTCAAATTGCGCTGGCAGTTACTTGATCGTGGGCCAACTGTCTTGGACACATGGCATTATTTGATTGAAATGCGCATGATCGTGTACAGACGGTTACCACGTAATGAGTCATTGATGGCATGAAGGCCACGTGTACTTTGTCAGTTGTCTTGATGAAGTGTGCTAACTTTGGATTGTGCTGAGATGGACCGCGCTGGCATGGACTGTGCTGCATGTACAGCTGTCCTCGAGCACTGTGCTGCACGATAAACGAACAGTTTCCTCGTTTTTCGTGCTATCAGCTGTCAGAAGATCTGATTCTATGTCAGGTAATGATGACGAGGCCACGTCAGCATGCGCACTTGGATGAGTGCGCACTTCAGCCTGTGCAATCGAATAGTTGCACAATCTGTCTTCTGCTCAGTTCACTTGAAGGATGTATAAATTGATTTTGATGATTTTGTTGATGGGTGCAACTTGATTTTTAGGACCTACAAGAACCCCTTCAAAGTTTTCGAAGTTTGAAAATAGTCAAAGCTTCGAAATACTTTGAATTTTGATTTGAAAATCAAGTTGCGCATATGATGGCCTGTCTGCACAATCGGAGGAATTAGCTCCTATTTATTCGACACAATCTGAGGAGTTTGGTTCATTCTCGAAAACTATAAATAGTTCCCTTTCTCTTCTCTGTCATTCTTTACTTACTTTTGATTTTCTGAAAGAAAGAAATTCCCGAGCTCTCTCGACTTTTCTTCTTCTTCTTCATCGATCTCCATGGCCCCAAAGCGATCCGCTGCTGATAAAGGGAAGGCCCCAGCCGAGTCTTTGACTCGTGCTGCGTCGTGCCCTTCACGTCATAAGGAGGCTCACCCAGCACTACAAGGTAGATGTCCGATCGAAAACCCTTTTTAGGGTTCTTCGCCATTGCTGTACCTTAAAACCAATCTCTTTTTAGAGATTTGGTTTCGTTGTGCCACCCTATTTAGGGTTTTGGTTGCATAAAACCAATAATCTTTATTTTTATGAAGATTATTTTCTTGCGCAATCGGTTAGAATGCGCTGGCAAAAGTCAGCGCAGTCTGCTGATTTGCGCAAGGCTATCCAGCACAAACTGATACTTTGCGCAAGTTATTCAGCACAATCTGATGGCTTGCGCAAGTGGATGAGTTGGCGCCACTAGATAGTTTTCAGATAGAAGCTATTGTTGCGCAATCTGATGGTTGCGCAATCTGATGCTTGCGCAATCTGATGTTTGCGCAATTTGCTGACAGAATCTTTGATTTTGACTTGTATTGAATTCTGCTTTTTCTGTTTGATGCAGTTAACATCAGGAAGGATCCTGATTATGAAATCTTCACATGAACTTTAGCTGAGCCAGAATTCAAAGAAGACTTATCCCATGTGCTCTTCCCACAGTATGCCCTTCTATCCTCTCGCCAAGCTATCCTGATAGCTCAGGATAATGAGACCTTATTAAGTCTGATGAATGGACAGCCCTTGCAGTCTGCTGACGCTGTCACCCACAAGAAGCCTATGTTCCTATTCGGCGAAGCCATTGACAAAAGTTCTCAACCTAGACCCCGAGTTGAGTCGAGAACTTTCAAAAGGAAGGAGAAACTGATCCAGTTACCAGACATAGCTAGATGCCTCCCTCTAGCACGATATGCTCATGCAAGCCATCCTAGGAGGATGGATTGGGACATTATTCCCCTTCAACATGCACGGATAGGAAAAATCTATGTCAAGAAAGGCCCGAACAATAGAGACATATTCTATAGCTCTTCTGAGCGACACAGCTGTTTGCCATGAAATATAAAAGAGCAGAACAGTTTTATGGGAGGACTGGACTTTTACTTCACGTTACAAACTCGCTTGTACAAAAAAAGCCTAGGAACGAAAACCTAGGTACAACAATCTAAGTATATTTGTTTATTTTTGATTCTGGGGGGTGACGATAGAGGCTCGGGAAAGCGACGGCGGCTCTGCCTTACTTCTTGGACGATTAGACGTAGCCTTGGCTCCTGTAACGAGATGCTTGGCGTTGACAAAGAAATGCTCTTCTTGCTCTCCTCGTATTGCTCTTCTGGCTTCCCTCTCTGGATTGATCTCTGTATATTTTTCTCTCTGATTATTGGGGGAGTGTCCTCTTGCAAGAGAATGGCACCTTCCTATTTATAATAGTGGGGGCATCATTAGGGTTTGCAATGATTGCCCATTCTCAAAGTGGCGGCGGCCTGGTAAATGATCAATCTGGGCCATTAATCTTGAGCATGAAGGATCTGGGCCCTTAATGAGGATTATGCCCTATCATGTCAGTAATTAATGTTGATTACAATAAATCCCCCATCATGATGATTTGCTGATATCCGTAAATCTAAATGAATCAATTTAATTCATTCTGTTGCCACGTGTCCCAAATTATTGGGAAATTTGATTATCTTTAGGACACGTGTCCTGCATCATTGTTGAGCCGCATGAGGAGCGTTCGTGTTTGGGCCGCATGAAGGTCGTCATGACCGAGCCGCATGAAAGATTTCATGACCGAGCCGCATGAATAGTCTCTATACTCGAGCCGCATGAAGGTTGTCATGACCGAGCCGCATGAATATGTTCATGACCGAACCGCATGGGGGTCTTCATGACCGAGCTGTATGAGAGTCTTCATGGCCGAGCCGCATGGATTTCTTCATGGCCGAGCCGCATGGGGGACCTTCATGGTTGAACCGCATGGGTTTCTTCATGGCCGCATTAACTCGTTTAGACTGGCCGCATAAACTTGCCTCGAAGCTGTGAGGATTTTTCCTAAATTCCCTAGGAAGATAGTGCTCCTATATCAGTCATTATGGCTACTTTTTGTCGGGGCTGTCAACTGTCAGCTGTCAGCCGTCAGAGCATTAATTGTCGACCGTCAGAGCATTAATTGTGTTTGAATGACGCTGGGTACAGCCATTCTGAAAAGACACGTGGCTTCCTTCTGCTGGCCGCATGGAGTCCACTCTGTGTTTGAGCCGCATGGGACTCTTTAGCCGCATGTGTCTCCTTGGCCGCATGGATCATTTTTCTTCTCTTTTTCATGCTTCTACAAGACCCCCTTTAAAGTTTTCAATTTACAAAATTGAAATACTTTGAATAAGAAGCATGATTATACCAGAGCCGCATGGATTTGACCAGCCGTATGATTACCTCAACCACATGACTCTCTGAGCCGTACGGGCTGTTTTGGCCGCATGAGATTCTTGCCACGTCTTCCTGCCACGTGTGCAAATATTTTGTAAATCTTCTACATTTAATGCTATTGATTTGTTGTCAGATTTTAAGAGCCGCTTTTTTTTGGGCCAGGATCCCCAAGAGTCAGGCTATTATTAAGCCGTTTTGCCTCGATGACCGAAGAGTCGGTCATCATATTGCATGCGGATCGAGGCGTTCCTTCCTTGTCTATAAATAGGAACACTTTCATTCTGGGAAGTCTTCTTTTCTCTCTTCGATCTTTCTAACTTCTTTCTCTTCCAAGCACCCATGGCTCCCAAGAAGGCTGCTGCGTCGAAGGCTGCGAAGGGTAAGGCGGTCGCTTCTGCAGCGACTGCGACGACGAACGTGGCCACTCCTCCGCCGGCCGCTGTTCACTCTGTTCATCCCGACGTTCATCCACCTATTACTGGTAAGGGCATTGCCTTAGAACCCTAACTGCCATGGCTCTGCTGCATAATTTATGCACAAGCCGTATGTACGAGGTTCGTCGATATGACCGCATAAGCACTTCGCCCAGGGGCCGCATGGGCTTGTCATACTCGATCTGAGCCGCAGATATATTTTCGGATTGGGCTGCATGAGCATAGTTCGCTTTTTGAACCGCATAAGCTCATCAGCTTGTAGCCGCATGAGTCTATCTGTTCAGGGCCGCATGAGTCTGCGTGGACTTTGAACCGCATAGTCTCACCTGAATCTGAGCCGCAACAGTACCTAGGTTTGTCAGTTGATTTCATGTGGACCTTGAACCGCATAGGCCCAGTCTGAACTTTGATTTGTAAGGACTCGTCTGACTCGGAGCCGCATAAGGCTATGATGAACCGAACCACATGGACTCATCTGGTTCTGAGCCGCATAAGGCTGTGACGACTCCGGCCGCATAATTTTTCAAATGCTTCTTTGTTTCTCTATCTTCTAATCTTGTTTCTTTCGTCTTTCTTCAGTGAATCTGCCAGTAAACCTTGCAGGGGAACTCCTAGTGGGCTCGAATCAGTTTGCCTTTGGCGTGCGTCTTGATGACTTAGTTAAGTACGTGCTGAATCAATTTCCTGCTAATGAGCCTTCGGGGAAGTTGAACGCCATCGAGAATCAGACCCTCCATTATCTCCGTTCCATGATGAATTCTGGGAAGTTGGATGGATCATACCTGAAGCCCTCATTCCTCTTTGGAGACGCTTTAATCATAAAGAATCCCCGAGTATTAGAGATCTCTGAGAACTAGGATTTTACTTTGGATGGGGTGGCAATCCATATTCCTCTCATGGAGCGTCATTATCCTCTGTTGTGGTTTAATATGGTATTGTTGGACAGGAAGATGGTGTGTAACTTAACTCCAACCCAATCAGGGATATTAATGGGCGACATCCATTATAACCCGAATATCAGGTCAGCGTACGTGGGTAAGGATTCCGTCCTCCGGTACATGATGGGACTGGCCCCCGGTACTTTTATGAACGTATATGGTCCCAACTTCACATTCACTCAAGCTGATACATTCCTGAATCGGCTTGCTCGTAAAAAATCTTATCCCGTTGGAAGACTGGCATTGCTGAACTGGATAAACCCTACTTCTACGTGGGCCCACTTGACCACTTGGGTTCTGCAGACCTACGAGACATTCCTGCGGGAGGTGGGACTCTATCATGCCATCCGGGGCACCTGTCACGGGCTTTCTATCAATAAGCCATTATTTATGGCGCTCCTGGAGATATATAACCGGCGAACGGGAACGTTCTTCGCACCCGGAGGGGAGTTGGGGCTTGCTCTCCACGAGATGTATACTGTCTCCAATCTTCCGTGGGGGAACGAGACTTTCGAGGTGTACACCCCGTCGAACGAGGAGCTCGAGGACCTGAACCGAAGACTCCCAGGTTTTGTTGCGGTATACCAGGAGTTGCTATGCCATCATAGTGCTTGTCACCAGATGGCTATAAAAATGAGGATAGCTCAGAAGGGAACGCTCCCCACACCACATCCTGGGTCAATTATCTTTTTAAAGTTGGCCCTTCTAGCGAGGTTATTCCTCGAGCCCCTCAAACCCAGGGAGAGATAAAAGACCTGATGTTGAGCGTCAAGAAGTCGCGGTCTAATAGCGACATATTTGGGAGTCAAGCTGACTCTCTTAGTTATTTTTACTACGGTACCAGGCAGATGTCCGAGAAAGCACTCCTGGCTGGATTTTTGATGATATGGCTACGGAACTACGTAGTCGCGGGAGAAAAGGAGCGTTTTCTCTCCTTCACCAACTCATGTCGAGGGGCCTCCCGCCAGCTCCGGAAAGATGGGAATGGAGCTTGTTTCGGGAGCGATGGTCTCTGCTTCGTCCTCTGCTGCTCATACGGCTTCGAAGATTGACTTCTCGGCCCTGCCGAGCATTCAAGTTCTACGGGCTGCTGAAGAGGAGTTGGCCGCTGTTCATGCGTCCTTCCTTGCGGAGTTTATTTCTCTTGTGGCAGGAGCGACAGATTCTGTTACGTCTTCTTCAGTGTTGCCAGCTACACTCCCATTGACGCCGGCTTCTTCGGAGGCTCTGGACGAGGTATCGCAGGATGTGGTCGACAGCTTCTATCGCCATTTAAAGAGGGGCGTAGATGCTGCCGTAGAACGGGGGACCACTTTTTCTCTGTCCCTGCGGTGCGCTCGGGGTCAGATTGAAACTTTGAAGACTCTTCCTGGCGGGATGGGGTTGGCTGCGCTCTTGGAGCCCAAGTTGGCAGAGGCTGATCAGCTCGTGACCCAATTGCTGGCGATACGGCAGACTGGCTTGCCTGCTGCGATCGAATGGGAGCGGGGCTTCCTTATTGCTACTCTGGATATGATAAAGCTTGCTCGAGATACTGTCGGGCCAGTTGTGAAGGGGGACCTTGACGAGCTTTCCGCTTCGTACGACAGGCTGGGTCGTCGAAGTCAAGCTTGTAGGGCTCGGGAAGAGTCTGCTTCTCGTGGAATTGCGGACACGAAGGAGCGGATTCTCGCACTTCAGAGGGAGTTGGCCTTCTTAGAGTCAGAGCTGAAGGCTTCTCATGCGGAACAGGAGTCGATCGTTCGGGAGGCCGAGAAGGTTTCCCGATCTTCTGTTAACCTGGAGCGGGCTTTCAAGAAATTCGAGGACAACTGGCAAGCTCACGCTCATCTGGAGGACGAGGCGGCGCTGACCCAAGAGGCGGAGCGTCGAGCTAAACAGAGGTTTGAGCGGTCGGTTGCTTTGCTGACGGACCGCCTCACGACGCTATGTGCTCCGGAGCAGTGATCGGTTTTCTGTTTTCTTTTGCTCTCTTTTTTTTTTCCTTTTTTCGTTTTTATTTTACAAGGGGTGTGATCCCAAATGATGTAGCACTTTGAATTTTGAATAAATGAGCATGTTTTAACTCATCTTCTCTTTCTTGTACACGTGGTGTTTGTGGAATTGAACCTACTGGGGGATTATTTATGGACCTGTTACCCTGGGTGTACCTTGGTTTTTGATACGAGTAACAAGTTTTGGAGAGGAATACCTAGAACAACTTCGCGATAAGACAACTATAGAAGTTTTTGGTATTCGAAAGAACACCAGGGAGCAACTGGGCTCCCAGGCTTGATAGGGAAGGGATAGGCGTGTACTGGAGACCCAGTACAGCATTTGTGGTCGACTGAGGACATTTGTGGTCATCAGAGGACATTTGTGGTCAACAGAGGACATTTGTGGTCAACAGAGGACATTTGTGGTCAACAGAGGATATTTGTGGTCAACAGAGGACACTTGTGGACCAATTATCCTTGTCGTACTCCGATTGTGGGTACAGATAATAGGTTGAAAGGGAACCAACATACTTACTCAGAGGTAATGAGGATATGGCAAGTATGAAGGTTTCTTCTACGGAGCCTTCCCACGCAGAGGTAATGAGGACATGGCAGGAGTGGGCTCAATGAATAGGGGGTACATAAAATGACTCAGAGTTAACGAGGACATGGAAGTTTTATGTAGGGGGTGATTTGTTTTTGGCGAAAGTGAAACGACTCAGAGGTATCATCGACATGGTCGTTTTGGAAGTTTGTGGACCCGTTACCCTGTTTGTGCGCTCGGAGTACGGGTAGTAGATCATGAAGGAGGATATCTTATAGAAAGAAAGTTCAGAGGTATGATCATACATGACTTACTATCTGAAAGAGTGACCGGGATGTGAGTTCAGAGGCACCAGCGGGTACATGACTCGATATTGTGAAAGTGTGAGTTCAGTGGCACCAGCGGACACATGACTCGATAATCTGGGATGTTGTGGATGTGAGTTCAGTGGCACGAGAGGGTACATGACTCGGGAATCTGGAGAATGGTGAGTGTGAGTTCAGCGGTACCAGCGGGCACGTGACTCGAATGATTGGAAAATGTAGGAATGAGTTCAGAGGTACCAGCGGGCACGTGACTCGAATAATTGTAAAATATGGGGATGAGTTCAGAGGTACCAGCGGGCACGTGACTCATTGTATGGAACCAGAATATAAGTTCAGTGGTACAAGAAGGTACATAACTCGACACTCTGAGATGTCTCGAGGATTTTGTTTCAGACATAATACTTCTTCAGGAACTTGCCGTTGATGGGCAACATGAGCAAGTCTCCATTTTGTTTTGCGAGGCGGTAGACACCGTTGGAGAAGACAGCTTCGATGATGAACGGGCCTTCCCATTTTGGTTGGAATTTATCGGCGGTTTTATGCGTCATAACCATCGGCCTTCGAACCGCTGAACGAGATCGCCTACTTGGAATGTTCTGACCTTGACCTTCTTGTTGAAAGCTCCGGAGATTCTGGCTTGATAAAGTTCGATTCGCTGTTGAGCTAACAGGCATTTCTCGTCTAGGGCCTCCAATTCCTGTCGTCGGCGATGGTGGTTTTCGTCTGTCGTCAGCTGATATGTGAGGGCGACGCGGAGTGAGGGGATCTGAGTCTCTAATGGGAGAACTGCCTCACTTCCATACACCAGGGAAAATGGTGTATTTTTGGTGGCTGTTCGAACTGTGGTGCGATATGCCCATAAGCATTCGCCGAGCTTCTCGTTCCAGTCGCGCTTGTTAGAGGACACGAATTTCTTGAGTAGCTAGATTATGGTTTTATTGAATGTTTCTGCTAACCCGTTGGCTGCTGGATTATAGGGTGTCGAAGGAATGTTCTGAATTGGGTGCTTGTCGCAGAACCGGTAAAATACGTGGCTTGCAAACCGTGGTCCATTGTCGTGGATGATCCTTCGGGGCAGTCCAAAGCGGTAGATGACATGATGCTTAAGGAAGCTGATCACGTTTGAAGTTTTTACCTCTGCCAATGGGATGGCTCCCGCCCATTTGGAGAAGTAATCGGTGATTGCGAGTATGAATCGGTGTCCTCTGGACGAAGGTGGGATAATTGGGCCGACGATGTCCATACCCCATGCTTCGAATGGCCAGAAGGCCACAGTCGGATGTAGGAATTCAGATGGTTGGTGGATGAAATCGGCGTAGATTTGGTAGGCTTTGCACTTTCGTGCATAATCTATTGCGTCTGCAACCATCGTGGGCCAGTAATAGCCCATTTGGCAAAGGCGATCTTGCAGTTTCGGGCCAGGTTGATGGGCTCCGCAGACACCATCATGGGCCTCGCGCACGGCTTCCTTGGCTTCTATATTTGATAGACACCGAAGCAGCAACCAATCATAGGATCGACGATACAGCATTTTCGTCTCCGTATCATAGAAAAATCTGAGAGAACGTCTTCTGATAGAAGTAGCTTCCTTCAGATTCTCTGTGTAGTGCCCCGTCCCGCTCAGTCAATCGGAGGAATCAAAACGCCGACGGCGTTCGGACTTAGCCTTACAACGGCGACTCGAAGATATCTCGGTCAAGGCGACCGCTCGCTCAGGTGGGGTAGTTTCGGTGAACTTGCCTCATCTTTGCCTTCACATAATAAATCGTGTTTTCAACTTGCACAAGTAGGCTTAATAATAAAAAAGATGAATCCACATAGCTAAGGGAATAATCCCGATGGGTCAAAATGAGTTAGAACATGGAAAACGTCCCACGGTCGGCTTAGAGTTGGTGTACGGCGTGCTTTGAAAATGACACTCGGTCCTTCGTCCCGTGGCTTGGGAGAAGGGAAGTTGGTCTTCGACACAAAGTTATGAAATAGCCTAAGTCATAGGCGTCGCCTGCGTGAATGCTTGTTAAAGCATGCACGGTCCCGTCGAATTGTCCCGACACTTGAGTTGGCCTAAGTCATAGGCGTTGCCCACGTAAATGCTCGACAAAGCATGCACGTTTCCATAACGCAAGGCTTGGCATAGCCTTTGCTCGTCCCTTAAGTCAAGTTATAGGCTCGATTAAGTTAGGCAAAGTTATGCCGATCGACCTAAGTCATTTCTAGTGCTGTCCCGCTCTTTCTGCGGCTGTCAACTTAAATAGTCCCACGATCCCACGGCCCGTCATATAAAGTATGACTTGGGCGATAGCACCGCGTAGAGCGGAAGTCGAGTTGAGGCACGATTGCATGATCCTAGAGTTTTTAAAGGCACGGGCCACGATTGATCAGTTGAGTTTTGGAAAGTGTCTAAATAAGTTGTTGTCTTGAGTTAAAAGAAAGGAAGAAAGAAAGAAATGCTCACGACTGGGTCGTTGAGGCAAGAAAGAACAATGCTCGCGACTACGGGTCGTCGAGGCAAGATCTCAGATGTGAGAAATGGCACTAAAAGAGAGGAATGGCACTAAAAGAGATGGTAACACCAGAAGTGAATGACTATGTGAGACGTCAGTTTGAGTCGGTCTTGCATGGTCATGGACAACTTGTCGACAAGGTAGAGTTTCCCCGAATCGGCAACCTGTGGCGCCACGGGACCGATTGCGGCCTAAGGAAACATAAAGGCTCTGGGAGCCAAGCTGCGCCTGGGGCAAAGTATTCGGTGGACGCGGAATAGGGCTAGCTACCCAAAGAAGGTCCATCCTATACTCAGCAAAAAGGAGTCCACTATGGCTCTGGGAGTCAGTGACCAAATCCTATAGATGAGTCGGCATAGCGGCAGATCCGCGGGTATGCCTTTGGATTGAGTTGAGTTGTCGAAGGTGTATACAAGCTAGAATACAAGTATTGGACTTAAAGAATGGCTACAACATAGGCGACGTGCTTCGGCACAAGATGTGGCATTGAGTCTTGAGTTGTCGGCATATAGTTGCATAAGTTGGTTGAGTTGTTTGAGTGTAAGTCGGAAAACCGCCGCAAGGCAAAGTCAGTCGTGTGACACTAAACCCACAAGTCTTGATTGGGTCAGTTGGCGATCAAAGTAACAAAGGGGCCGCAAGGCGGCGATATGGTTGAGTCGCACTGAGTTGCGAGGCACGGCACGAAGGAGTTATAGCACGGTCGTAAGGAAATTGGGTACTACCGCGTAGTTGCGTCTCTGATTCTGGCCAAAAGGCAAGCACGACCTGATAGGTTAACGTTGTGGCACGAGAAGTGGTCTAGAGGCAAAGTATGAGTAACGTTGACATTGCAAGCACGGTATGGTTTTGACACACAAGTTGTGACAAGGCACCGGTCCTAAAACTGAACCTAAGACAAGAGTAGAAAGACAATCGAAAAGGGATTTAAGCTGCACAAAGTAAATGAATGTGTAGGTTTTGTATGGGTGGGCGAGAAGCTCACTCCACCAGTACAGTTGAGTACTGACACCCACACAGTGTTCATGTGCAGGCACAGGTAGAAGCTCGTGGCACGAAGCCCGCTTGGATGCGTCGAGGCACAGGAGTTCCTTGGCGATTCGAAGCGTGCGGCCGCATGGATTGAAGACTTATACAGGACATAATGTATGGACATCGCCTTCCGAAGCTTCCGCTGGATCGACAAATATTGAGAGATGAGAGAGAGAGAGAGAGAGAGCAGAGTGAACTTGTAATGAGAGAAAAGTGAGCTTGAGTGAGCTTGAGAGACTTGTAACATTGGCCTTGCGCCCCATTGTAATCTTTGTTTCAATATCAATAAAGATCATCTTTTGAGAAACTTGTGTTTGTTCTAAATTCCGCTGCTATTTTTTAACGTCTCTGCTTGGGACTTCTGTGCGACGACCCCGTCGCAGCCGCTGAAATCGGTCGTTATGGAACCCGCCTTGCACGAGCGCAATCTAGGCTCGTGCGGCATCACGCCTTAGCGAGGACGATCGCTCATACGGGAGCGGGGCGTGACATAGTGGTATCAGAGCACGGCTTTACGTCCTTGGACTATCGATTGAATTCTTTAACTCCGTTGTTTTCGCAAACTCTGAATCGTTGCTTTCGCAAAGTTGAAATCGTTGGTGCGCTCTCTCTCAAATGTCCTACGGGATGTCCATACAATAAGTCTATCTATTTTGCAAAAAATGTAGGAGAACAGTCTTTGACAACAAAACAAAAGATGGTTTGCATAAGCACGGTTTGCTAAGTCGGGCTGGGCATATACACTAAAGTTGCGTCGACCTTAGAAAAGTCGAGTGCGGGATTCAAATTATGTCGAATGAGAATGAGTTGAACTCGATTGGGTAAAGTGTGATGACTATCGACAGGGGTACTATCGAGCGACAACAACGTCGGTGCGATATAGACGAGCGTGCTTGGATTTCGAGGAACGATTTGGACAGAAAATTTGAAGAAGTAGATTTTGAATCAAATGTTAAGTTGAGGATTTTTTGAATGACTTCATCCTTGAGTGGTGTATGCGATAGGCTCAGGGATGTCGAACGATGCGAATTGAGGAAAATACGTTGGTCGATGACTTAAGATTAACGGATGAACGATACTCGAAATTGGTCTGAGGGAAATTGATGATTATAAATGTAGAGGAGATTATCCAGTCGGACGATAGCACCATTCGCACGACTCAGAATTTGGTTGCAAAGGAAGATCGTCAGGTTACGCATATCATCGATGGTATTGAGGCGTATCAAAGATCGATATACGATAACTCGGGGGCACTCCAACTCGCCGAGTGACGATCGTGCAGTATTATCGTTCGGTCGGATGTGATGCCTAGGATTTTGATTGAGATGGATGTTGGATGAAAATGAAAGTGTCTTGATGGTTACGCGGATAATCACAACGTCAACATTCTTGTCTTGCGCGAGCGCAACTCTAGTCTCGCACATGCGTTGCGTCAGGTTTGAGGCGATCGTTCCGCGTGAGCGCAGACATGGTAATTCATGTCGCGGGAATGATCGAACTCGGAGTCAGGACACGGCAACTACGATTGTCTTGACTTGTCGGTTTGATGCAAAGGAGAATTCGAGGATGACTTGTGATCAATGAATGAAATGAACTTGAGGATTGAGTAGGTCCAATCCACGCATCGAGAATGAATTAGTCTAGACGTAAAACAAGAGTTACATCCCGATGAGAATGACTATCTCGCGGGAGCGTGCATGGTGATTCATGCCCATCGCGGATAATCTGACTCGCGTGAGATCGGGGCACAACATGTTGTTAAGCTAGACGACCTTGTGATCGATTTCGTGAATTGGAATAGATGACTTCGGAAATATGAAATGTGGATTATGGTTTAGCGGTGAATTACGTAGTAGTGTGCTTGACTTGGAAGGGTTTGATAGGCAGATTATGTCGAACGTGTTCGAAGAGATAGACCATGCAAGATGTCTTGTTGAACGGGCGATATTGATACGTCGGAGAATTTGGTTGAACGTGAGTTGTAGGATGGCTTTGCTAAATGACTCAGGCCCCGTGCGGCGAATGTTGGAATGTGCATAGGGAATCGATGCTCGATGTTTAGAAATCGGAGTGATGCGAGCTTGGGTAGAAAATCCCGTACTATCAACTTGGTTTGACCTTAGGATGGGGGTCAGTGTTGATATTGTTGTTTGGGAACTATGATTCCAATACTGACGAATGACTTTAGCCGAAAGATATAGCCTAGCGATTAGGCAGACGTCCCGACAAAAAGCGATAGGAGTTATGGTGGTACCACTCGTGAGCTCGGTTGAGATGCATGTATATCAGGGACGCTTGAATACGTGCACGATCCGACTCGAGTGGTGATGGCGGATTCTCTATCACAAGGCTTGGCTAAAATGCATGTATTTTGGGGACGCCTGGAATATGTGCACGATCCAACCAAGTGATAAGTTGAATCAAGTGAGACTTGAGGAATGGAAAGTGTTGAGGATTTCGAAATAGAGATTCGAAGAAAAGATTAAGGGTAGTGCGAGCGTGGCTCGGATTGAGGAAACGCATAGGCGTAGTGTATGTGAGAGTTCCTGAATGTTGAGTAAGGTGATAAGTCAATAAGTAAGTACTCAGTAAGTCTCGAGGACGAGACTTGTTCTGAGTGGTGTATGTTGTAGTGCCCCGTCCCGCTCAGTCAATCGGAGGAATCAAAACGCCGACGGCGTTCGGACTTAGCCTTACAACGGCGACTCGAAGACATCTCGGTCAAGGCGACCGCTCGCTCAGGTGGGGTAGTTTCGGTGAACTTGCCTCATCTTTGCCTTCACATAATAAATCGTGTTTTCAACTTGCACAAGTAGGCTTAATAATAAAAGAGATGAATCCACATAGCTAAGGGAATAATCCCGATGGGTCAAAATGAGTTAGAACATGGAAAACGTCCTACGGTCGGCTTAGAGTTGGTGCACGGCGTGCTTTGAAAATGACACTCGGTCCTTCGTCCCGTGGCTTGGGAGAAGGGAAGTTGGTCTTCGACACAAAGTTATGAAATAGCCTAAGTCATAGGCGTCGCCTGCGTGAATGCTTGTTAAAGCATGCACGGTCCCGTCGAATTGTTCCGACACTTGAGTTGGCCTAAGTCATAGGCGTTGCCCACGTAAATGCTCGACAAAGCATGCACGTTTCCATAACGCAAGGCTTGGCATAGCCTTTGCTCGTCCCTTAAGTCAAGTTATAGGCTCGATTAAGTTAGGCAAAGTTATGCCGATCGACCTAAGTCATTTCTAGTGCTGTCCCGCTCTTTCTGCGGCTGTCAACTTAAATAGTCCCACGATCCCACGGCCCGTCATATAAAGTATGACTTGGGCGATAGCACCGCGTAGAACGGAAGTCGAGTTGAGGCACGATTGCACGATCCTAGAGTTTTTAAAGGCACGGGCCACGATTGATCAGTTGAGTTTTGGAAAGTGTCTAAATAAGTTGTTGTCTTGAGTTAAAAGAAAGGAAGAAAGAAAGAAATGCTCACGACTGGGTCGTTGAGGCAAGAAAGAACAATGCTCGCGACTACGGGTCGTCGAGGCAAGATCTCAGATGTGAGAAATGGCACTAAAAGAGAGGAATGGCATTAAAAGAGATGGTAACACCAGAAGTGAATGACTATGTGAGACGTCAGTTTGAGTCGGTCTTGCATGGTCATGGACAACTTGTCGACAAGGTAGAGTTTCCCCGAATCGGCAACCTGTGGCGCCACGAGACCGATTGCGGCCTAAGGAAACATAAAGGCTCTGGGAGCCAAGCTGCGCCTGGGGCAAAGTATTCGGTGGACGCGGAATAGGGCTAGCTACCCAAAGAAGGTCCATCCTATACTCAGCAAAAAGGAGTCCACTATGGCTCTGGGAGTCAGTGACCAAATCATATAGATGAGTCGGCATAGCGGCAGATCCGCGGGTATGCCTTTGGATTGAGTTGAGTTGTCGAAGGTGTATACAAGCTAGAATACAAGTATTGGACTTAAAGAATGGCTACAACATAGGCGACGTGCTTCGGCACGAGATGTGGCATTGAGTCTTGAGTTGTCGGCATATAGTTGCATAAGTTGGTTGAGTTGTTTGAGTATAAGTCGGGAAACCGCCGCAAGGCAAAGTCAGTCGTGTGACACTAAACCCACAAGTCTTGATTGGGTCAGTTGGCGATCAAAGTAACAAAGGGGCCACGAGGCGGCAATATGGTTGAGTCGCACTGAGTTGCGAGGTACGGCACGAAGGAGTTATAGCACGGTCATAAGGAAATTGAGTACTACCGCGTAGTTGCGTCTCTGATTCTGGCCGAAAGGCAAGCACGACCTGATAGGTTAACGTTGTGGCACAAGAAGTGGTCTAGAGGCAAAGTATGAGTAACGTTGACATTGCAAGCACGGGATGGTTTTGACACACAAGTTGCGCCAAGGCGTCGGTCCTAAAACTGAACCTAAGGCAAGAGTAGAAAGACAATCGAAAAGGGATTTAAGCTGCACAAAGTAAATGAATGTGTAGGTTTTGTATGGGTGGGCGAGAAGCTCACTCCACCAGTACAGTTGAGTACTGACACCCACACAGTGTTCATGTGCAGGCACAGGTAGAAGCTCGTGGCGCGGAGCCCGCTTGGATGTGTCGAGGTACAGGAGTTCCTTGGCGATTCGAAGCGTGCGGCCACATGGATTGAAGACTTATACAGGACATAATGTATGGACATCGCCTTCCGAAGCTTCCGCTGGATCGACAAATATTGAGAGATGAGAGAGAGAGAGAGAGAGAGCAGAGTAAACTTGTAATGAGAGAAAAGTGAGCTTGAGTGAGCTTGAGAGACTTGTAACATTGGCCTTGCGCCCCATTGTAATCTTTGTTTCAATATCAATAAAGATCATCTTTTGAGAAACTTGTGTTTGTTCTAAATTCCGCTGCTATTATTTAACGTCTTTGCTTGGGACTTCTGTGCGACGACCCCGTCGCGGCCGCTGAAATCGGCCGTTATGGAACCCGCCTTGCACGAGCGCAATCTAGGCTCGTGCGGCATCACGCCTTAGCAAGGACGATCGCTCCTACGGGAGCGGGGCGTGACACTCTGGCAGGATGTCGTATACTACAAAGTCGATGAACGGCTGTCTCCAGTCTGGTGCTTCGTTGACTGAAAGGGCGGAGTAGCTTTCAATGCATCGAAGGTTATCCTTGGGACAGACCAGTTCACGGCCTATTATGTCGACCTGATGACGAGCATAATTTGGCACAGCTAGGGAAGCGGCTAAACCAGCTAGGGCATCAGCCTCAATGTTCCGGAGTCTGGGAACATGTTCTATGAAGAATCCTCCCAGAGACGAGATGATGTCGATTGCTATTCGATGATACGGGATTATGTCTTCGTGGCGGACCTCGTACGACCCCCAAATCTGATTGACGATTAACTGTGAGTCGCCGTATGCTTCAAGATACTCTACCCAGCTCCTTTGCGAGTCGAAGGCCGATGACTAAGGCATTGTACTCGGCCACATTATTTGAGCAGGGCTCTGTGAGTTAGTAGGCCCGATTGATCACCAAGCCGGAGGGAGAAATCAGCACCACTCTAACTCCAGTGACGATATTTCCTTTGGGTCCGGTTCTTGAAGCGCCGTCGAAGAACATTCGCCAGATGGCATCATGGGAGACTGCATTTGAACTGGTGACCTCATCAGGTATTTCTTCATATACCCTGGTCGTCTCCGAGTCTGGATGGGCTGCTAAAAAGTCTACCAGGGCCTGACCTTTAACAGCCTTTTGCGGGACGAAGATCATGTGGTATGGTGATAGTAATATCGCCCAGGTAGTAAGGCGAGAGCTGAGTGCCCCAGGTTTGGTCTTGAGGACCCTGAGGGGGTTGATCCACGATATCACGTGGATGGTTTGTCCCGTGACGTAGTGTCGCGTCTTCTGGATTGCGAACATGAGAGCAAGACATTCCTTCTCTACGGCCGTATATCGGTGTTCTGGCCCAACCATCTTCCGACTGAGGTAGTATATAGCTTGTTCGTGACCCGCATCATTGTTCTGTGCCAACAGGGCACCAAGAGAATGCTCCATCACTCGCACATAGAGCAGGAATAGCTTCCCAGCAACATGAGCTACCAGTACTGGAGGATTTGACAAATATTCTTTGATACTGTCGAAAGCGCGCTGGCATTCCTCATCCCATACGAAAGAGACTCCCTTCTTCATGAGATGGGTGAATGGTTGACATCGTCCGGAGAGATTAGAGATGAATCTTCTGATATAAGCTAGCCTGCCTTGGAGGCCTCGGAGTTCGCGGAGATTTCTAGGGGGACCCATCTCCATGATTGCGTTTGTTTTCTTGGGGTCGATGTGGATGCCCTGAGAAGTGTCACGACCCGCGCCCTAGAGTTAGGGCATGAGAACGTAACAACGCCCAGCCTACGCCGCAGTGTCGGCGGTAGAACGCTGTCCTAGGTCTCAATGCATCTAACAGTATAAGACTAAACAGTTTATACTCCCCGAATGGGGGTGACATAGCAGATACAATCTCAATCACATCTAAGGTAGAGCATGATAAAGATAGATAAAACATGAAATCCAAAATAAAACAGGAGATAGAAGTCTAAGTGTCTAAGATACATAAACCCATAAATACATCTCAAAACTCAAATACAGTAATCCACAAAGTAAATACAACTCCAGACAAAATGAAATAACTATCTAAACAACCTCTACTGTGTCTACTCTAGGCTAGCAGGCAACCCCAGGCCATCTGTAAAATTTATTAACAGGTCCAGTCAGGACAGGAGCGAGCACAATACATCTCAACAGTTCATAGCAGGTAAGAAAATATATTCATGCAGTAAAGTAAGATACAAGTACTGAAAGAAGTGCAGTATCTAAACAGAGAGAGAAAGCTGTAATAGAAATATCTACTATAAGTAAAGAGCTACCAGTGACTAGTGATTTAGAGCACAAAGTCGACATGTGAACGTCTTGATTGTACATGGCTATACTAAAGAGGCGTACATGGCTGTTCTACTTTGGAATTGTTCACATGGCTATTTATACTCCCCCGTACCCCCAATTAATACACAAGGATCCAACCAGGTTATGTTATATGATGCTATGTAACAGCCCCCGAAGGGTAGTAGACCCCGAAGGTGATAGACCCCGAAGGTGATAGACCCCGAAGGTGATACATAGTAGTCCCATAAATGGGATAAGGATTCTAGGACGACTCTACGATCATAAGAGTATATGTCGTAAGTGATCAAAGAACCAATGAAGCATATGATACGCCATGTAAGTGAAACGCACAGAACATATAGTACCCGATGCTCCCTAAGGATAACATCTCAAGAATGGATCCATATAGTATCAATCCGTGTGACCAACGTGACAGTACAAGTAAAGTAATCTACTGCAGGAAATAATTCTAAGCAGGATATGAAATGATCAGAGAATGTACTCGCCTCGATAACCTGAACAGCTGATAAGTATAGGGGGTCCAACTGAAGTCACAGAGTCCTATTTAAAGCAACACAGGTTACAAGGTGTCTGGCTCCTAATTAGAATAGCACAAGTCACAACATGTCCAGAAGGGTAATATAAAGTACTACAATGTATTCTACATGAATCTAGGTCAAACTAGGCCAAAGTCAACCCTTGGTCAACGCTGGTCAACTGCACTAGTCAAATTAGGTCAAACTAGGTCATGTCCTAACCCAGTAAGTCTTACTAGGCCTAACCAAGACTATCCTAGTAAGCACACATCAATACAAGGCTATACAAGCCAACATACACCCAACTCTATATAGCATGCAATTATTCAATACTCAAATAGGCAAGAATTCACATTGGATATACACTAGGTAATCTATTACTTTAAGCTATATATGTCTACACATATATACACATACATATATTGGTATTCAATATTCAGTCTATAATCATGGCATTTCAAATGGTTATATAAACTTATATATTACAACACAATATGCTAACATATATATAATATACATTCATAGCTAAGTTAACTATATTCATAAATACTTATTTAAGAGGCTATGTGTGTGTATGTGAACATGGCAAAGGGGCAAGTGAGGGTTAAATGGGCATACATAGTGTATACATATCAAAGAGTGTCAAAGTGTAAGTGAACAATGTGTCAAGTGTGATAGTGTCAACATAGTGTAAGGGGGTACATGAGGTAATATAGGATTTGTGTTAACATAGAATATTATATCTCATTAACTTGTATATTGCATACATTACATCTATTATTAAATTACATTCATGCTTGCATTCATTCATCATTCATTATTCTCTTGCACCACTATATGCACCATACATTACATACTATGGAACCTACATATTCATTACAAGCCATACTTATGCATGCTTACATTAGATAGGATACTTACACCTCATACATCATTTATTTAACCATTTACTCATGCTTGTATTCTCTATTTAATTACATAATGTATATATATTAACATGGGTTAAAATCAAATAGAACATTATATTACACACAAGGGTGCACAAAATGCATATGCCGAATAGTAACTCCTACTAATAATCAATACTGTACCATCTCAGCATGAATAAAAATTTAGGATTAAAGTATGTTATAGATCTATGTGTTAGCTTTCCGAAACTTTAAACGGATCGCGTTTTCGTTTCCGAAAACTCCCGAAATCGCGAAAACACCGAGAACGCGTTTGTCTTTCGTACAGCTGACACTCAAATAATTCTCTAGACAGTTACAGAAAGAATTAGGCCTATTAATATATGTTTTTGGAAAGCTAATTTCAATACACTTCTTTTAAAAAAAATGGGAGATTAAACCGAGCTTTGAGCTAGAAGTTATGACATTTCTAAGTTAGGGCTGAAATTAAAAACGTGGATAAAAATCATGACGGATTTAGGTAGTTTGAGACAAAAGAACACAAGTATATAACATAATATATCAAGAACTCACTCTCTACACTAATATGTATATATGAGACACTATAGAACACATCTCCAATACAAAAATATGAGATTAAACATGTAATAATTTATTCATACATAACAACAACACATAGTGTGTCCAAATTTGGGATTTTTCCATATGGACACAACCACAACACAAATGACACTCCTATGACCTCCAAATGGACACGAAATAGACACAAATGGAGATACAACTATGGGGTCATTCCTATGGGTTCAAAATAGACCTATATGCATGAGGAAATGAAAAGGAGAAAGGATTTATACCTCCCGGTAGATCGAATCGAAGAAAAGCCTTCCCGGAGCGACACCGACACGTAGAGATTCCAAAAGGACTCGAACGAGCTCCGAATCCTTCCAAACTTGGGTAGCTTCCTCCTTGGCTAGAATGGAGAAGGAAAGAAGAAGATTTGGTGGTGAAATGAAATAATTTGGTGGAAAAATTGGTAGGGATTGCTCTCTAGGAATTTGGGAAAGAACAAGAGAGAGAAAAATAGATGGATAATGACAAATGGGAGGCTCAACCCTAACCTTATTGTGGCTGGCCATAAAGGTGGTTTTTTCCTATTAGAAAAAGTCCAAAAGCCCCTTTTCTAGTCTATTTACTAATACATTGGTAAGGGGTTAAGTCGGGGGTAGTTTGGTCAATCCTAAAATACTAATCCATATTAATACTAACCAAAATAATTAGTCTAGTCACTAACTAAAATTAATATCATGTGGACTAAAATTAATATTATGTGGGCTATGCCTAACTAGTGTGTGGTCCCGCTAGAGTCAAAACTACCCCGGGTCCCCGATACAAGTCGGAATGAGTTGAAATTCGAACCCGACTCAAATAACCCCAAAATATTACAATAAATAAATAAATAATTCCAAAATAATTTAAAAATAAAAAATGATAAAAATACCCCTATTTCTGGAAACTGGAGGTGACAAATTTATCCACCTTAAAAAAATTTCGTCCTCGAAATTAAAACAAAGCAATCACAGGAAACACATGCAGAAAACAATCTCATTCAAATACTTTTCAAAAAAATCAGCAATAAAAAAAATCTCCTTGAGGCACATCAAACATTTATAAATAAAAACTGATACGTATCCGATACGGACACAAAACCATCACACCTATCAAAGGTCAAAATTAACAATCACCAACGCAATAAATATCAAAATAATTCAAGGAGGTCTAATGCAAAATATCCTTAGGCCAAAAATGACATTAAAATATCCTAATCACATGGTTAGGCTCTAGGTCAAACAGTCTCTAGGGTTTCACTAGCAAAACATCAAAATTACAAGTCAAGATTTTAAATAGTTTTAAAATAATTTAAAAAATTACCAAAATTATATCATGATTTAAATGTCAAATCAATAAATGATTAAAATTACAAAATTTCAAAATTACTCTCATTTTAGAAAATTGGGTGTTACAAGTCTACCCACCTTAGAAAAATTTTATCCTCGAAATTAAAAGGTCCATACTCCCTCTAGGTCAAATCCCCACAAATCAAAGTCCCAGATTAAAACAAATCATGTGATCAAAAGGATGACATACAGGGTCATTGCATACGGTGGTAGTGAAAGTCTCTTCTAGGTATACTAGTCATGCTAAACCAAGACGGTCATAGGGTATCAAACACACAAGAAATCTAGAGTGCTAAACTGGAAAAGATACATAAATAACAAATCATCAAAACTGTAAGACATTCTACCATCCTATGAGAAAGCTGGTACTCAAAAAAAATATAAAAATAAGAAAGGTAACTTCCAATAATCTAAAAGGGTACAGAAAAATCAATTTCAAAGTTAAAGAATTGAAAGTCACTTGCATTGAAAGCCAATCACAATATATATAGAGAGCGTTAGAGAGGGAAAAGCTGGCATTATGTAATGTTATATGGTTTGTGTGTGTATGGGTGTATGTAAACAGGTTAATGTGGTTAGATAGTAGGCATGTGTGTAGGTGAAATAAACATAAAATTGTATGTGAGGATTTGGGTTTCAAACAATAGCTATTCAGTTACACTAATCATGGCATATGGGTTAACGACCTACAATACACAACCTATTTAATCATAACATGCATGGCTAACCATATATATATATAAAAAGTAGAGATTTAGTTATGTATCTATTTACATTATAACATGTATGCCTAAGCTCTATATATATCTATACAGGTATATGATCATAAAATAGAGAGGAAAGGTTAGGTTACATGATAGTGTATACTAAGTTAGGGTGTGCGTGTGTCCTTGTACAGGGTTATAGCTTAGTATTGAAAGGTTAAATCCAGTTTTAGTTCAGCATTAAAAAAAAGATCTGAAAATAAGCTAACATTTAACCAGTGTAATATTAACATAATACAATTTTAAAATTTATGAGTTTGAAACATCACAACTAATCTCAATGCTTCCAATACATCCTAACATGATAGAAATAAACCCTAACATACTATCAATGCAGTTATCTACGCATTCAGTTCAATATTACATGTTAAATCTGAAATTGAACTAAACATTTGAAATCAATGTAAAAATGTTAACATGTAACTAGTTTTCAAGATTTTGGAGAAATTTGAACATTAATAACAAACTCAATGTTTATCACAAACTATCATGTAAGAATATGAAACCTAAATTTATATTTCTACTTACAACAATGTACACAGCTCTAAATATTTCATAAAAAATGGAACAACAATTTGAAATAACATTTGGAATTCAACATTAAGGGTTAATATGCATGCAGTCTCAGATTGGACAATTTAACATAACTTAACCAATTTCTCTAAAAATTGAAATCCTGTAGATATTATACATGTGCAGTTATGTAGACAAACTAATAACATAAAATTTATATTTAAATTACGAATTTAAACTGGAAAAGCAGAAAGCCAGAAACATTGGTTATAAAAATTTGGACATCAACAACATATCAATTGGTATTCAGATAGGTGGAAAATCAAGTGTAGCATGCATACGTGTTACGCAAAGTGTCTGCTATATATATTCATATACATATTCTCATGTCCCAATAAAAATTATTAATTCTACGTTAAGACTAACATTTAGATTCCTACCAAAATTGCAAGCAGATGATTGACGAAATCAAGACGGTTTTATTATCATTATTATTATTATTTAATACAAGAATAACGGCAAGAAAGAAATAACGATAAAATCTGTTCTGCTTATCTGTTTAAAGAAGGAACCGTTTTGAAATCCAGAGTTAAAATATCAAATTCAAGATAAAGTCTAGCAAAATTATCGATTCATTGTATTATAAAAAATTCATAGCAAAAAATTATACAAGGTTTATAAAACCAACTAAACTTACTCCTGAGTTAAATAATAGAAAACTAGACAAACAAACAAATAGTAATTCATTTTTTTTTTTGAATGACTGAAACAAAAGTAGAGAAAACATGTTCAAAAATATTTAAGGTGCAATCCGATAATCATATGCGTCTATCCAAAATCATGGTACTCTAAATCCTCGTCATACTAGTAAGCAAGGCTACGATAATCACAGAGCCCTTGACTTATGCACATATCTCTAGAATCATGATATTTAACATTTTTGCGGTGCCGCTAGCTTGGCTGCGAAAACCTTAAATTCCCACACCCGAGAAATATATCCAAAGTCAGACTATATGTCCTCACCATGCTGGCTAATGTGACTATAGAAGACTAGATTCCATAACATAGATGACCTAGCCCATATAATTTTATCTTGCCAAAAATTAAATTGATCAATAATGAATACTCAAAATCAAATCAAATTTATTAACGAACATCAAAATTCAAAAATGAACAAAATCCATCAAAATACAAACTCGAATGCAACAGCTATCATCAAAATTCAAAATTCGACAATCATCCATCAAAATTAATAAATACAAACTCAAATTCAACAATAATCCACTAAAATCAAATTTAACAACAAAAAGTAAAAATAAATCAAATCAAGGGAAAAAAGAGAGTTTTCAAATCGAAGTTAAATAAGATTCTCCAGGGTTGTCCCAGGAATCTCTCAAGGGTCCCTAACTGTGATTGAGTACCTTCAAAATATATCCTATTCCTAGTGCAGGCTGTAGTGGTACTCTAGTTCGAATACCACTACACTTTTAGTCTCGACCTGCATGGGCCACCACTAAAAATGTGTCACGACCCGCGCCCTAGAGTTAGGGCACGAGAACGTAACAACGCCCAGCCTATGCCGCAGTATCGGCGGTAGAACGCTGTCTTAGGTCTTAATGCATCTAACACTATAAGACTAAACAGTTTATACTCCCCGAATGGGGGTGACATAGTAGATACAATCTCAATCACATCTAAGGTAGAGCATGATAAAGATAGATAAAACATAAAATCCAAAATAAATACAGGAGATAGAAGTCTAAGTGTCTAAGATACATAAACCCAGAAAATACATCTCAAAACTCAAATACAGTAATCCACAAAGTAAATACAACTCCAGACAAAATGAAATAACTATCTAAACAACCTCTACTGTGTCTCCTCTAGGCTAGCAGGCAATTCCAGGCCATCTGTAAAATTTATCAACAGGTCCAGTCAGGACAGGAGCGAGCACAATACATCTCAACAGTTCATAGCAGGTTAGAAAATATATTCATGCAGTAAAGTAAGATACAAGTACTGAAAGAAGTGCAGTATCTAAACAGAGAGAGAAAGCAGTAATAGAAATATCTACTATAAGTAAAGAGCTACCAGTGACTAGTGATTTAGAGCACAAAGTCGACATGTGAACGTCTTGATTGTACATGGCTATACTAAAGAGGCGTACATGGCTATTCTACTTTGGAATTGTTCACATGGCTATTTATACTCCCCCGTACCCCCAATGAATACACAAGGATCCAACCAGCTTATGTTATATGATGCTATGTAACAGCCCCCGAAGGGTAGTAGACCCCGAAGGTGATAGACCCCGAAGGTGATACATAGTAGTCCCATAAATAGGATAAGGATTCTAGGAAGACTCTACGATCATAAGAGTATATGTCTTAAGTGATCAAAGAACCAATGAAGTATATGATACGCCATGTAAGTAAAACGCACAGAATATGTAGTACCCGATGCTCCCTAAGGATAACATCTCAAGAAGGGATCCATATAGTACCAATCCGTGTAACCAACGTGACAGTACAAGTAAAGTAATCTACTGCAGGAAATAATTCTAAGCAGGATATGAAATGATCAGAGAATGTACTCGCCTCGATAACCTGAACAGCTGATAAGTATAGGGGGTCCTACTGAAGCCACAGAGTCCTATTTAAAGCAACACAGGTTACAAGGTGTCTGGCTCCTAATTAGAATAGCATAAGTCACAACATGTCCAGAAGGGTAATATAAAGTACTACAATGCATTCTACATAAATATAGGTCAAACTAGGCCAAAGTCAACCCTTGGTCAACGCTGGTCAACTGCACTAGTCAAATTAGGTCAAACTAGGTCATGTCCTAACCCAGTAAGTCTTACTAGGCCTAACCAAGACTATCCTAGCAAGCACACATCAATACAAGGCTATACAAGCCAACATACACCCAACTCTATATAGCATGCAAATATTCAATTCTCAAATAGGCAAGAATTCACATTGGATATACACTAGGTAATCTATTACTTTAAGCTATATATGTTTACACATATATACACATGCATATATTAGTATTCAACATTAGGTCCATAATCATGGCATTTCAAATGGTTATATAAACTTATATATTACAACACAATATGCTAACATATATATAATATACATACATAGCTAAGTTAACTATATTCATAAATACTTATTTAAGAGGCTATGTGTGTGTATGTGAACATGGCAAAGGGGCAAGTGAGGGTTAAATGGGCATACATAGTGTATACATATCAAAGAGTGTCAAAGTGTAAGTGAACAATATGTCAAGTGTGATAGTGTCAACATAGTGTAAGGGGGTACATGAGGTAATATAGGATTTGTGTTAACATAGAATATTACATCTCATTAACTTGTATATTGCATACATTACATCTATTATTACATTACATTCATGCTTGCATTCATTCATCATTCATTATTCTCTTGCACCACTATATGCACCATATATTACATACTATGGAACCTACATATTCATTACAAGCCATACTTATGCATGCTTACATTAGATAGGATACTTACACCTCATACATTATTTATTTAACCATTTACTCATGCTTTTATTCTCTATTTAATTACACAATATATATTAACATGGGTTAAAATCAAATAGAATATTATATTACACACAAGGGTGCATAAAATGCATATGCCGAATAGTAACTCCTACTAATAATCAATATTGTACCATCTCAGCATGAATAAAAATTTAGGATTAAAGTATGTTATAGATCTATGTGTTAGCTTTCCGAAACTTTAAACGGATCGCGTTTTCGTTTCCGAAAACTCCAGGAATCGCAAAAACACCGAGAACGCATTTGTCTTTCGTACAGCTGACACTCAAATAATTTTCCAGAAAGTTACAGAAAGAATTAGGCCTATTAATACATGTTTTTGGAAAGCTAATTTTAATATGCTTCTTTTAAAAAAACGGGAGATTAAACCGAGCTTTGAGCTAGAAGTTATGACATTTCTAAGTTAGGACTGAAATTAAAAACGTGGATAAAAATCATGACGGATTTAGGTAGTTTGAGACAAAAGAACACAAGTATATAACATAATATATCAAGAACTCACTCTCTACACTAATATGTATATATGAGATACTATAGAACACATCTCCAATACAAAAATATGAGATTAAACATGTAATAATTCATTCATACATAACAACAACACATAGTGTGTCCAAATTTGGGATTTTCCCACATGGACACAACCACAACACAAAGGACACTCCTATGACCTCCAAATGGACATAAAATAGACACAAATGAAGATACAACTATGGGGTCATTCCTATGGGTTCAAAATAGACCTATATGCATGAGGAAATGAAAAGGAGAAGGAATTTATACCTCCCGGTAGATCGAATCAAAGAAAAGCCTTCCCGGAGCGACACCGACACGTAGAGATTCCAAAAGGACACGAACGAGCTCCGAATCCTCCCAAACTTGGGTAGCTTCCTCCTTGGCTAGAATGGAGAAGGAAAGAAGAAGATTTGGTGGTGAAATGGAATGATTTGGTGGAGAAATTGCTAGGGATTGCTCTCTAGGAATTTGGATAAGAACAAGAGAGAGAAAAATAGATGGATAATGACAAATGGGAGGCTCAACCCTATCCTTATTGTGGCTGGCCATAAAGGTAGTTTTGTCCTATTAGGAAAAGTCCAAAAGCCCCTTTTCTAGTCTATTTACTAATACATTGGTAAGGGGTTAAGTCGGGGGTAGTTTGGTCAATCCTAAAACACTAATCATATTAATACTAACCAAAATAATTAGTCTAGTCACTAACTAAAATTAATATCATGTGGACTAAAATTAATATTATGTGGGCCATGCCTAACTAGTGTGTGGGCCCGCTAGAGTCAAAACTACCCCGGGTCCCCGATACAAGTCGGAATGAGTTGAAATTCGAACCCGACTCAAATAATCCCAAAATATTACAATAAATAAATAAATAATTCCAAAATAATTTAAAAATAAAAAATGACAAAAATACCCCTGTTTCTGGAAACTGGGGGTGACAAGAAGTGATGACGAAACCTAGGAATTTTTCGCGGAAGACACCCAAGAATGATTTCGTAGGGTTCATCTTTAAGTTGTGTGCTCGCATTAGGTCGAACACTGTCCTGAGATCTTGCAGATGATCTTCCTTCGAACGGCTTTTGACGGCGATGTCGTCGACGTAGCATTCCACTGTCTTACGTAAGTGGTCTCTAAAGATGACGCTTATAGCTCTCTGGTAAGTAGCGCCAGCATTCCTTAAACCGAAAGGCATAACGGTGTAGCAATATGTACCAATCGGTGTTCGGAATGATGTGTACTTCTCGTCGTCAGGGAATATCTTGATCTGGTTGTATCCTGAGAAGCCATCCATGAAGGACATACGTTCAAAGTCGCAGGTGTTGTCGATCATAATATCTGTGATAGGGAGAGGGAATTCATCTTTAGGGCATACCTCATTCAGATTCTGGAAGTCAATGCATATTCGGATCTTCCCGTTCTTCTTGAGAACTGGTACGATGTTGGCTACCCAGTCTGGACGCTGCTCTTCGCGAATGAAGCCGCTGGCTATCAGTTTGTTGACCTCGGCTTCGATAGCATTCATGATATCGGGACGAAATCGTCTTTGCTGTTGTTTGACAGGTTTTGCATCCGGACGAATATTGAGTTTATGGAGTGCGATCTCGGGGTCCAGTCCTGGCATATCTTCATAGCTCCAGGCGAACACACCGATATACTCTTTGACGAGTTGGAGCAGCGACTCTCGTTCTTCATCTGTCAGACTCTGGCTAATGAAGATTAGTTTTGGGGAGGCATCATCACCAAGATTAACTTGTATGACCTCATCTTCAGTGGGAGGTTCTCTTTGCTCGAAATGCTTTTTCTATTGTTCATCTAGCTGTTGGGCCCGCGGCTCTAATTTAAGAATTTCTGGAATGTCTTCATCCTCTTTATAAGCGTCGGCGAATGCCGTGTTGACTGACAGGACTTGTCTGAATACGTCTCCGATGCTGGTATCCGAATCAGAAGTTGGTGACCCGGTCAAATGTGAATGCCAGTCACATTCTTCGTCTGAACTTTCAGGGGTTGTCGTAGGTGTTACATACCCTAATGTACATCGAGTCTTGCTATAGTAGTCCCGTAGTTTGCCAGCCGGGACCGGGGGCTTCAAAGGTAGTCGTCGTCCAGTACCGTAGTTCAAACCCGGTGTCGTTTCCAGGTTATACCCCTGTTTCTGCATGAGATATTTAGATTAGGGGCTATAAAGATACAGAGGTAGTCTCCCGGCATCCGATCCAAGGTCGACTTCTTCTATGGTAAAGGGATGCGGATCGTCCTTCCGGCCGAAGATGGTTGGATAGTCCCCTCCCTCGATTATTCGGTAAGTGTCTTCTGCTGGAGTAAGCTGGATTGTGGTGTAGACATTTGTCACCTGTGTGTGTAGGTGAGTGCCTATACCGTGTTCCATAGCGTACATTGTACAAAGCTTATTAACCTCGAGGTAGTTCAAAGATAGCCCTTTATTGATGAAGTAAGGTATCTTTTCTAGGGGAATTACATCATCTGCGGAGGGAACATCAGTATGAAAAGCCACATACTTGGCTAGCTCCGGTTCCTCTTCGGCTACCCCCTGCATGAATGAAGACTGAGAGGACGACCTGGGGAGCTTGATCGTCAGCGGTTCAGTTGATGGAGTTGAGCGTGGAGTTGTTGACAGACTAGCGACCCCCAGTTTGGTACTCGATGTGGGGCGAGGAGTGGCTGGTTCACTAGAAGTGTCAGACCTCGCATCGGGGTGACGACCCTTCTTAGAAAGGCGTATCGTCAGTGGTTTGTCGGAGGGATTGAGCTTCTCCGTTGGGTCTGGCCGACTCTTGGCAGTCTGATTGTTAGTGGCCTCGTTGTGGATCTTGGGACTTGGCCAGACCTTGGCAGCCGGATTATCATCTGCTCTTCTTGTGCCGAGAGGCTGATTGCGTCCTTACGCAGAGTGGCGGTAAGGGGTGCAGATCTGCCCGGCTTGCGAGCTTGGAGGTGGATCGTCAGAGGCTCTTCTGATCCTGTGGCTGTCTCGGTACAAGCTTGTACATCTCCTTCACCAAGATGCTTTTTTGATTTTTTGTATAGGCAGGAGTCTGAGTAGTAAGATTTGACCCTTTTGAAGGGATCGATATCAGCAAACTCCGTCCTCACAAAGCCGTACTTGTCGACATATTTGAAGCATTGGTGCAGCGTAGAAGGCATGATCATATAATCGTGTATCCATGGGCGCCCCAAGAGGATGTTGTAAGCAGTGTCTGCATAGATAACGTAGCAGGTGACATCTGATTGGAGGTCGCCAATTTGACACTTCAGACGAATCTTTCCAATAGGGTAGCTCCTGTCTGAATTGAAACCGCTGATGGTGGTATTTGTAGGCGTCAGACGATGCATCGGGATACGAAGATGATGTAGCAGACCCTTCGGGATAATATTTATGGAAGAGCCAGGATCAATGTGCATTCGGTCCACCTTTACGTCGTCGATGTATCTAGTGTAGTATAGTGGGCGATCATGCAGATTAGTTTTGATGAGCATGTCCTGCGGAGTGAAGACGACGTTGGGCATTGCTCCTATTCAGGCGCTATCTTGGAGATCTGCAGGCGGGTTTTCTCCCGTGAGGTTAACTTGAGCCAGGTATGCGTCGGCGTTTTGGAGTGCATCGCTCAAAGCCGCACGAACATCCTTGGAGAGTCTCAGGAGCTCTTATAATGACAACTTGGCCGGTGTGTTGGCCAATTGTGCCAAGATGTCGAAGTTGTAGGGCCTCTCCAACCCCTGGGCTGCCTCTTTTCGGAGGGATTTATCGAAGCGAGTCTCCCTTGGTCTAGGCTTGTCGGTCGTCGAAGGCTGAGCCGGTCCCGGAGCGTCGGTTTTAGCGGGCTGGTGATCTTCAGCCGGGTTGTCGGCTACAGGTTGGGATTGTACCCCAGATCGCGTGACGACAGCTGTACCTTCTTCGATGTCTGCCGAGATTGTGCGGCAGGATCTAATTTTTCCATTCTTTTTCTTGCAGATAGAAGATGATATGGGCCAAGTTACTTCCGATACCAAGTCTGGATGGATCCACATGACCTCCCCTCATGATGTGGTGAGGGGTACCAAACCAGCAGGCTGATCTCGGGGAGGTAGAAGATTAGTAATCTCCATTGTCGCCAGCGGGATGGGGACCACCCCGTCTTGAGTTTCCGTCGGAGGGAAGCTGCCGAATTGTACCAACACCATATTGGCTGCCACCGTTACCTCTTCGAAATCGATGGCCAGAGCGTTCAAATCGATGAGGTTTTGGATGTACCGTTTCAGTTGGTAGCAGTCGTGTGTAGCATGATGGACGTAGCGATGATAATGGCAGTACTTTGGGTTCTCCATCTCTGCCGGCCGCGGTTCCCGTCTTGGTGAAGGAAGCTGAATTCTGTCCCCTTGTATGAGCATGTCCAAGATGGGCTTGACGTGACCGTCTTCGAAGGAGTACGTGATTTGCGGCCATTGCTTGTCTGCCGGCTTTGGCTCAGGTTTCTGGGCCGTGTCGGTCACCATAGCCTGCTTTCCCCTGCTGTCCCGATTGTTGGAGGAGCTACCCCTATTATCGTTGTTGGGACGCTTGCCCTTGTTCTCTCCGTCTGAGATGTGCAATCCCAGTTGGCGAGCTTTCTTCAATCGTTCTTCGGCGCTTGTGGCGCTGATGATGAATGTCTTCCAATCCTTGAATTGACTTTCGCCCATCCAGAGACTGATTGTTGGGAGCAATCTCTTTTGGCAAATTTCAATTAAGGAGGAATTTGGATTTCCAGAGGGCAGCTTCATGGCGGTTTGGCAGAACTGCTCGATTTAGTTCCTTGTCAGCTCTTTTTCCCCTTGGACGACGTCCATAAGGGTGGACATGGTGATGTCCTGCCCTACTTCGTAGAATCTCTCCAAGAACATGTGCTTGAAGCCAGCGAAGGAGTGGATACAGTTGTCCGGTAGGTTGCGATACCAATCGAAGGCGACTTCCTCCAATGCCCCGATGAATAACCGTATGAGAATGGCATCGTCATAGGACAGATGGTCGGTGGTGACTTCGAAGTAAGTGATGTACCGACTTGCCGAGGTCTTGCCATCATAAGGATTGATATTGAACGGCTTATATCTTGGTGGGAATGGAACATCCCTCCATGCAACAGGGTACGGTTGTCGTATTCTGAGGTCTTGAGAGTTTTCTCGAGCGTGGAACATGGCTCGGAGCTCCTGAACCTCTCTTCTCGCTTCGCGTGCTTCGTCCACGGCAGTGAGGGTCGTTGTTTCCGGAGGATTGTTGTCCGGGTTTGGCGCCGCCGAATTCGAGTCTGCATTGACCGCGGGACCTGTACTTGTTTGGCCAGGCGTCCCTCCTTGTAGAGTTGGAAGGGCCGCTTTAATCTCATCTACGGACTTGACCAGAGCAAGTAATATGGCTTCGAGACTGTCGATGTGCTGGCGATCACTGGAACCACTTTGGTTGCTATCTGTCATGAATACCGTCTTCACATGAGGAGAGATAGACGGAGCGGTGGAGGAAGTGCCCTCTGAATCGTATCCCTGCAGTAAGAAATCATCAGGATAGGTAGGTATATTCCCTTCTGACTCAGATTCGGAAGGAATAGTACCCCCAGCCTCCGAGTTCGCCTCGTCATGGAAGTTTTGGACGTCGTCGGGGACGTCATGGTTTGCTGTATCTGATGGGAGAGTTGTCTTCCCTGGCTCATTTTCTTGGAACATTGGGTTGCTGTGGAGGCTCGAAGGGGTGCTACCCTCAGCCCCAGCAACCCCCTGCGTTATGGACGACGAATCTCCCTTTGTAGCAGATTTCGTCTTAGAGCGAGTACCTTGGAAGACTCCGGTGGTGGGCACCCGCTTAGACGACAGTCTTTTGGTCACAGTGGTTGAGATCTTCGGGCTGGAAACAATCGTCTTCCTTCCCCTTCCATCAGCGGGGACTTTTCGGACAGAGTTGCAGGAGACGACGGGTAGTGCCTCGTCTTCTCAAGATGGCTGTTACAGTTTTTGAAAGACAGAGTGCCGGTCTTCTTGCATCGTCGTGCTATTGCAGCAGCAGTTGACGATGACTTGGGTACAGTGACGTCCGTGGGAGGACTCTTTGCACCCCGAAGCATCTTGTCTTTCCTTGCGTTTGTGGAGGATGGCCTCACGCAATTCACTTGCTTTGCTGGCTCAAGAATTCTGGGCATGTGAGTGTGTAGGCCTCCCGCCTGCTCCCTAATTCGAAGGTAGCCCGTATACTTGCCTTCGCTCATTACTGGGAGATTCCTGATGACTATCCCGCCCATTGGCCGCAGGGGGCAGGGTACGAGTAGCCTTATACAACTTTCCATTAGAGGCCCGCGTGATAATCAGCAGGACGCTCCTATAGTCAGAGGTTGGGGCAGATGATTGGGCTTGGTGAGCCCGCGCTGCCCTAGATTTCTTTTTTTTAGCCCTTACGGGTGCGTAATAGGAAGAGTCCAAGTTGGATACCACAGAGTCTGGCTTATCATCCAGAGAACCATCAGGGTCAGGACCGCATGAAAGACGGTCGAAGACTGATCGAGAGAAGCATGGAACAGACGCTAAGCGGCTGGGATCGGAAACCTTACAGGCTGTCTGCATGCGGTTGTCTTTAGCTGTCGGATGAGTTGTTCTTGTACGACCGTGCAGGCTGGCCGTATGCGGTTGGCATTGGTGGCTGTATGGGTTTTCTGCAAGCGATTGACTTCGGTAGCCGCATAAGTTTCAACCATGCGATTGGCAACTGTAGCCGCATAAGCTATGCGGTTGACAGATGTGGTCTTGTGGTCTTTCTTCATGCGGCTGGCGGATGTGGCCGCATGAGTTTTCTCCATGCGGCTAGCACCTTTATGTGGCTCGGATCGCATAGAGTTCCTCTTTTCCCCTACAAGTCCAGCATCATAGTATTTTTTTCTGCCGGACTTGGGGACAACAGAGTTGTCTACGGTCTGAAGTGGGGCCGCAGGAGAGTCTTTCTCGCCGTCTTGAGCAACAGAGGATATCTCTGCGAGAGCTTCATTAGGAAGGAAGGATCGGGGTCTCCACTCCTTGAGGGCCTTCTTTGTGCGGGCTCGCTTCTGGACCGGGCCAGCGCTCTTGTCGGACAGCATTTCTTCGAACACCTGTTGGTCGAACCGGGCAACCATCTTATGTGGCGTGGAGCCAAGCTTGGCTGCATCCGACTGCATCACCAACTCCTCAGCCGTGGAGAAGTTTGTCCCCAGCAGAGTCGCCATCGTGTTTGCCATGAAATATAAAAGAGCAGAACAGTTTTATGGGAGGACTGGACTTTTACTTCACGTTACAAACTCGCTTGTACAAAGAAAGCCTAGGGACGAAAACCTAGGTACAATAATCTAAGTACAATTGTTTATTTTTGATTCTGAGGGGTGACGATAGAGGCTCGGAAAAGCGACGACGGCTCTGCCTTACTCCTTGGACGATCGGACGTAGCCTTGGCTCCTGTAACGAGATGCTTGGCGTTGACGAAGAAATGCTCTTCTTGCTCTCCTCGTATTGCTCTTCTGGCTTCTCTCTCTCTAGATTGATCTCTGTGTATTTTCTCTCTGATTATTGGGGGAGCATCCTCTTGCAAGGGAATGATACCTTGCTATTTATAATAGTGGGGGGCATCCTTAGGGTTTGCAATGATTGCCCATTCTCAAAGTAGCGGCGGCCTGGTAAATGATCAATCTGGGCCATTAATCTTGAGCGTGAAGGATCTGGGCCCTTAATGAGGATTATGTCCTATCATGTCAGTAATTAATATTGATTGCAATAAATCCCCCATCATGATGATTTGCTGATATCCGTAAATCTAAATGAATCAATTTAATTCATTCTGTTGTCACGTATCCCAAATTATTAGGATCTGACCCAAAATTTGATTATCTTTAGGACACATGTCCTGCATCATTGTTGAGCCGCATGAGGAGCGTTCGTGTTTGGGCCGCATAAAGGTCGTCATGACCGAGTCGCATGAAAGATTTCATGACCGAGCCGCATGAATTGTCTCTATACTCGAGCCGCATGAAGGTTGTCATGACCGAGCCACATGAATATGTTCATGATCGAACCGCATGGGGGTCTTCATGACCGAGCTGTATGAGAGTCTTCATGGCCGAGCCGTATGGATTTCTTCATGGCCGAGCCGCATGGGGGACCTTCATGGTTGAACCGCATGGATTTCTTCATGGCCGCATGAACTCGTTTAGACTGGCCGCATAAACTTGCCTCGAAGCTGTGAGGATTTTCCCCAATTTCCTAGGAAGATAGTGCTCTTACGCCAGTCATTATGGCTACGTTTCGTCAGGGCTGTCAACTGTCAGCTGTCAGCCGTCAGAGCATTAATTGTCGGCCGTCAGAGCATTAATTGTGTTTGAATGACGCTGGGTACAGCCGTTCTGAAAAGACACGTGGCTTCCCTCCGCTGGCCGCATGGAGTCCACTCTGTGTTTGAGCCGCATGGGACTCTTTAGCCGCATGTGGCTCCTTGGCCGCATGGATCATTTTTCTTCTCTTTTTCATGCTTCTACAACAGCACTTTACTAAGAGGGTTGAAGCCAGGATGTATCCCTCATTAGAACTCATCTTTGTTAGTGCCGGTAAGGACACCGATTTTTGCTAACGAGTATGCAAAGGCGGAGGGCAGATATCCAGATCAAGACATCCAGCTGACCGGTTTGGTAAACCCGGATAACATGAGATGGAACTGCATAGCCAACTGGGTATTGGCTCAGTTTGAAGATAAACTTAGAGAAATCGAGCTTTATAACGCGGTATATGCTACCGTATATAGCTTCCATCCAAACCCTCATCTGTTTCTAGCCCTGGCAGAGAGGTATAACTATAGGACAGGGACGTTCATGACGCCCTGCGGGGAGATGGGATTGGCGCTCCATGAGATGAAGTATATCTCATGCCTACCAACGGGAGACTGCCCTTATGAGGAGTATGTTCCCACAAACGACGAGTTAGATAGGCTGCGTCGGGAAAATCCAGAAATGGTAGCAGTTTACGAAGAACTACTGTGCCATTATAATATATGCTTCCTGTATTACAAGAATGGCTCTTCCAGCACATGTTATTCCTCCAAATGGTTACCTTATCTTTTTCTTAACCATATCATTGAAAAGAAGACCAAAGATCATGACTCCTGCAACCCAACTTTCTTTTAACCCCTCAGCCACAGTGAGGTTATAAAACTGATGGAAGAGAATAAGAAGATAGATATTAAAGTTACTGATAAACACCAATACCCTCCGCTGAAGCCCGGAGATTTTGTTAAAAGTTTTATAAGAATGGGCTACAGGCCCATGTCACAAGAAGCTCAGCTGGCAGGATTTTTAACATACTGGCTTCGTCGATTTGTTGAACCTGGGGCAAGCGCCGTGGACCGCTTCCACCGCGGCGTACTCTTCACTGCCGTCCAGTTAGTCTTCGGCTACCGGATGGATTTGCTATCAGCGATAACTTGTAGAATAAATGCAGGTCTTCGTCTGTATGTCGACTCCATGATCAAGTGGAAGGTTGAGAAAGGGAACTTCCCTAGACTGGAGTTGCCCTACACCTATCTATTCGGGTGGTTGCTTCTGCATCATCCCTCTCTGATGAACCCTGACATGGGGGCAGTTAGCGGCAGCTTTCTGCGTAGATTCTCCCGAAGCAAGTGGGTGTACGTTAGTCTGAAGGACTGCAGACATGCCCTAAACCTTGGCAAGGGATGGAATTTTTATAGCTTCGCTCCACCAGCTGGTTACGCATTCATGGCAACAAATATGGTTGATATGGGGAGGCAGCCACTGGGCCGAGCAGCTTTTGACTAGCTGAAGGTGATTAGGCCATCACATTTGGTATACAGATTTAAGGAGGAGTGCTACCTTGAACCATATCTGCCAAGTCACTTCGCTCGTCAATTTGGTTATGACCAATTCCATGTGGGCAACGCAATAACTTGCCTACAAGGAAAGGGGTACTTGATTGATGGTGCGAGAGCATGGGCATACTATAACGCTCGAGACACTAGGACAGTGTTCTCGATACCAAATTGGAATGATAATGGCCCAAGAATGTTATACACATATTTACTGTTCTATACAGCTGCCAATACATTTGCTGAAAACTTTAGTCTGGTGGATAGCTTCGCAACAGCAACACGTCTGAAGAAAGGAGCCACTGCTACACTAGCTCCAGCAAATGATGAACAACATGAACCGGTAGATGATCCATTGGAAGCCTCCAGGGAAGTAAATTTCCCTGAGGAAGTAAATCAACTACTGAGAATTTCTCTGAAAGTGGTTAAATCTCCGGTCAGAGAAAGAAAAAGAAGGATTGAAGAACCTTCTTCCCCAGCTGCAAAGAAGAAACTTATCCTGGATCAACCAGAGAAAGTTACTACTAGATCCCAATCTCGGCAGATGGCCGAGACAATTCAACGAGAAGAGGCAACCACGCCGACTTCTATTCAAAAGATGGTGGATATAGTGGATGTGGAGAGCCCAGAAAGGCCTCTTCATAGAAAGAAGCAGGCTATTAGAAAGAGAAAGAAGGTGATCCCGTCTTCAGTGGTGGTGAATGCTGCTGCTGGGATTACTATGTCATCTTCTACTCCTGCCTCTGAACCTAGTCCAGAGAGGAGAGAGGAGACTGAACAGAGAGAGGAAGCTGCACAGAGAGATGAGGCTGTAGAGCCTATGGAAAATGCTGAACAAAGAGATGTGGCTGCAGAGCCTAGGAAGATGAAGCTTCACGATCTCCTCTGCCAGTGATAGAAACGACACAGCTTTCTGTCACACCGGGAGCAGTCCACGAAGAGGAGGATCGTCTAATGATCGAGGCATTAAATGATTGTGACTTCGGTTATCAAGAAGATGCTGATTATGCCGCTGCAACTGCTAGCGAAGAAGCTCCTGAGGACAGCGAGGAGAGTACATCATCAGAAGCTGTTGATGAGACACCGAATCTTGAAGAGGACATTGAAGTCCATGTATCTCCAAAAGCAGCTGATGACACCTTGGATCCTGAAAAGGATGTTGAGGTGTAGGTATCTCCCGAAAAGATTGCACATGAGGAAGTGGCCTTGGAGGAAACTCCTACTATTGATCCCAAAGGTATAAAATAAATTATCAATCTTTTTTTCATAGATTAATAGCTGACATCTTTATCTTTGATCCATGTAGAAATTGAATCTTCTCCAGCTCCTCCAGTGTGCACGGATATAGTACCTGTAATGACGATAGCTAGCAGCAGTCGTCATTTGTCAGGTGGCTCCGAGGCAGGCAGTAGCCAGGCAGTAATGTCTGAGGCTACTTCTGCTAGACTTGAATCTGAGCCAGCAGATGAAAGGTTTGTGACTGGAACAAGTCATGGTAAGATTGCCTTTACCTTTGTTCTTTTCAATAGCTGCAAATAACAGACAAAATGATAAAGTTTATCTATTTTTGCAGACGAACAACCGGAAGGAGCAACCAGCTCGACTTTAGCTCCTTTATTTAAAGAGCCTCCCATCCAAGTGGCTGAACGTCCTACTGCTTCATTATCAGGAGTCGCTGCTACCCCTGGTGCTTTGGCCACCAATCAATTTGTCATCAGCTCTTTCACCAACTTCTTCTTTAACTCTTTGGGACCCTTAATAGATAGGGTGATAGAGAAGGAAGAAGCTGATTTCTCCACAGTTAGAGGTCCAACCTCTTACTTGATTAATGCCATCCGCAACCAAGGGGATGAAGCTCAGGCTACTTTCCTTGATCATATATTAGATGAGCTGGAGACTTCAGTAAAGAGCTACAAAGAGCTAAGAAAGGGAGAGGTAGAGCTCCTGGTTAAAGCTGAATTTGAGCGGATGTCTCAGGAGGCCGCGGTTGAGAAAGTTAACTTCCAAATTCTCTTGGATACTTTTACTGCCAAGTCCGCTGAGTACAACTCTAAAGTAGAAACAGTGGCCTCTGTTGCTGAAGAAAAAGAAAGAAGAGTTATTGAATTACAAGCAGTAATTGCCCGTCTTCAGGAAGAATTGAGACTTGCTCAATTAACTCTGGAGGATGAAGCTACTCAACATCAAGCTGCAATTCAACAACTTGGTGTTCTGGCTCGAGAGAGAGATGAATATGCTGCAGCTCAACAAGCCAAAGTTACTCGCAGACTAGTAACCCTACCAACCTTCGATGATAAATCTGGGATGGAAGAAGCTAGGAAACGAGTGATAGAATCTCGTGAAGAGCGACTCCAAATTTTGAAGCAGCAGATGACCAATTCGATGACACCACCGGCTGAGTAGAAATATCTTTTGTATCTTCTTATTTTTTTATGATATGTGTCTTTGTAATGTCTTTCATTTTTGATCAATAAAAAGGCATTTTTGTGGCTCTATTATTTGTTGCATATCTTATTCAGATATAAATAATAGCGATAGAAAATATATTCAGAGGTACAAGACATGATATATTTCTTGATTCTGGAAAATAATCATATTCAATTATATCTGCTCAGAGGTAATATGGACGTGGCAAATATAATTTATTGATATCATTATTTCAATAGAGAACTTAATCAAAGATGACAAGTTGCTGATAAGAACGAATTGGATGATTCGTCAAAATAAATGAACGAAATGAATCGTCGGGATGAACGTAATGAACGGGCGGGCCGTCAAATGGATGTGTGAACGGACAAACCGTCGGATGATGAACGGATGAACCGTCGGATGAATGTAATGAACGGGCGGGCCATCAAATGATGATTATGGATGGAATAAACGGATAAACCGTCGAATAATGAACGGGTGAACCGCCGGATAATGAACGGACGAACCATCAAATGAGTATAATGAACGGACGAACCGTCGGATGAATATGTCGCTTCATTGTTTTACGACTCTCTGTCTATAAATAGAACAAAAAATCAGATGAGATGGTCACTTCCACTTTTCAACATAAAATGTCGTCTGGAGATGCATCCAAGAAGGTGGAGATCACCCCGAAGCTGAAAGCGGGTACTAAGGAACATCCAGTCGAACCGGCTCAACCAAAGTAGATAACAGCGAGCGAAGGCTCATCTGCCCCCAAACCGCCAAAGGACATCTTGGACTTCCTTCTTGAACCAGGGAAGATTGAAGAAGAAGAGGCCATGAGGATGGCTGCTTGCAAGTTCTTGGTGGGTTCCAGCAAGAATGTTCTCGACTCTTTTGCTGATCATGTCTTTGATAAGGACGGTAGTGGCCTGCACCTCAAATTTGAGAAGGATGATAGTGACCTTCCTTGATATTATGTAATATCATTCAAGATGAAATAAAACTGAATTTTATTTATAAACTTGTCTGATAATTACAATCATTGTTTGTTACATTTACACATAATATTTCTTGAGGAATTTACCACTGATGGGCAGCATTGCAACTCGACCGTCTAACTCTGTGAGTTGATAGGCTCCATTTGAAAAGACTTTGCTTACGATGTATGGACCTTCCCACTTCGCATCGAACTTGCCTTTGCTTGAGTGAGTCATAGTCATAGGACGCCTTACTGTTAGAACGAGCTCTCATTTCTGAAATGCTCTGGCCTTAACTTTAAAGTTGAAAGTCTTTGAGATGCGGGCTTGGTATAACTCAATATGCTGTTGAGCTAATAGCCGCTTCTCATCGAGCGCTTCTAACTCTTGAAGTCTAAGAAGATCGTCGTTCTCTGTCGTGAGTTCATTGGCGATAGCAATCCTCAAAGATGAAATTTGGAGTTCTAGAGGTAGAACTGCTTCACAGCCGTACACCAAAGAGAAGGGTGTACAGCCTGTAGGGTTGCGGACCGTAGTACGATAGGCCCAAAGACATTCCCCAAACTTTTCACTCCAGTTTCATTTGTTAGTGGATAGAAACTTTTTCAGGAGCTTGATGATAGTCTTGTTGAAAGCTTCAGCTAAACCATTAGCAGCAGGATTGTAAGCTATCGAAGCGACATTATCAATCCGGTGATTGTCACAGAACCTTGTGAACTTTTGGCTGATGAATTGAGGTCCGTTATCATGAATGATTCACCGAGGTACACCAAATCGATAGATGACATGGTGTTTGACGAAGTTGATGACACTACTGGTCTTGACTTCAGCCAATGGTATAGCTTCGGCCCATTTGAAGAAATAGTCGATTATTGCCAGTATGAACCAATGTCCTCTAGAAGAAGGAGGATTGATGGGGCCTATGATGTCCATGCCCTAAGCTTCAAAAGGCCAGGAAACAGCATTCGGATGAAGAAATTCTGATGGTTGATGAATGAAGACTGCGTGGATTTGACAAGCTCGACATTTCCTCGCATATTCGATGGCATCAGATACCATAGAGGGCCAGTAGTAACCCATACGTCGGATACAATCCTGTAGTTTAGGACCAGGTTGATGTGCTCCACAGACACCGTCATGAGCTTCACGTAGTACTTGCTTCGCTTTATCACCAGCAAGACAGCGTAAGAGTAGGCCGTCATAAGTTCGCCGATAGAGAGTTTTGGTGGTCTGAATGTAGTAGAATCGCAAAGATTGCCGACGAATGCTCGTAGCCTCCTTGGGATCTTCAGGAAGTATGTCATGGACCACGAAGTCGATGAAGGGAGTTCTCCAATCTTCATTGATAACATTGACTTCAGTAAGATTAATGAACTCAATATTACGATTGTTTTCGATGCAGAACAATTCTCGATTAGAGATGACCACCACCTGTTGTCGTTTCATAGGGATGGCTAAGACTGCCGTATGATTGGCCAAAGCGTCTGCCTCAGTATTACAAGCTCGACGGACATACTCAATGAAGAAGGCTTTGAATGATGTAGCCATGTTGATTGCTGCTTCAAAGTAAGGCACTAGATCTTGATGACGAACTTCATAAGTCCCTCTAACCTGGTTAACGACTGTCACCCCCATTTCCTGTATTTCGTATTTGTACTCGCAATTTGATTTTTGGCACGTATTTTAATTTTCTCGACTTGCGGATTTTGGTTTCTCGTAAATGGGTTTTGGACCATGGCTTGGTTTTATTTTGTGAAAGTTGGTTTGGTTTGGTTCATCATGAGTGGAACACTTTAACCTACACTCTACCCTCAACACAACACAACCACCCTCATTATATCTCCACCAAACTTTCTCTCTCCTCTTTACTCTCCATTAATTTTTCTTCTTCCTTCTTCCACACAACTCTCCAACCCATTAGGCAAGTGCACCTTGCCAACAAATAAGTACCCAATTTTATTTGTTCATTTGATAGATTAGGACATAGAGAACAACTTTAGAACTTGACATTTTGTGATTTGGAGCTTTCATTCTTCTAGATCTAGGTTTTTATTATTTTCGAAAATCCTTAGTTTTGATCTATTAAACTTCGATTTTTGCATGTTTTGATGCTTCCATGTGGAAGAGAACTCGAATTTACTCAAGTTAGAACTTTAAAAATCTAGATTTGGTTTTGATTTGACAAAGTTATGTAGATTTGAAGTTCTTGGTGTTCTTGGACCTGCTCTCGGCCAGGAAGAACAGCCCTCTGCCTTGCGCTTTTAGCGCATGGCCGATTGCGCAACCCGGCCTGTGCTCTTTAGCGCATGGCCGATTGCGCATGACTTCAGCCAGTGCTTTACGCTGCGCTGGATTACGCTGGCGCAAGCCAGCCATGCGCAAGCCGACCTCTGCGCAAGTCAGCCTTGCGCAATCCACCCCTGCACAATCCTCCTGTGCGCAATCCATCTGCTGCGCCATCCACTCCTGCGCAGCTCACTCCTGCGCAGTTGGTATCCTGCGCTGCTCACCCTGCGCAGTTGGCCTCCTGGCGTACTTGACCCCTGCGCAATCCTCCTGTGCGCAATCCATCTGCTGTGCCATCCACTCCTGCGCAGTTGGTACCCTACGCAGCTCACCCTGCGCAGTTGGCCTCCTGGCGTACTTGACTCCTGCGCAATCCAACCCCCTGACCCCTTGCGCAAACCATTAGCTTTTGGAGATTTGGTTTTATTTTTTTTAAGCCTGGCGCTTCTTTAGTCCTATATATATTGATATTGTATTAGATATTTTACGCCCATTTTATCATGAACTTGATTTTACTTAATATGTTTGGAATGTCTATTGTACATGGCATGGTATGACAAGGAACTAGCATAACATGACAGTGATCCGTAGTGGTGCACTCCTGACATGACCAACCTGACATGACAGTGACCCGTAGTGGTGCACTCCTAACAAGCACCCTGACATGATTTATCTTGATAACTTGATAGTGGCCCGTGGTGGCGCACTCCTGACTTGACTTGTAACTTGTAACTTGTAACTTGACTCGTATAATCAACTTAACACCGTGGGTGTTCCTGCTTGCTTGCTTGTACAATCCACTTGTCTTGTCTTGCATCATGTCTAGGACGTGACTTCCTGGGTACCACGGCCAGGGACTCGTGCTGAATTGGATTAGGCTAATTATTAGATCAAACTAGAACATGGAGAATTCCCAGTCACAGGCAGTCTCGTTATCTGGGCGCTTTAATGGACTTGTAGCTTGCCGACGAGTAGAGCACATTTCTAGTACACTGTCATGTGTTGCACCCTCTAAGTCACCTAAGGGTACATTTGTCTCCCGGGCAATGTACCCACCTATAACTCTCAACCCGCGGAAGGATAACTGGATGGTCTGCAGGGCTTGGGACTGGGAGTTTCTCACTTGCATCTTGTTAGTAATTAAGGCTTGTGATAACCCTAGTTAGTTAAAGTAGTAAGCCGTAGTACTTGCTTGGCCGATTGTGAATGGATGGTGTCCAGCCTTGTCTAAGTCTTGTCTAGCTCCAGTACCTGCTATCTCCTGAGCATGTTTGTTTTGCTTATCTTAACGATAAATGGGTAGAGACAGTGAGCTATTCAGGCGAAGGGGTACAATTCCGGTCCTTGTTTGGTTTAAGGATTGTAACCTGGCTCCCGGAATGGTTCCACGTCCCTAATCGTTTATCGCCCTGTGTACTTTACTACTTGTACTTTCTTTTATTCTTTACGTTCTGATATGCTGGCTTTTGTTCTTATTTGTGGCCTCCTTTGTGGCACTTGCTCTTTCTGGGGTTTGACCCAGCTGGTTTTGTGTGGCCAGATTTCGGAGCAGCTCCCGAGGATCTACCAAGCTTCCAGCCCAATGGTGACAACTAGACGGAACCCGGGCCAAGAGTGGGTTATCCTTTTTGTTTCACCCACTTATATGTAAATTTATTCTTTTGAGGCATTTAGCCGACGAGCACCTGTTAGCTCGATGCACATTTACTTACTGTCTGCCTACGGGCTGTAAACATGATTAACAAATCCTAGGGTTGATCATGTATGACTGAACTCTTGCTAGTCCTATCATTTTGTACGACTAGCTTCATGATCATCCAATATGTAATATTTGGGACGCCTTATATATATATTTGATGCTCTAACATCTTGTAACTCTGTTAATTGCTTGAGATTGAGACAATAGGCTTGACCTTAAGAGACTGCTGGCTTGTAGTAAACCCTCATATCTAGACAGCCGTGACCGTATAGTTGAGATGTATTCTATTTCAATATACGTAGCTGGCTATGTCTGCCCCCGCTCTCCAGTATTCTGGTTCTGGGGCGTGACATGGTTTAAGTGGTGGCCCATGCAGGTCTTGGCATTCAAGAAATGTGAGGGTTTACCGAATAGATGTCTCAATCAATATTTTGTCCTTGATCTCTGCTCGTATCTTCAAATCCCTGAGATTCTTGACCTGGTCACACGCTTGTATCATTGATCTATCCTGGTCCTTCCTTACTGTTCCCTATGTCGTCTTCTTCAGCGGCATTACTCCCGGACCTGCCAACCAGCCAGAGGAAGCTCGATAAGCACCCCAGCGCCAGGAAGATCAAGCTCAGCACTCTGGAGTAGCCTCCCGAGTTATGCTTCCCGGAGGCTCAGAACCTCCAGTTCAGGCAGCTCAGCCCGTTCAACCAGCTAGACAGGATGAGGGACCTTTGGTAGAGCTTATCAGAGAACTGCTTGCATCCCAAGATCGTCGAGGCGACGCCTTGCACCAGGAAGTTTATGATGCACTAAACCGAGGAGGTCCCCAAGGGAATCAAGCGGCCAACAGTTTCAAGCGCTTGAACCCTCCCTTCTTTGACGACAGTGAAGATGCGATTGCCGCGGACGCTTGGCTTCAGGATACCGAGGTGGTTCAAGAAGCAGCTAGGACACCTGAGAATGAGAAGGTAGCGATGGTACGCCTACAGTTGTTAGACTTGGATCGCGATTGGTGGGCGGCTCAGGCTATGGGGTTAGCGGCACCAGTCACTTGGGCGAAGTTCAAAGAGAGATTCCAGACGAAGTACTTCGATACGGTGGCACGGTACGACCTGCAGACCCGGTTCACCAACTTGAAGCAAGGAGACAGGACGGTCGATGGCTATGCGACCGAGTTTTCCAGGCTGAGTAGGTTCGCCCCCACCTTGGTGGCAACCGAGTTCGATAGGGCCCAGCGGTTCCAGCAGGGGCTGCACTTAGAGATATTATTGGCTGTGGAGCAGTTCGAGCACCAGACGTTCGATGCAGTGTTGAAGGCAGCAAGGAGGCATGAGTATACCTCCCGGAGAATTGTGGACAGGACCGGAGGCAGGAAGCGGTCCCACAACCAGATGCACCAATCATCAGCTCCAGTCCCGGCAGCTAGGGGATTGACCATTGGAACTCCGAGGCGGGCGGCCTCAGTGACGTCGGTTCAGCATTCGACCCCGACGTACCCGCAGCAGCAGAAGCAGAAGCAGTCTTCCGCGGTGGATGTTCTCATTGCAGGAAGCCGGGCCATGTAGTGGCAGAGTGTCGTAGGGCACAGGGATTGTGCCTGGCTTGTGGAGGAGCAGACCACCAGATAGGGACCAGCCCGAATAGGGGAGGTCCATCATCATCCAACCTTTCTAGTTCTTCGGTGAGAGGACCAGCCCCAGCTCCAGTTCAGCAGCAGCAGCAGTACCCGAGGCCATTATTGCCCCAGGCCCAGGCCATTCAGCAGCAGAACCAGCAGCAGATCACCCAGGCTCCAGCACAGAACCGACAGAGGGGTTTCCAGCAGAGAGGACCCGCAGCTAGAGGTCAGGCTATGATGATGACCATGGAAGAAGAAGTTGCACCAGGTGAGGTAGTGGCAGGTATTATTCTCGTCAACACCTTTCCAGCATTGTATTTTGATTCTGGTGCATCGCATTCATTCATGTTGCACGATTCGCGACACGGATAGGGTTGGAGCCCGAGTCATTATCAGTGAGGCTCAATATACTTACGGTAGTGGTCTTGTGGGAGTAGATCGAGTGTTTCCTCTGTCGGATCGTAGTTAGCGGTAGAGAGTTTTCCGCTAGGTTCATAGAGTTCCCTATGGCAGACTATGATGTAGTCCTAGGCATGGATTGGTTGAGGAAACCATTATGTAGGATAGACTCCATGCTGGCAGAGTTGTCTTTAGTATTCCCGGAGAGCAGAGTTTTCATTTTCCAGAGGCACAGTAGAGCCATCCTCCAGTATTGCGGATGGCAGTAGCAGCAGTGCAGTTGCCCGGATAGTTGAAGAGTTTCCAGATGTCTTCCAGAGGAACTTCCAGGAATGCCACCAGAGCGGGAGATCGAGTTCACCATGGACTTGATTCCCGGGACAGCACCAGTATCAGAGCGAGTCTACAGAATGCGCCTTCAGAGTTGGAGATTTTGTACAAGATGATTGAAGAACTCAGGACCAAGGGATTCATTCGTGCAAGTGGATCACCTTGGGGAGCCCCGATGCTTTGTGAAAAAGAAGGATGGTACGTCCAGGCTATGTGTTGATTATCGTACCTTGAACTCAGTGACAATCAAGAACAGATACCCTCTCCCGAGGATAGATGATTGTTTGATCAACTCAAGGGGGCTTCAGTTTTCTCGAAGATAGACTTGCGGTCAGGATCCACCAGATCAGAGTCAAAGAGCAAGACATCCCGAAGACGGCGTTCAGATCTAGGTACGGGCATTGGAAGTTTCTAGTTATGCCTTTGGAGCGACCAATGCGCCGGCAGTGTTCATGGACTCATGAACCATTTTCATGCCTACTTGGATCAGTTTGTGATAGTGTTTCTTGATGACATCCTGGTCTATAGCAAGAGTGAAGCAGAGCACGAGCAGCATCTCAGAATTGTCCTCCAGATTCTCAGAGAGTACCAGTTGTACGCCAAGTTTTAGTAAATGCGAGTTCTGGCTCGATCGCATTTCTTACTTGGGTCACATCATTACCAGAGGAGGAGTGGAAGTGGATCCCCAGAAGATTGTGGCTATCGAGGCATGGCCAGTACCCAGCTCAGTGGCAGAAGTTTGCAGCTTCTTGGATTGGCCGGCTACTACCGGCGGTTCGTCTCTGATTTTGCAAGAATTTCAGCGCCGATGACCCAGTTGACCCGTAAGGATGTGCCGTTCGTTTGGACACAGAATGCCAGGAATCATTTGAGAAGTTGAAGCGAGGTTTGATAACGGCTCCCATTCTTACCCTTCCAGATGGGACCGGAGGATTCACAGTTTATTGCGACGCTTCAGGCAGAGGATGGGATGTTTTGATGCAGCATGGGAAGGTAATTGCTTATGCGTCACGTCAACTCCGTGAAAATGAGAAGAATTACCGACCCACGACTTGGAGCTAGCAGCAATAGTGTTTGTACTTAAGTTGTGGAGGCACTACTTGTACGGAGACAGAGTGGAGATATTTACTGATCATAAGAGCCTGAAGTATGTTTTCACCCGAAGGATCTTAATATGCGGCAGAGAAGATGGCTCGAGCTACTGGTGGACTACGATGTGGATTTGCAGTATCATCCAGGGAAGGCCAACGTGTAGCAGATGCGTTGAGCCGGAGAGCCGGAGTTTAGTTCCTGACGGCGCAACCAGAGCTATTGGCGGATCTTCAGAAGATGGGAATTGAAGTGGTTCTTCCTTCCAATGTGGCCTTGATGGCCAGCCTACAGATTCAGTCCACCATAGTGAGAGGATCCGGACGCACAGTTAACAGATTCCAAGATTCAGCGACTCAGAGCAGAGTACGAGGCAGGGAGAAGGCCAGAGTTATGTATTCATGAGGATGGTACACTTCGACACGGCACAGTCTTTGTGTACCCAGTGGAGATATTAGATAGGAAGTCATGGCAGAGGCTCAGTTCACAGTATTCCATCCACCCAGGCAGCACGAAGATGTACAAAGATATTCGTCAACACTTTTGGTGGAATGGTATGAAGAGGAAGATAGCCCGTATGTCTCTCGATGTTTGGTTTGCCAACAGGTCAAGGCTGAACATCAGAGGCCAGCTGGACTTCTTCAACCTTTACCGATCCCAGAATGGAAATGGGAGCACATTACCATGGATTTCGTGACTGGGCTACCCAGATCTCCGGCAGGCAGAGATGCTATTTGGGTCATTGTGGACAGGCTTACCAAGGTGGCACACTTTCTTCCATTTAGAGTTGGACAGTCGACGGCACAGCTAGCAGAGATGTATCTCAGGCAGATCGTCAGACTTCACGGAGTGCCAGTCAGCATAGTATCAGACAGGGATACGAGATTCACATCGCACTTCTGGCGCAGTCTTCATCAAAGTTTGGGAACTCGTCTCAAGTTCAGCTCAGCGTATCATCCGCAGACATGGGCAGTCAGAGCGTACTATACAAACTCTCGAAGATATGTTGCGGTCGTGTACCCTTGACTTTGGTGGTTCGGGGAGGATCACCGCACCTGGTGAAATTCTCGTACAACAATAGTTTCCAGGCCAGTATCCAGATGGCACCCTTCGAGGCTCTGAATGGTAGGAAGTGCAGATCCCCGTTAGCATGGGACGATGTCGGAGAGAGGCGATGCTCGGTCCAGAACTGATTTCTCAGACGGTTGAAGTGGTCAGGAGTCAGAGATCACCTCCGAGTTGCTCAGGATCGCCAGCTCCATTGGGCCGATGCTCATCGGGTCCCTTAGAATTTGCCGTCGGCGACCATGTATTCCTTAGGATCTCGCCTACCCGCGGCGTCATTCGTTTTTGGCGTACGGGGAAAGCTTAGTCCTAGGTATATAGGGCCATTCGATATTCTGGAGCGAGTAGGCGATGTGTCCTATCGCTCGCTCTTCCGCCGTCGCTAAGTGAGGTACATGATGTATTCCATTGTGTTCCAATTACGACGGTACATCCCGGACCGAGCCATATCCTAGTCATTCGAAATTGGTTGTTGGTACCAACCTTTCGTATGAGGAGAGGCCCGTGTCTATTTTGGACCGGAGGGAAAAGAGCTCAAGAACAAGACTATTAACTTGGTTATTTTGATTTGACAAAAATATGAAGAATTAAGTTCTTGTTGTTCTTGGGACTTGCTCTCGGCCAGGAAGAACAGCCCTTGCCTTGCGCTTTTTAGCGCATGGCCGATTGCGCACCCCCGGCCTGTGCTCCTTAGCGCATGGCCGATTGCACAATCACTTGGCTAGTGCTTTGCGCTACGCTGGATTGCGCTGGCGCAAGCTAGCATGCGCAAGCCAGCCATATGCAAAGTAACCCCTGCGCAATCGACCATTGTGCAGCTCACCCTGCGCAATCCTCCTGTGCACAATCCATCTGCTGCGCCATCCACTCCTGTGCAGTTGGTACCCTGCGCAGCTCACTCCTGCGCAGTTGGTACCCTGCGCAGCTCACCCTGCGCAGTTGGCTCCTGGCGCATTTGACTCCTGCGCAATCCAACCCCCCTGACCCCTTGCGCAAACCATTGGCTCTTGGAGATTTGGTTTTATTTTCTTTAAGCCTGGCTCTTCTATAGTCCTATATATTGATATTGTATTAGATATTTACGCCCATTTTATATCCTTACGCCTTTGTCATGAACTTGATTTTACTTAATATGTTTGGAATGTCTATTATACACGGCATAGTATGACAAAGAAACTAGCATAACATGACAGTGACCCGTAGTGGTGCACTCCTGACATGACCAACCTGACATGATAGTGGCCCGTCGTGGCGCACTCCTGACAAGACCCTGACATGGTTTATCTTGATAACTTGATAGGCCGTGGCGGCGCACTCCTGACTTGACTTGACTTGACTTGCCTTGACACCGTGGGTGTTCCTGCTTGCTTGTTTGTACAATCCACTTGTCTGTCTTGCATCATGTCTAGGATGCACTTCCTGGGTACCACGGCCAGGGACTCGCGCTAAATTGGATTAGGCTAATTATTAGATCAAACTAGAACATGGAGAATTCCCAGTCAAGGCAATCTCGTTATCTGGGCGCTTTAATGGACTTGTAGCTTGCCGACGAGTAGAGCACATTTCCAGCACACTGTCATGTATTGCACCCTCTAAGTCACCTAAGGGTACATTTGTCTCCCGGGCGATGTACCCAACTATTACTCTCAACCCGCGGAAGGCTAACTGGATGGTCGCAGGGCTTGGGACTGGGAGTTTCTCACTTGCATCTTGTTAGTAATTAGGCTTGTGATAACCCTAGTTAGTTAAAGTAGTAAGCCGTAGTACTTGCTTGGCCGATTGTGAATGAATGGTGTCCAGCCCTATATAAGTCTTGTCTAGCTCCAGTACCTGCTATCTCCTGAGCATGTTTGTTTTACTTATCTTAACGATAAATGAGTAGAGACAGTGAACTATTCAGGCGAAGGGTTACAACCCGGTCCTTGTTGATTTAAGGATTGTAACCTGGCTCCCGGAATGGTTCCACGTCCCTAGTCGTTTATCGCCCTGTGTACTTACTACTTGTACTTTCTATTCTTTATGTTCTGATATGCTGGCTTTGGTTCTTATTTGTGGCCTCCTTTGTGGCACTTGCTCTTTCTGGGGTTTGACCCAGTGGTTTTGTGTGGCCAGATTTCGGAGCAGCTCCCGAGAATCTACCAAGCTTCCAGCCCAATGGTGACAACTAGACGGAACCCGGTCCAAGAGTGGGTTTTCCTTTTTGTTTCACCCACTTATATGTAAATTTATTTCTTTGAGGCGTTTAGCCGACGAGCACCTGTTAGCTCGATGCACATTTATTACTGTGCCTACGGGCTGTAAATATGATTAACAAATCCTAGGGTTGATCATGTATGACTGAACTCTGCTAGTCCTATCATTTTGTACGACTAGCTTCATGATCATCCAATATGTAATATTTGGGACGCCTTATATATATATATTTGATGCTCTAACATCTTGTAACTCTGTTAATTGCTTAAGATTGAGACAATAGGCTTGACCTTAAGGACTGCTGGCTTGTAGTAAACCCTCATATTTAGACAGCCGTGACCGTACAGTTGAGATGTATTCTATTTCAATATACGTAGCTGGCTATGTCTGCCCCCGCTCTCCAGTATTCTGGTTCTGGGGCGTGACATGGACCAAAACCCATTTACGAGAAACCAAAATCCTCAAGTCGAGAAAATTAAAATACGTGCCAAAAATCAAATTACGAGTACAAATACGAATACAGGAAATGGGGGTGACAACTCTACCCACCTTCAAAGAATTCCGTCCTCGGAATTTAATCAAGGAGCTAGAGATTGCCACGACAAGCTATACTAAGCACAGGCAAGCTACGTTAAGCAGTTCAATCATACAATCATACAATGCAAGCAAGGAAGGGAAAGCGTAAGGCATAAGAAAGACATTATACCTCACGAGTCAAACAGGTAGGGATATCGCGATCGGATGTCGTCCTCACGCTCCCACGTTGACTCACCTAGAGAGTGATGACCCAAGCAACACGGACTAAGTTAATAGTCTTATTCTTGAGCGTCTTTTCCCTCCGGTCTAAAATAGACACGGGCCTCTCCTCATACGAAAGGTGGTACCAACAACCAATTCGAATGATCTAGGATATGGCTCGGGTCGGGATGTACGTCTTAATTGGGACACATGGAATACATCATTACCTCACTTAGCGACGGCGGAAGAGCGAGACGATAGGACACATCGCCTACTCGCTCCAGAATATCGAACGACCCTATATACTAGGACTAAGCTTTTCCCGTACGCCAAAACGAATGAGACGCGGGTAGGCGAGATCCTAAGGAATACATGGTCGCCGACGGCAAATTCTAAGGGACGCCGATGAGCATCGGCCCAATGGCGCTGCCGATCCTGAGCAACTCGGAGGTGATCTCTGACTTTTCGACCACTTCAACCGTCTGAGAAATCAGTTCTGGACCGAGCATCTGCCTCTCCAACATCGTCCATGCTAACGGGGATCTGCACTTCCTACCATATAGAGCCTCGAAGGGTGCCTCTGGATACTGGCTGGAAACTATTGTTGTACGAGAATTCCACTAGGTGCAGGTGATCTCCTACGAACCACCGAAGTCAAGGGTACACGACCGTAACATATCTTCGAGAGTTGTATAGTGCGCTGAATGCCCATCTATCTGTGGATGATACGCTGAGCTGAACTTGAGACGAGTCCCCAAACTTTGATGAAGACTGCGCCAGAAGTACGATGTGAATCTCGTATCCCTGTCTGATACTATGCTGACTGGCACTCCGTGGAGTCTGACGATCTGCCTGAGATACATCTCTGCTAGCTGCGCCGTCGACTGTCCAACTCTAAATGGAAGAAAGTATGCTACCTTGGTAAGCCTGTCCACAATGACCCAAATAGCATCTCTGCCTGCCGGAGATCTGGGTAACCCAGTCACGAAATCCATGGTGATGTGCTTCCATTTCCATTCTGGGATCGGTAAAGGTTGAAGAAGTCCAGCTGGCCTCTGATGTTCAGCCTTGACTTGTTGGCAAACCAAACATCGAGAGACATACCGGGCTATCTCCCTCTTCATACCATTCCACCAAAAGTGTTGACGAATATCTCTGTACATCTTTGTGCTGCCTGGGTGGATGAAATACTGCGAACTGTGAGCCTCTGTCATGACTTCCTGTCTGATATCTCCACTGGGTACACAAAGACGCGTGCCGTGTCGAAGTGTACCATCCTCATGAATACATAACTCTGGCCTTCTCTTGCCTCACACTCTGCTCTGGCCGCTGAATCTTGGAATCTTCTAACTGTGCTGTCCGGATCCTCTCAACTATGGTGGACTGAATCTGTAGGCTGGCCATCAAGGCCACATTGGAAGGGAGGACAACTTCAATTCCCATCTTCTGAAGATCTGCCAATAGCTCTGGTCGTGCCGTTAGAAGGTAGACTCCGGCTCTCCTGCTCAACGCATCTGCTACCATGTTGGCCTTCCCTGGGTGATACTGCAAGTCCACATCATAGTCCACAAGTAGCTCGAGCCATCTTCTCTGCCGCATATTAAGATCCTTCTGGGTGAAAACATACTTCAGGCTCTTATGATCAGTAAAGATCTCCACTCTATCTCCGTACAAGTAGTGTCTCCACAACTTAAGGGCAAATACTACTGCTGCTAGCTCCAAGTCGTGGGTCGGGTAATTCTTCTCATGATCACGGAGTTGACGTGACGCATAAGCAATTACCTTCCCATGCTGTACCAAAACACATTCCAATCCTCTGCCTGAAGCGTCGCAATAAACTGTGAATCCTCCGGTCCCATCTGGAAGGGTGAGAATGGGAGCCGTTATCAAACCTCGCTTCAACTTCTCAAATGATTCCTGACATTTTGCTGTCCAAACGAACGGCACATCCTTGCGGGTCAACTGGGTCATCGGCGCTGAAATCCTTGTAAAATCAGAGACGAAACCGCCGGTAGTAGCCGGCCAATCCAAGAAAGCTGCGAAATCTCCAATTCTGAAGGTGCCATCCTGTAGACTCGCTCTGATACTGGTGCTGTCCCGGGAATCAAGTCAATGGTGAACTCGATCTCCCGCTCTGGTGGCATCCCTGGAAGTTCCTCTGGGAAGACATCTGGAAACTCTTCAACTATCCGGGGCAACTGCACTGATGCTACTGCCATCCGCAATACTGGAGGAGATGGCTCCACGGCGCCTCTGGAAAATAAAAACTCTGGCTCTCCGGGAATACTAAAGACAACTCTGCCAACATGGCAGTCTATCCTAGCATAATGGTTCCTCAACCAATCCATGCCTAGGACTACATCATAGTCTGCCATAGGGAACTCTATGAGCCTAGCGGGGAATTCTCTACCGCTAACTACGATCCGACACGAGGAAAACACTCGATCTACTCCCACAAGACCATTACCAGTAAGTATATTGAGCCTCACTGATAATGACTCGGGCTCCAACCCTATCCGTGTCGCGAATCGTGCAGACATGAATGAATGCGATGCACCAGAATCAAATAATACAGATGTTGGAAAGGTGTTGACGAGAATAGTACCTGCCACTACCTCACCTGGTGCAACTTCTTCTTCCATGGTCATCATCATAGCCTGACCTCTAGCTGCGGGTCCCCTCTGCTGGAAACCCCTCTGTCGGTTCTGTGCTGGAGCCTGGGTGAACTGCTGCTGGAAGGCCTGGGCCTGGGGCGCCAATGGCTTCGGGTACTGCTGTTGCTGCTGTTGCTGTACTGGAACTGGGGCTGGTCCTCTCACCGAAGAACTAGAAAGATTGGATGATGATGGACCTCCCCTATTCGGGCAGGTCCCTATCTGGTGGTCTGCTCCTCCACAAGCCAGGCACAATCCCTGTGCCCTACGACACTCTGCCACTACATGGCCCGGCTTCCCGCAATGAGAACATCCCACCGCGAAGACTGCTTCTGCTTCTGCTGCTGCGGGTACGTCGGGGTCGAATGCTGAACCGACGTCACTGAGGCCGCCCGCCTCGGAGTTCCAATGGTTATACCCCTACCTGCCGGGGCTGGAGCTGAAGATTGGTGCATCTGGTTGTGGGACCGCTTCCTGCCTCCGGTCCTGTCCACAATTCTCTGGGAGGTATACTCATGCCTCCTCGCTGCCTTCAACACTGCATCGAACGTCTGGTGCTCGAACTGCTCCACAGCCAATAATATCTCTAAATGCAGTCCCTGCTGGAACCGCTGAGCCCTATCGAACTCAGTTGCCACCAAGGTGGGGGCGAACCTACTCAGCCTGGAAAACTCGGTCGCATAGCCATCGACCGTCCTGCCTCCTTGCTTCAAGTTGGTGAACCGGGTCCTGCATGTCATACCGTGCCACCGCATCAAAGTACTTTATCTAGAATCTCTCTCTGAACGTCGCCCAAGTGACTGGTGTTGCTAATCCCATGGCCTGAGCCGCCCACCAATCGCGAGCCAAGTCTAACAACTGTAGCCATACCACCGCCACCTTCTCATTCTCAGGTGTCCTAGCTGCTTCTAGAACCACCTCGGTATCCTGAAGCCAAGCGTCTGCGGCAATCGCATCTTCACTGCCGTCAAAGAAAGGAGGGTTCAAGCTCTTGAAACTGTTGGCCGCCTGATTCCCTTGGGGACCTCCTCGGTTTAGTGCATCATGAACTTCCTGGTGCAAGGCGTCGCCTCGACGATCTTGGGACGCAAGCAGTTCTCTGATAAGCCCTACCAAAGGTCCCTCATCCTGTCTAGCTGGTTGAACGGGCGGAGCTGCCTGGACTGGAGGTTCCGAGCCTCTGGGAAGCATAACTCGGGAGGCTACTCCAGAGTGCTGAGATTGATCTTCCTGGCGCTGGGGTGCTTGTCGAGCTTCCTCTGGCTGGTTGGCAGGTCCGGGAGTAATGCCGCTGAAGAAGACGACATAGGGAACAGTAAGGAAAGGACCAGGACAGATCAATGATACAAGCAATGTGACCAGGTCAAGAATCTCAGGGATTTGAAGATACGAGCAGAGATCAAGGACGAAATATTGATTGAGACATCTATTCGCTAAACCCTCACATTTCTTGAATGCTAAGACCTGCATGGGCTACCACTTAAACCGTGTCACGCTCCAGAACCAGAATACTGGAGAGCGGGGGCAGACATAGCCAGCTACGTATATTGAAATAGAATACATCTCAACTATACGGTCACGGCTGTCTAGATATGAGGGTTTACTACAAGCCAGCAGTCTCTTAAGGTCAAGCCTATTGTCTCAATCTCAAGCAATTAACAGAGTTACAAGATGTTAGAGCATCAAATATATATATAAGGCGTCCCAAATATTACATATTGGATGATCATGAAGCTAGTCGTACAAAATGATAGGACTAGCAAGAGTTCAGTCATACATGATCAACCCTAGGATTTGTTAATCATGTTTACAGCCCGTAGGCAGACAGTAAGTAAATGTGCATCGAGCTAACAGGTGCTCGTCGGCTAAACCCCTCAAAAGAATAACTTTACATATAAGTAGGTGAAACAAAAAGGAAAACCCACTCTTGGCCCGGGTTCCGTCTAGTTGTCACCATTGGGCTGGAAGCTTGGTAGATCCTCGGGAGCTGCTCCGAAATCTGGCCACACAAAACCAGTTGGGTCAAACCCCAGAAAGAGCAAGTGCCACAAAGGAGGCCATAAATAAGAACCAAAGCCAGCATATCAGAACATAAAGAATAAAAGAAAGTACAAGTAGTAAAGTACAAAGGCGATAAACAACTAGGGACGTGGAACCATTCCGGGAGCCAGGTTACAATCTTTAAACCAGACAAGGACCGGGGTTGTAACCCTTCGCCTGAATAGTTCACTGTCTCTACTCATTTATCGTTAAGATAAGTAAAACAAACATGCTCAGGAGATAGCAGGTACTGGAGCTAGACAAGACTTAGATAGGGCTGGACACCATTCATTCACAATCGGCCAAGCAAGTACTACGGCTTACTACTTTAACTAACTAGGGTTATCACAAGCCTAATTACTAACAAGATGCAAGTGAGAAACTCCCAGTTCCAAGCCCTGCAGACCATCCAGTTATCCTTCCGCGGGTTGAGAGTTATAGTTGGGTACATCGCCCGGGAGACAAATGTACCCTTAGGTGACTTAGAGGGTGCAACACATGACAGTGTGCTGAAAATGTGCTCTACTCATCGGCAAGCTACAAGTCCATTAAAGCGCCCAGATAACGAGATTGCCTGTGACTGGGAATTCTCCATGTTCTAGTTTGATCTAATAATTAGCCTAATCCAATTTAGCGCGAGTCCCTGGCCGTGGTACCCAGGAAGTCGCATCCTAGACATGATACAAGACAAGACAAGTGGATTGTACAAACAAGCAAGCAGGAACACCCACGGTGTCAAGGCAAGTCAAGTCAAGTCAAGTCAGGAGTGCGCCGCCACGGCCACTATCAAGTTATCAAGATAAACCATGTCAGGGTACTTGTCAGGAGTGCGCCACGACGGGCCACTATCATGTCAGGTTGGTCATGTCAGGAGTGCACCACTACGGGTCACTGTCATGTTATGCTAGTTTCTTGTCATACCATGCCGTGTATAATAGACATTCCAAACATATTAAGTAAAATCAAGTTCATGACAAAAGGCGTAAGGATATAAAATGGGCGTAAAATATCTAATACAATATCAATATATAGGACTATAGAAGAGCCAGGCTTAAAGAAAATAAAACCAAATCTCCAAGAGCCAATGGTTTGCGCAAGGGGTCAGGGGGTTGGATTGCGCAGGAGTCAAATGTGCCAGGAGGCCAACTGCGCAGGGTGAGCTGCGCAGGGTACCAACTACGCAGGAGTGAGCTGTGCAGGGTACCAACTGCGCAAGAGTGGATGGCGCAGCAGATGGATTGCGCCCAGGAGGATTGCGCAGGGGTGAGCTGCGCAATGGTCGATTGTGCTAGGGTCACTTTGTGCATGGCTGGCTTGCGCATGGCTAGCTTGCGCCAGCGCAATCCAGCGCAGCGCAAAGCACTGGCCAAGTGATTGCGCAATCGGCCATGCGCTAAGGAGCACAGGCCGGGGGTGCGCAATCGGCCATGCGCTAAAAAGCGTAAGGCAGAGGGCTGTTCTTCCTGGCCGAGAGCAAGTCCAAGAACACCAAGAACTTCAATTCTTCATATTTTTGTCAAATCAAAACCAAATCTAGATTTTCAAAGTTCTAACTTGAGTAAAATTGAATTCTCTTCCACATGGAAGCATCAAAACAAGCAAAAATCAAAGTTTAATAGATCAAAACCAAGGATTTCCGAAAATGGTTAAAACCTAGATCTAGAAGAATGAAAGCTCCAAATCACAAAATTCCAAGTTCTAATGTTGATCTACATGTCCTAATCTATCAAATGGACAAATAAAATTGGGTGCTTATTTGTTGGCAAGATGCACTTGCCTATTGGTTGGGGAGTTGTGTGGAAGAAGGAAGAAGAAGAAGTTTGTAAGAAATAATGAGAGAATAAAAAGGAGAGAGAAAAGTAGGTGGTGTTATAAAGTGGGGGAGTTGTGGTGTGTTGAGGGAGGAGTGTAGGTTAAGGTGTTCCATTCATGATGAACCAAACCAAACCAACTTCCACAAAATAAAACCAAGCCATGGTCCAAAACCCATTTACGAGAAACCAAAATCCACAAGTCGAGAAAATTAAAATACGTGCCAAAATCAAATAAGAGCATAAATACGTAATACAGGAAATGGGGGTGACAGTCCATGGCTTGGTTTTACTTTGTGGATGTTGGTTTGGTTTGGTTCATCATGAGTGGAACACTTTAACCTACACTCTACCCTCAACACAACACAACCACCCTCATTATATCTCCACCAAACTTTCTCTCTCCTCTTTACTCTTCATTAATTTTCTTCTTCTTCCTTCTTCCACACAACTCCCCAACCCATTAGACAAGTGCACCTTGCCAACAAATAAGCACCCAATTTTATTTATTCATTTGATAGATTAGGACATGGAGAACAACTTTAGAACTTGACATTTTGTGATTTGGAGCTTTCATTCTTCTAGATCTAGGTTTTTACTATTTTCGAAAATCCTTGGTTTTGATCTATTAAACTTCAATTTTTGCATGTTTTGATGCTTCCATGTGGAAGAGAACACGATTTTACTCATGTTAGAACTTTGAAAATCTAGATTTGGTTTTGATTTGACAAAGTTATGTAGATTTGAAGTTCTTGGTATTCTTGGACCTGCTCTCGGCCAGGAAGAACAGCCCTCTGCCTTGCGCTTTTAGCGCATGGCCGATTGTGCACCCCGGCCTATGCTCTTTAGCGCAGGGCCGATTGCGCATGACTTTAGCCAGTACTTTGCGCTGCGCTGGATTGCGCTGGCGCAAGCCAGCAATGCGCAAGCCGACCTCTGTGCAAGTCAGCCTTGCGCAATCCACCCCTGCGCAATCCTCCTGTGCGCAATCCATCTGCTGTGCCATCCATTCCTGCGCAGTTGGTACCCTGCGCAGCTCACTCCTGCGCAGTTGGTACCCTGTGCAGCTCACCCTGCGCAGTTGGCCTCCTGGCGCACTTGACCCCTGCGCAATCCTCCTGTACGCAATCCATCTGCTGCGCCATCCACTCCTGCGCAGTTGGTACCCTGCGCAGCTCACCCTGCGCAGTTGGCCTCCTGGCGCACTTGACTCCTGCGCAATCCAACCCCCTGACCCCTTGCGCAAACCATTAGCTTTTGGAGATTTGGTTTTATTTTTTTAAGCCTGGCTCTTCTTTAGTCCTATATATTGATATTGTATTAGATATTTTACGCCCATTTTATATCCTTACGCCTTTTGTCATGAACTTGATTTTACTTAATATGTTTGGAATGTCTATGGTACATGGCATGGTATGACAAGGAACTAGCATAGCATGACAGTGACCCGTAATGGTGCACTCCTGACATGACCAACCTGACATGACAGTGACCCGTAGTGGTGCACTCCTAACAAGCACCCTGACATGATTTATCTTGATAACTTGATAGTGTTCCGTGGCGGCGCACTCCTGACTTGACTTGTAACTTGTAACTTGTAACTTGACTCGTATAATCAACTTGACATCGTGGGTGTTCCTGCTTGCTTGCTTATACAATCCATTTGTCTTGTCTTGCATCATGTCTAGGACGTGACTTCCTGGGTACCACGGCCAGGGACTCGCGCTGAATTGGATTAGGCTAATTATTAGATCAAACTAGAACATGGAGAATTCCCAGTCACAGGCAGTCTCGTTATCTGGGCGCTTTAATGGACTTGTAGCTTGCCGACGAGTAGAGCACATTTCTAGCACACTGTCATGTGTTGCACCCTCTAAGTCACCTAAGGGTACATTTGTCTCCCGGGCAATGTACCCACCTATAAATCTCAACCCGTGAAAGGATAACTGGATGGTCTGCAGGGCTTGGGACTGGGAGTTTCTCACTTGCATCTTGTTAGTAATTAAGGCTTGTGATAACCCTAGTTAGTTAAAGTAGTAAGCCGTAGTACTTGCTTGGCCGATTGTGAATGGATGGTGTCCAGCCATGTCTAAGTCTTGTCTAGCTCCAGTACCTGCTATCTCCTGAGCATGTTTGTTTGCTTATCTTAACGATAAATGGGTAGAGATAGTGAGCTATTCAGGCGAAGGGGTACAATCCCGGTCCTTGTTTGGTTTAAGGATTGTAACCTGGCTTCCGGAATGGTTCCACGTCCCTAGTCGTTTATCGCCCTGTGTACTTTACTACATGTACTTTCTTTTATTCTTTACGTTCTGATATGCTGGCTTTTGTTCTTATTTGTGGCCTCCTTTGTGGCACTTGCTCTTTCTGGGGTTTGACCCAGCTGGTTTTGTGTGGCCAGATTTCGGAGCAGCTCCCGAGGATCTACCAAGCTTCCAGCCCAATGGTGACAACTAGACGGAACCCGGGCCAAGAGTGGGTTATCCTTTTTGTTTCACCCACTTATATGTAAATTTATTCTTTTGAGGCGTTTAGCCGACGAGCACCTATTAGCTCGATGCACATTTACTTACTGTCTGCCTACGGGCTGTAAACATGATTAACAAATCCTAGGGTTGATCATGTATGACTGAACTCTTGCTAGTCCTATCATTTTATACGACTAGCTTCATGATCATCCAATGTGTAATATTTGGGACGCCTTATATATATATATTTGATGCTCTAACATCTTGAACTCTGTTAATTGCTTGAGATTGAGACAATAGGCTTGACCTTAAGAGACTGCTGGCTTGTAGTAAACCCTCATATCTAGACAGTCGTGACCGTATAGTTGAGATGTATTCTATTTCAATATACGTAGCTGGCTATGTCTGCCCCCGCTCTCCAGTATTCTGGTTCTGGGGCGTGACAACGACCAACTTAGAGTCACCATAGACTTCAAGATACTCGACGTCAAGTTGTTTGGCTAGCTGAAGACCAATGAGTAGAGCATTGTACTCTGTCACGTTGTTGGAGCAAGGCTCATCTAGGGAGTATGCTCTTTGGATAGCTGACCCGTCTGGAGAAACGAGGACAACTCCAACTCCTGCGACTATGGCACCATTGGGTCCAATCCTAGATGCACCGTCAAAGAATAGACGCCAAGTAGGAAATTCTTCGGAGATTGTATTAGATTCCAATGTCTCGTCTGGAATTTCATCGTAGAGCTTGGACGTCTCTGGAACAGGATGAGCTGCTATGAAATCCGCCAATGCTTGACCTTTGACAGACTTTTGAGGAACATATACCATGTCATATTAGGCTAGTAGAATGGCCCATGTAGCCAGTCGAGAATTGAGTGTGCTAGGCTTCTTCATCAATACCCGAAGAGGATTAACTCGGAATATGACATGAATAGTTTGGCCAATGATGTAATGTCGAGTCTTTTGAACCGCAAACATAAGAGCTAGGTATTCTTTTTCGACCGGACTTTAACGGTGTTCGGCACCAATCATAGTACGACTGAGATAGTAGATGGCTTGTTCATGACCTTCTTTGTTCTTTTGGGCAAGTAAAGCGTCCAATGAATGATCCATAGCACGGACATACATTAATAATGGTATGCCAGAGATTGGTGGCACCAAGACTGGTGGGTTCATGAGATACCGCTTTATGTCGTCAAATGCTCGTTGACATTCTTCGGTCCAGACGAAAGATACACCCTTCTTCATTTGTTGAGTAAATGGTCTGCAGCATCCAGACAGATTCGAAATAAATCTCCTGATGTACGCAAGTCGACCTTGGAATCCTCGTAGCTCTTTTAGGTTACGTGGAGGACGCATCTCTTGAATGGATTTGATCTTCTTGGGATCCACGTGTATACCCTAAGAGGTAATGACGAAGCCGAAAAATTTGCCACTAGAGACACCCAAGAATGACTTGGTGGGATTCATTTTGAGTTGATGTTGGCGCATGAGATTGAAGATAGTTCTCATGTCTTGGATGTGATCTTCCTTCAGACGACTTTTGACAGCAATATCGTCGACGTAACATTCAACGGTCTTGCGCAGATGATCTCAAAAGATGGTACTCATGCCTCGTTGGTATGTTGCACCAGCGTTCTTGAGACCAAATGGCATGACAGTATAGCAGTAGACTCCACGAGGAGTACGGAAAGAAGTATGTTTTTCGTCTTCAGGATTCATCCGAATTTGATTGTATCCGGAGAATCCGTCCATAAAAGATATTCTTTCGAACCCACAGGTATTGTCGATCATGACGTCCGTGATAGGGAGAGGAAATTTATCTTTTGGACATGTATCATTAAGATCCCGAAAGTCGATGCAGACTCGAACTTTGCCGGTTTTCTTTAGAACTTGGACAACATTAGCTATCCAATCAGGATGCTGCTCTTCTCGGATAAAGCCACAAGCGATGAGCTTCTTAACTTCATCGTCGATTACGTCCATCATTTCTGGCTTGAAATGTCGTTGTTGTTGTTTGACTGATTTTGCATTCGGTAAGATGTTCAGTTTGTGAGTAGCAACTTTAGGATCTAGTCCTGGCATGTCTTCATAGCTCCAGGAAAAGACATCAATGTATTCTTTAATCAAAAGAATTAATTATTGCTTATCAGCCTCTGGGAGGTTCTTGCTGATGAATATTAGACGAGGTGACCCGCTCTCTCCTACATCAATTTGAACTAATTCATCTTCGGTAGGAGGTTCTCTTTGTTCGAATCGGAGTTCCCATTAGGTATCCATTCCTTGAGCCCAAGGATCTGTTTCAGGATTTTCTTTAATATCCTCGTCATAGCCTTCTGGAAGTTCGATGGAGACCATGTTAGAAGATACAGTCAATCGATGAACTTGACCGATACTGGTGTCAGAATCCCATGATCTGGAATCAGAAGAGTTAGAGCGCTCTTCACTATCGAATTCAGAGACTGCTGGGGATAATACCGGAGGAGAAGCATATCTGAGACCTCTTTTGGTCCTGCTGTAGTAAATCTCTGACTTTCCTTTTGGAACAGCCATACGGATATGAGTTTTTCTACCCTTACCGTAGTTGAGGCCACTTTTAAAGTCGTAACCCATTTTTTGGATGATGTCTTTTGATTGTTGACTATAACGACGGAGTTGAAGATGTCCCGTATCATTACTTTTGCTATCATCCGTATAGCTGAATTGTTGTTCCGGTCATTTACTAAAAAGTATTGGACTCTCGCCTTTCTTACGAGCGGGAACGATCCGATATAAATCTTTTGGAAGTTCGAGTGAGACTTCTGTTTGAAGAGATTGCACAACGCCCATTGTAAATGACTGATAGCTATCTAACATATCCAAATAGCATTTAGCATGATAAATGACATCAGTATACTGGAAAATAGATGCTTTTTTTATTGATTTGTACATTTGTATTTACAGCAGGACCTTTAACCTTAGCAGGCTTGGTCAGATTGATTACAAGAGGGGGAGAAGAAGAACGTGGATGAGGATTGGCTTTGTTACGATGGAGGTCGATAACAAGCGGCTCAGAAGAGGTGAGCTCCATTTTTTTTCCTTATTATGAGATAAATCAATAACAAGTGGCTCAGAAGAGGTGAGCTACCTTTTTTTCTTGTTACGACGTAAGTCAATAACAAGTGGCTCAGAAGAGGTGAGCTCCCTTTGATCCTGATCATCATTTGATTGCTTATGGACTGGCAAGTGAATAGCCAGTGGCTTGGAGGATTGAGGACGAGAAATACGCCCTTTGACAGGAATGATGAGGGTGTCATTGGGCACTGTTTCTTGCTCTTCTTCAGTGTCCAGAGATAGGACAACCTTCATGAATTCGTCCTTGTACATACGAGCATCATTGCAGTATGCTTCGACGCCTTTGAAAGGATAGAGATCAGCAACCTCTTTTTGCACCTCTCCATTGTCATCGATATATTTGAAACATTGATGGAGAGTCGAAGGAATAATCTTGTGTTCATGCAGAAATGGTCTTCCCAGCAAAGCATTGTAGGAACAACCATGGTTGTCGATGATGTAGAAGGTCACCTTTGTGCGAAGATTGCTTATTTGGAGTTTTAAGCGAATCTTGCCCAGAGGTTCACTCCTTCCCTGGTTGAACGCGAGAATAGTGGTGATTGTACTGGAAAGACTATGCACTGGGATCTTCAACACATCCAATATTGTCTTCGGCATAATATTGAGAGCAGACCCTGGATCTATCAGAATACGATCAACTTTTATCGAGTCGACATATTATGTATAATAGAGAGGACGATCGTGCCTGTTGTCTTCCATCAACATGTCATCCTGTGTGAAAGTTATGTTTGGAATTAACTCCAACACACTATGACAATGAAGGCAAGTTTCTGCCTGTATGAGACGATCGTGCCTGGTCCTGCTTTTGGCTTCTTTAGGAGGGCCAGACAGGTTTCTGCCTGTATGAGAGCCTCGCTCAGAGTTTCCCGAGTCTCCTTGGAGAGGCTTAAGAGCTCGAAGATGGACAGCCGGGCCGGTGTATTGGCTAGTTGAGCAAGGATGTCAAAGTTATAGGGCTTTTCAAGTCCGGAGGGAGATGACTTCTTCAAAGGTTTGTCGAAGCGGACTTGCTGTTTGCCTTTGTCAGCGACCGTCGGCTTAAGAGGAGTAGACTCTACAACCGGTGAAGACACAGTAGGAATATCCTCAGTGGAAGCGGGCTGCACTGGAGTAGGCTCAGAGGAAGAAGCAAGATTCTCTTGAGCTTCGGGGTAATCCTTTAGATAGGCTTTCCCTGATCTGGTGCCCAACAGGATTTCTTCATCAACTATGGGGGTCAAAAGACACCATATTGTAAACTTTGTCTTGCCTTTGGAACGGTCTTTCTTCTTGGAGGAAGAGGGAACTTCGAACTCTGAAGCAAGATCCGAATGAATCCACATAATCTTGCCATTGTCAAGAGACAAGGGGGCGAGACCTTCACTTCGTGGAGGAGGAAGATTCTCGATCTCGAGAGTAGCTTTAGGGATAGGAAAGACACCGTGCTGTACCATCTGGGGCAGGAAGTCACCAAATTGAACTGAGGCCATGTTTGCGGTAACATTCTTCTCGTCTTGTTGCAGAGTGACAACACCGGCATTGACCAGCTCTTATATTTTGCCTTTTAGCATATAACATGCTCGAGTGGGATGTCCGATGAACCTGTGATAGACACAGTACTTGGGATGATCAGTCTTACCGACTTTATCGAGCTTCTTGGGATCTGGGAGTTGGAGCTTATTGCTTTTGATCAAGCAATCAAAAATGCTCACTGTGTCATTCTCGTCAAAAGAGTACTCCATTTTCAGATGAGGTTCTCTTGGTGGCGGTGCTGAAGGGGTAGAAATTGACGTAGGGGGAGCTACGTTGACCGCCAAAGATTCTGTATTTTTATTCGTCAAATTAATATTCAAAGTTTCTTTTCCCTTGTGGTTGTTCTGGCGATTGCCGCCACCCGATGTCTGGTGTTCATCCCGGTCGGGGTTAGACATTTGTACCCCTAGTTGCTTGAATATGTCAGCGCTAACTTCAGCTGCTTTAGCGTTGACAATGAAGGATGGCCAATCTTGGAACTGAGTAGACCCCATCCACATGCTGATGATAGGCAACAAATTTTCCTTGTAGGTGTCTATGGTGACAGCAGCCGGAGTTTCAGGAGGCATTTTCAAAGTTACCCGGCAGAATCTTTCAATGAAACTCTCAACAGTTTCATTGTATCTTTGTTTGATTTTATTGAGGGCTGACATAGTCATGTCGTTGATCCCCTCATAGAATCGATCCAAGAAAATTTACTTTAGGCCAGAGAAGGAGGTGATACAATCATCGGGCAAGCTTCTATACCAATCGTATGCTACGCCGGCTAAACAGCCGACGAATACTCTGGTAAGAAGAGCGTCATTTGGTTGAAGTTGGACAGTCATAACCTCAAAGTGGTTAATGAACTGACTGGGAGAAGTGCTGCCATCAAACAATGAGATTGTGGGAATTTTGTACTTCGGAGGAAACGGAACTTCCTTCCATTCAACTGGGTAAGGTTGCTTGATCCCCAACCTCTGCAAATTGTCCTTCTCCTTGAAAGCTTCGAGCTGAGTGCCTAGGAGCTTGAAGTCTTCATTGGCATCCTCTACTGATGTAGAAGGAGCGGATTGAATCACAGTGTTAGGGAGAGGAACAGCGTGGTAGGCACTACCCCCAACACCTGATTGACTGGGTGTAGGTTGGATCTGTACAGGAGGTACTTGAGTAGATGCTGCCCCTAGTCCTGCATTGACGGGCACCGACGATGCTATGATTTCAGGATTTGCAGGAGGTACAGTCGGTGGTACCGTATGCTGGGCCACAATAATAGAGTGCATACTTGCGACCATTTCAGCCATAGTCTTCAGCTTGTCTTCTAATGCAGCTATTCTTTGTTCTTGACTGGCCGAACTGGAAGCATCAGGATCTTCATTGACAACATAAGCTGTCACTTCTCTGGGTACAGTGGAGGACACTGTCTGTTCTGAGCTTTCACTGTATGCATCATAGTCGGAGAAAGAATCATCTCCTAAGTGAGAAAGAGGAAGATGACCAGAAGGATCTTGAAGATTCCTTTGACCGATTGTGTCTCGGCTTCGGGATCGGGTATATTGGAATACTCCTTCAGAAGATTCTTGGAGTTGATCCAAATACCGTTGACTCGGCTTGCGACGCTTGCCGTGCTTGGAGCACTTCCTACCCCCAGTGTCTCTGGAAGTCATGTTGACGGAGGCGTACAAAACCTCGTCTTCATCTTCTAATATAGGTTCTGAGTTTGAAAAGTACAAACGATCGAAGACAGATCGTCTGGTTGTCTGACAACAACACTTGATGACAACTTTCTGGTTACAATGATGTCCAAGAGGTTGCACTGGGGGTGTTGAGATGTTGTCCCGTTTTTGCTTGAGGTGTTCTCGGAGATCGGAAACAGCAACAGGACGAGAAGAAGTTCGAGGGACGTGTTCTTTGACAATATTCGGAACATGGTTCCGGTTCTTCAAATGTTTTGTCCCTTGAGTGTACAGGAAAGTACTCATTTCATTGGCATAGGTGTCCGGATTCTTGATCCTGGAAGTTTGCTTCTGATGTTGGTTCGTCTTCGGCATTGGCTGTTTACGTTTTACCGAAGTTGGTCGATTGAGATATGTTCTCAGATCAGCAAACTCACCCCCAGGGGTTTCTGTCTGAGACACCAACAACTTTTCCCGTCTTGAGCGGGAGATCTGAAGAGTTGGAAGATCTTGGAACTCTGCTACTGGAGTCGACAGAATACCTCTCTGATCAGTATACTTCCCTTTGACATGGGGTGAAGAAGAATCCTTGTGAGAAAGGGTTCTTGTACTGACTGGTACCGGAGCACATTCAGTTTGATCTTCGACGGTAAAAACCGAGGAAGACTGAGAAAAGACCAAGGGGCCTTTTTCCTTTGTTTCGGAAAGAAAGGTTAGCTAAAGAGCGTTTCCCTCTGTTGTCTTCCAAGTCATGGGACGAGGAAGTTTGAGAAAAGACCAAGGGGCCTTTTCCTTTGTTCTGAGGAGGAGGAGGAATAGCCAAAAGACTACCCCCAGTGGATTGCGCAGGGGCAACAGGGTATTTGAGAAGAGGAGCAGAGCTTTTCCTCTTATTGTGAGAAGAGGATAGATTAGCCAAAGGGCTGTCTCTCTTGGATTGCGCATGCACAGTTTGCGCATGGGTTGATGGCGCACTGGCAGATTGCGCAGGAAGAGCTCTGGCCTCAATCACAGTAGTTTACGCAGTAGGAGCCTTGTTGCCAGAGTGCTTGAGTTGCACTCTGGTTGCTGGAGTAGTGGACTGCACAGATAAAGTGGCAGCCAATTGCGCCAGAGGAACAGGAGTCTTGCACTTGGACAGGGCAGCGTATGAAGTGGTCTGTGCACTGTTAACAGCAGAATGCGGATGAGTAGTAGAGGCAGATTGTGCAAGAGCAGAGACAACAGAGATCTTAGACTGCACAGCAGTCTTGGTAGCAGAATCAACAGACTGCGCAGAAGTCTTGGAGACCCACACTGGGCGCACTTTACTCGTGGCAGAAGTTGTCGTATTGCGAAGGGTGGTCCTGGAGTTGATCATGGCTTCGTAGGCCGTTTGGTTGACCTTCACAACCAGCATCTTCTGCGTCTTTCTGATAGACGCAACGTCACATTGAGTTGTCACTTCCTCGTTGGAGGATAAAGTCGTCCCCAACAGAGTCGCCATTTTGTTTGCAAAAATAAAAGTTGATCTTTATTTCAACAAACTTTGTAAAGAAGATTACAAGAATTCTGGGAAAGTACAACTATAGGAATCCGATCAGAAGATGATCGCTTTATCCCTTGGACGATGTGAACTTTGAAGACGGTAGCCTCTGAAGTTGAAGGCGAAAGCCTCTGAAGAATGCAGCAGCACTTTGGCAAGAACTCCTAATCTCTGGCGATGATCTCTTATCTCTAAATGCGTATGTGATCCCCCCTAGGAAGGACTTGAAACTCTATTTATAGAGTTCTGGAAATAACTATTTTTTAGTTATTCTGGACTGCGCAAGTTGGATTGCTGCATTGGACTGCGCACGCGTCAGATTGCGCTGGCAGTTACTTGATCGTGGGCCAACTGTCTTGGACACATGGCATTATTTGATTGAAATGTGCATAATCGTGTACAGACGGTTACCACGTAATGTGTCATTGATGGCATGAAGGCCACGTGTACTTTGTCAGTTGTCTTGATGAAGTGCGCTAACTTTGGATTGCACTGAGATGGACCGTACTGGGATGGACCACGCTGGCATGGACTGCGCAACATGTACAGTTGTCCTCGAGCGCTGTCCTGCACGATAAACGAATAGTTTCCTCGTTCTCCGTGCTGTCAGCTGTCAGAAGATCTGATTCTCTGTCAGGTAATGATGACGAGGCTACGTCAGCATGCGCACTTGGATGAGTGCGCACTTCAACCTGCGCAATCGAATGGTTGTATAATCTTTCTTCTGCACAGTTCACTTGAAGGATGTATAAATTGTACTACCAAAATTTATCGTTTTAGCGATGGCCCTATCCGTTGCCAATCTGACGGTAATTACTTTTAGCGACCGATCACCGACGGATTTTGGCCAAAAAATCCGTCGGCAATCATCTCATCGCTAATAACGGTCCGTCGCTATGTAGTCGCCAAACGACGGAATAGCGACGAATTGTCGACGTCACAATACGAAGCATTAGCGACGCATTTCCGACGGACTGTCGTCCATTTCAACTATTAAGTTCTGAACTGTGTAGACAATAGCGACGTAAAATACCGTCGGTAACCTGTCATAATAGCGTATCAGAGCGTATCGTTCCATCGCTCATCCGTCGGTAGTCGTCGGTAATGAACGATGGATTAGCGACGGTGTGCTGACGGACTATCCGTCGATCAGGTTCTGGAAATGCTTGGCATTTCCAGCACCATGGCGACGGATTATTCGTCGCTATTCCGTCGATATATATCGACGGAATACGGACGGATTATCCGTCGAGCATGTTCTGGAAATTCTTGGTATTTCCAGAACAAGGGCGAAGGATAGGTCATCGCTATTCCGTCGAACTATATACCATGCCGACGGATATTCCGTCGACCATCCGTCGCTACCTGGAACCATTTTCAAATCTCCAGTTAGCGATGGAATAGCCGTCGAAAAGTAGTCGGAAACTGGTAATAACCGTCGCTAAACGGTCACAAGTCCGTCGCTAACTGAGAATATTTTAAAAAAATTACAGCGCTATCCCTGTTCGCAAAAATATGCATAAACCAAACTAATATATAATGCACACCAATTATCCAACAATCACATAGACCAAATATATAATGCACACCAATTATCTAAGAATCACATAGACCAAATATGCACATACGAATTTAATGCACACCAATTATCCAAGAATCATATAGACCAAACCAAATTAATATAAAATAGACATCAATTATCCGGAAGAGTAACCTAATATCCAACGTTATAATCCGATCATAGCACAAATATTCCAAAATTTTCACAAATATTCCAAAACACATAGGAAAATCGACTTTGGCCTCAACAAATACCACAAGTCAGACGATGAATCCTCACAGCCAGGGATCATAGTTGCGTTGAAGCATGTACCATTCTATCAGCCACTTTGCATACGAAGGCTCAATCTGGTTGAGGTCTTCTGTAGGGACAGGAGGGTCGGTCCCGATGCTACTAATCTCTGACGGTAGCTCCTCCTTAACTTCAAGCTTGGGAGCAATCTCTTCCCTGATGGTCATCGGTTCTTCCTTGACCTCGACCTTTGGTAACACCTTCTCCTTAACAGTCACCAGCTCTTGTTTGACGACGGAGACTTCCTCCGTGTCGACCTCCAAGGGTTTCTTGCCTCGACCCCTTCCTCGACTAGCAGCACCACCTCGACGAGTCCTAGGAGCCATCTTTCTGACAACAGAAATTTTCATATAGGATAAAGAAATTTACTCAAGTTGTAAAAGTTGTAATATTGGTTTTTTGCGTTCATCATCATTAGAGGGAGCAGCACTGGAAAAGTTGTGACGTTGGTAGCATGAGAGAGTAAAAATCTGTATCACAAGACTAACAGAATTACTATGTAATCATGTACTCACCAATAACCGGATGTAACTGGATTCGTTGAGCCTATCATGCAGTAATTGGTGGATCCGCTGGTATAGGCCGGATGTACTTAGTATCTAGTATATAAGATTAGTATCAGTCTATCGGTTTGGTATAGGAAGTATCATATTGGTATTGGCCTTAACAAATTGGTATCGTCCTATATCCGATATGTACATGTATCGGCCGAATAGCTAGGATTCATATTGGCCTTATCGATTTGGTATCGGTCATATCCGATAGGTATCGGCCGTGTTGGATTAGTATAGACCATTTCGGATTAGTATCATGGAAGGTTTATTAACACTCTACTTGGATTTCTCACTTCTCGAGCTAGAATACCATTGCAAGAGAATCACCAGATCGTGATTGGCCAGTTACAGTAACATACTTGCTTCCTTTTCGATTAGAAAAAGTGAGATTGAAAAGGAAGTATGTATGTTCTGTAACTGGCCAGTTACGCTCACGTGACTCTCTTGCAATGTTAATCTAGCTCTAGAAGAGTGAAATCCAAGTACAGTTGTTACTAAACCTTCTACGATACTAATATGAAATGGTCTATACTAATCCAACACGACCGATACCTATCGGATATGACCGATACCAAGTCGATAAAGCCAATATGAATCCTAGCTATACGGCCGATACATATCGGATAGGACGATACCAATTCGCTAAGACCAATACCAACCGATAAGGCCCATACTAAAACGATAGATCGATAGTAATCCGATACGGTCAATACTTATAAGTACCTACGGTCCAGGAGGTTGATCCGCTAGTACATCCATGTACGATCAACGAAGTAACGATCCATTTCAATTTGGATGTGAAAATCTGTATCGTAAGATAAACTAAACATAATCAGTTCTATTTCACATGCTTAATTGTCAAGTATGAGAACGAATGGCTCAGAACACAACCCAAAATTTATTCTAGCATACATTAGCATGAATCATCTATGTTCTGTACATATGGTGTAGTATATGTTCTTATCGTATCTAGTATCTGAAGGACGTAACAAAATCAAGATGAACTCACTAATGTAAAACTAAGACATCATCTACTACTATATAAGATATAGTGATAGGTTTTCGTATCATCATTGTCGAGGGATGAGGGTCGGAGGACAGTCAACTTTATCTACGGCTACATAGTTTCTGCCTCGCCAGTCGAATGGCTTAATTGCCAAGTATCGGAATGAATGGCTCAGAACACAACCCAAGATTCATTCTAGCATACATTAGTGAGTTTATCTTGATTCTGTTACGTCCTTCAGATACTAGATACGATAAGAACATAGATGATTCACACTAATGTATGCTAGAATGAATCTTGGCTTGTGTTCTGAGCCATTCGTTCTGATCAAGCATCTTCCTTCTCCTCTCCTCCACCATAGCTCTGAACCAATCTGCTCCTCCCTACTTCCCTTCTTTTTATTTGACTCTGTCAGCCACATATGATATCCAGCTCAAGTGTAGAGTCGGAGGATAAGAAGTGGGCAGGAAGAGGAGGGGGAAGCAGCACAGCCGGCAGCATGACCCGGAGGAAGTACAGAGGTTTTCTTCAACAGACGTAGGAGAACTATAAGGATATATCTTTTCACAACATATCACCTTGTCAAAGACCCTTAATGTGACAACCATATTACCGCAGTGTCGGAAGACTAACATGTCATAATTATCTAAGCCGTGTGTTTTGACATAATCCTCCAAACTCTTTCCTACTATGTAATAATGCAAGATTACTACATAGGAGGAAAGAGTTGGGAAGATTTTGTCAAAACACACGGCTTAAAAACTTATGACATGTTAGTCTTCCGACACCGCGGTAACATGATATTCACATGAAGGGTCTTTGGCAAGATGACATGTTGTGAAAAGTTATATCCTTATAGTTCTCCTACGGCTGTTGAAGAAAACCTCTGTACTTCCTCCGGGTCATGCCGCCGGCTGTGCTGCTTCCCCCTCCTCTTCCTTCCATTTTTTCTCCCCCGACTCTACACTTGAGCTGGATATCATATGTGGCTGAGAGAGTCAAATAAAAAAATGGGAAGTAGGGAGGAGCAGATGGGTTCAGAGCCATGGTAGAGGAGAGGAGAAGAAAGATGCTTGATCAGAACGGATGGCTCAGAACACAAGCCAAGATTCATTCTAGAATACATTAGTGTGAATCATCTATGTTCTGTACATATGGTGTTGCATATGTTCTTATCGTATCTAGTATCTGAAGAACGTAACAGAATCAAGATGAACTTACTAATGTAATACTAAGACATCATCTACTACTATATAAGATATAGTGATAGGTTATCGTATCATCATTGTCGAGGGATGAGGGTCGGAGGACAGTCAACTTTATCTACGGCTACATAGTTTCTGCCTCGCCAGTCGAATGGCTGCAGGGACTATTTTTTGATCACCATGTCGTACCGTAGACTAATGCAAATGGAGCTGGAAATATCCATCGCTAACCGGTCACTAGTCCGTCGGTAACTGAGAATTTTTTTGAAAAAAATTGCAGCACTTTTCCTGTTCACAAAAATATGCATAAACCAAACCAATATATAATGCACACCAATTATCCAACAATCACATAGACCAAATATGCACATACGAATTTAATGCACACCAATTATCCAAGAATCATATAGACCAAACCAAATTAATATAAAATAGACATCAATTATCCTGAAGAGTAACCTAATATCCGTCGTTATAATTCGATTTATCTTCAAGTGTGAGAACGGATGGCTCAGAACACAACCCAAGATTCATTCTAGCATACATTTGTGTGAATCATCTATGTTCTGTACATATGGTGTAGTATATGTTCTTATCGTATCTAGTATCTGAAGAATATAACAGAATCAAGATGAAGTCACATAATGTAATACTAAGACATCATCTACTACTATATAAGATATAGTGATAGGTTGTCGTATCATCATTGTCGAGGGATGAGGATCAAAGGACAGTCAACTTTATCTACGGCTACATAGTTTCTGCCTCGCCAGTCGAATGGCTGCAGGGACTATGTCCTGATCACCATGTCGTACCGTAGATTAATGCAAATAGAGCTGGAGCTAAAATACAGAAACCAAAATACAGAATCAAATCCCTGGGACGGATGGCTCAGAATACAACCCAACCGAAGAGGATACTCTGAGAGATCCATCTGAGTAGGACGTATACTCTGAGAGATCACCTTTACAAGAATGATATCAGTAGTGGGATTGAGTGCTGGAGGAAATATTATCAGAGTATACGTCCTACTCAGATGGGTCTCTTACCGTTACAATTTTTTTCTGACAGCATGGTGGATGTGCTCCGTCAACAGATTCTTGCTTCGAGCCAAAACTTTTCCCCGGAGCTCAAGTGGTCATCCTTCATGTAGAGCTCGAGTGAGAGGTTCCTGGCAGCATGGTGGTCTTCTTTATCAAAGTATCCATGCTCGTCCCACAACCAATGTGGGATGAGCACAAATACTTTGACAAAGGAGACCACCATGCTGTCAGGAACCTCTCACTCGAGCTTTACACCAAGGATGTCCACTTGTGCTCTGGGGCAAAATTTTGGCTCGGAGCAAGAATCTGTTGAGGGAGCATATCTACCATGCCGTCAGAAAAAAATAATAACGGTGAGAGACCCATCTAAGTAGGACGTATACTCTGATAATATCTCCTCCAGCACTCAATCCTACTACTGATATCATTCTTGTAAAGGTGATCTCTCAGAGTATACGTCATACTCAGATGGATCTCTCAGAGTATTCTATCTTGTTGGTTGTCGTATCATCATTGCCGAGGGATGAGGGTCGGAGGACAGTCAACTTTATCTACGGATACATAGTTTCAGCCTCGCCAGTCGAATGGCTGCAGGGACTATGTCCTGATCACCATGTCATAGTCCAATACAATCCAGAGATTGACACAGTTCTAGTTCATATATGTAGTCCAATACAAATAGTCTAATACAAAAACAACTCAATACAAATAGTCCAATACAAATAAGTACTAATAGCTAATGAGAACCACGCTTCTCACGTAAACGCTCAGTGATACAATCACGCAACCATCTCGAAAAAGTGAGATTTTTGGCGTGAGGAGAGATGTCGTCCCTTGCAAGGACTGCTTGAAGAGAAATCCCGGTCTCACTAGCTACCGGTGCTGGATGAATAGAACTCCCGGTCTCACTAGCAACCGGTGCCACTTCCTCCTTAACTGTAGGAGGAGCCACCTCAGCATTCACTGTTTTCTTCAATTGACGTACCGCTTTTCGGGTCATGGGTGCCATCTGGTAAGATCGATAGTCACAAATAATATAATTGTAACATAAGCAAGCTAACTAAAGGAACCATCATGTAATTTGAGTACATTTTCGAAAGCCGATAAAGTATAAAAAATTTGATTTTTTGCCAAGTGTGAGAAGGATGGCTCAGAACACAACCCAAGATTCATTCAAGCATACATTAGTGTGAATCATCTATGTTCTGTACATATGGTGTAGTATATGTTCTTATCGTATCTAGTATCTGAAGAATGTAACGGAATCAAGATGAACTCACATAATGTAATACTAAGACATCATCTACTACTATATAAGATATAGTGATAGGTTGTCGTATCATCATTGCCGAGGGATGAGGGTCGGAAGATAGTCAACTTTATCTACGGCTACATAGTTTATGCCTCGCCAGTCGAATGGCTGCAGGGACTATGTCCTGATCACCATGTCGTACCGTAGATTAATGCAAATGGAGCTAGAACTGGAGCCAAAATACAGTACTACTTCACCATGTCGTACCATTTTACTCTCTCTCTCCCCTCCCTCCGGCGCTCTCACTCTCTTCGGCGCTCTCACACTACTAATTCCTATGTGTTTTAAGTGTGAGAACGGATGGCTCAGAACACAACCCAAAATTCATTCTAGCATACATTAGTGTGAATCATCTATATTTTGTATACATATCGTGTAGTATATGTTCTTATCGTATCTAGTATCTGAAGGATATAACAGAATCAAGATGAACTCACTTAATGTAATACTAAGACATCATCTACTACTATATAAGATATAGTGATAGGTTGTCGTATCATCATTGCCGAGGAATGAGGGTCGGAAGACAGTCAACTTTATTTACGGCTACATAGTTTCAGCCTCGCCAGTCGAATGGCTACAGGGACTATGTCCTAATCACCATGTCGTACCGTAGATTAATGCAAATAAAGCTGGAAATATCCGTTGCTAACCGGTAACTAGTCCGTCGCTAACTGAGATTGTCACATACATATATGTATATCACAGCTAGATGTTTAGATATATACATCTATACAGAAGCACACAACTGATAGAACTCACTGTCCTTGAGACAGTGAACATATACACCATGAATCCAAACCCCATATTCACATTTACAAATCCAAACACCACCAAACTAATGGAACACCCAATATGGATAACACATTATTTAAAGATGAATTTGAGAAGCAAAGTCACCCGCCGTCCCCGACCAAAGCCCGCCGCCCCAAGCCCGTCGCCCAGTAGTTCGGTTGCATATATAAATAGAAGAGTGCTTATGGCTGTGCGTCGGATGCAAATAGCCCTGACGCCCCCGCCCCAAGCCAGCCGCCCAGCCTCAGATGCAACCGCCCCAAGCCAGCCGCCCAGCCCCCGACGCCGCCGCCCCAAGCCCACCGCCCAGCCCCCGACCCAAGCCAGCCGCCCAGCCCCCGACGCTCCAGCCCCAAGCCCGCCTCCCAGACCCCGACGCCCCCGTCCTAAGCCCGTCGCCCAGCCCCCGACGCACCCACCCCAAGCCAGCCGCCCAGCCCCCGACGCCGCCGCCCCAAGCCCACCGTCCAGCCCCCGACCCAAGCCAGCCGCCCAGTCCCCGATGCTCCAGCCCCAAGCCCGCCTCCCAGACCCCGACACCCCCGCCCCAAGCCCACTGCCCAGTCCCCGACCCAAGCCAGCCGCCCAGCCTCCGACGCCGCCGCCCCAAGCCTACCGCCCAGCCCCCGACCCAAGCCAGCCGCCCAGCCCCCGACGCCCCAACCCAAAGCCCGCCTTCCAGACCCCGATGCCCCCGCCCCAAGCCCACCGCCCAGACCCCGACCCAAGCCAGCCGCCAAGCCCCCGACGCCCCAGCCCCAAGCCCGTCGCCCAGCCCCCGACGCCCCCGTCCCAAGCCCACCGCCCAGCCCCCGACCCAAGCCAGCCGCCCAGCCCCGGACGGCCTAGCCCCAAACGCGACGTCCAGTCTCTATACGACACCACGAGAGAGAGAGAGAGAGAGAGAGAGGAGAGAGAGAGAGAGAGAGGGGGCGTTACCTTCAGAAGAGAGAGAAGAGAGGACGCCGACGCCGACGACGACACCAACGTCGATCACCGAAGCCGACACCGGCGAGAGAGAGAGAGAGAGAGAGAGAGAGAGGAGAAAGTGTAAATTTGGGGGAATGTACCGCCAAATTCTTACACAATTTTCGCCAAACAATCGACTACGTAGCGACGACTGGACATCCGTCGCTATAATTTCGACAGCCTAGCGACGGATATGCGACCTTTCCTTCCTCTAAAATTAAAATAAAAATGGTAAAGGCCTGTGGTCGGTAATCAGTCGATGAGCGGCCACGAAGCCGTCGCTAACGCCGACGAAAAAATTCCGTCGCTAAATATCCGTCGCTAATTTAGTGTATTTTGGTAGTGTTGATTTTGATGATTTTGTTGATGGGTGCAACTTGATTTTTAGGACCTACACCAGTATCATCGAGAGAATCTCAGTAGGGATGACGGCCCATCCGCTGCAGTTGATCTTGCTTCTCTCCATTGTGACTGTTCTTCTTCTTCTCTCCTCTGTTTCTTTCTTGTCGGATGGGTTCTTTTCTTTGAAAAAGGCTTTTTAATCCATGATTTTGGGGGTATAACCTGCTCGTGGAGGGGAGTGACCGAATAAGGTACGAATCTATTGGGAAATAACGGTAATGCCACTGTATTAATATTAGCAATTAGTCGTTTGGACTCCCAAAATATTTGGGTGATGCCATCTCCCATTATATGGCATCCGACATGGCAGATGATATAACAGCTGACATGGCAAATTTTAACCCCAAAAATTAATTATCCAATTATTTTAATGTTAATATTAATGTTAATGTTAATGTCAATATTAATATTAATATTAATGTTAATGCTAATGCTAATGTTAATATTAATATTAATGTTAATATTAATATTAATGTTAATGTTAATATTAATTAATGTTAATTTAATATTAAATTATTTATTTACTATTAATGTTAATTTTAATATTAATTTTATTGTTAAATTTTGCCATGTCAGCTGTCATGTTAGCAACCATGTCATATGTCACATAATGGAAGATGGTATCAACCAAATTTTTTGGTAGCCAAATAGCATTTTTGTAATATTAGTTTCAAATATATTATAAATTTTAAATTAACAGAAAAGCCACTGTAGATTTAATATTAATGCTAGTGTTAAATTTTTTCGATCATACCTCGATACTTACGAATGTCGACCGAGATACCGTATTCATCATTATCAAGTTTTATCGTTGTTGCCATAGGAGTACCTATTGACTTGGATGAGTCAACTGTTGGGAACCCTTTGTCACGCCCCGATCCGAAAAATCGCTCGCCCTCGCTAGATTTCACCCAAATTATCGTCCTCGCTGGGGCGTGATGCCGCACGAGCCTGGAGTTGCGCTCGTGCAAGGCAAGATAACATATTCACATAGTATTTATCTCAAATTGATAACATAAGCAGCGAAAGAAAAACGTAGTATACAACAAGAATCCCTTTTATTGATAATGAACTGAAGGTTACAATGGCTCTGAATAGCCCAACTTAACATGCTAATTGGCTACAATGCTCATGATCTCTCTAGCTCACAAAGGATTACATTGTTCCATACACTATACCTCTTTATAGCCAAGAAGTAGTCTTTGGCTAAACATCTCCATGTCGTAAGTCCGAACGCCAATACGGTAGCTCCTCTTGAATTCTAAGGACTCTATGCCTCGGTACGTCTAAGCCGAGCCCCGCCTCGAGCCGAACATATCCTGAACCTGTCCACTACCGTATCCCTGCGGCAGATACAGTTAGACATAATCTTAACATAAACATAGTGGTCGTGCTCATCTCTGTCCCATTTTGCCTAGCCTGCAAGGTTATGTCACGACCCGCACCCGGTTTTTGGATACGAGACGTGTCCAAGCCAGCCTACGCCGCAGAGTCGGCGGTAGAACGCTGTCAAGCCCGCAAGAAATAAATGCTCAAATACCACATTGCTGCTCATTCACATTTCTAAATTTATTACAACAGTTACATTATTTATAATTAAAGGAATTACAAGCTTTTACAATTAATAAATTGATACAATGCTATCTATTTCTAGGTTGTCTTCAGCCTACCCAAGTCTCCCAGTGCTAAGAATGATCGCGGCTAAACCTGAAAAATGTTGGTTATCCAGTCAGGATTGGAACAAGTACACAAACCGACGGCAATGCAAAACACAATAGAATTAATAAGTCATAAAAATAGCATATGAGATATGAAAGCTGTAAGAAAACTGATGACATAGCACGATAGAGAAGTAAACAAGGAAAAACTAATAAAAGACATCTATCTAGGTGGTGTAAAATATCCTTTTCGACATGTGAACGGCTAGGGGGTAAAATCAGGCTCACTGCACGTGTCGTGCGCAGCGGCTAGCATTCACGAGAGATACTGGGATAATTCTGGGTAGTCCACATGTCTACTAAGATATTTTCCCTCCCGACTACTCCGTGTGACGAGCGTGTCAACAAGCAGCAAGATATATGTATAGACATGAAATGAGAAAACTACTATGAATCGGAAAGCAATCAGAAAGTGCACTTGCCTGGGGTCCTTTGCTGGTGAAACCGACAATTCCATTGAGTCCGGAATGGTTCAATTAGCCTAATGTAAAGATAAAATAGTCTTAATCACAGAATATAGGAACGTACGACTAATCATGATCAAAACTAATTTTCGAAGGAAAATCATTTTATAAAAATATATATTTATAGAAAATGTTTATAAACCATTTAGGAAATATATTTTCCTACTTGAAACTATATATTTTACCTATGAAAATATTTTCTAGGTATATATACTTAGAAATATGCAAAGCCCTACTTTTGGGTCAAAACTATAATTTTAATAGATATAAATATTTTTAAGGTCAACAATCTATACTTAAATACCAAACATAATATAATATAAATTTTAGGATTTCTAAATCCAATTTGAAAATCAATATATGGTGAAGACCAATAAAATCCCACTGTAACCAAGCCTAGAATATATCTTTGTTACACAGCGGTTTAGAAATGTTAATAACAGTAATATGAATAGTAATAATAATAACAAAATGTATTGATAATAAAACCCAAATATATTTATGGGCAAGCCCATAGATAATATATAATTTTTATAAAGCTGATGCTTAATAGTAAATAAATATCTAATAAAATTAAACCAAGAAAAGAAGACTAAACTCAACCCATTCTCAATCTGTCCATGGAAAGCCCACACTTCCTGGCCCAACTTCAACAATAAACCCACGTCTTAAACTGAAAACTAAAACCCAATAGTTTATAACCCAAAACCTATTAAGTCAACAAATAAAACTGCTCTGTTTGTAATAATAATAATAATAATAATAATAATAATAATTCTCTAATAATAATAATAATGACAGTGGTCTGCACAACAAAACCAAACCAAGATTTAAAGGAAATAGAGATCCAGAAGCTCAGCTTCCTCTATAAGGAAAGGGAAATGGAACAAAAGGGGAAATGGGACAAAATACTTACCATCCACCTGTACGGTGGCAGCGACTTCGCGCCGGAGGCGAAGCTCGGCGCTCGCGGTTCGCCATGGTGGCGCTCCGTCCGGCTGCGAGGGTGGCTGGACCCGCTGGCGCGGACCGGATCTGGGCCGCCGACGGTCGGTTGGAACAGTGGCAGCAGGCGTCACTCGTCCGAGAAGAGGGAGCGGATGCTCACCGCGAACGGTACTCGACGGCGCTCGCCTCAGGCCGTGGGCACCGGTGGTCAGATCTGGAAGCAGACGGGCTATCCGAGCGGAGGACTGGAACGACGATCCAAGCCGTTCGCGGGTGACGCTCGGGCGGGGTGCAGCGTTGCAGAGGCGGAGGGCGGTCGCAGGCGCATCGGCGAATCCCCGGGGAAAGGGATACTGATGCGGAGCACGCCGGAGTTGCGGGATCTCGATAGAGGAGAGGGGTGGCTGTCCCGCGCGACCAGGGGTTACGCTCGACCGATAGCGTCGGTGGCGAATCCAGGTACAGGCCACGGTGGCGTTTCCGGCAGGTACGTGGTGGTGGCGATGATGTTCTGGGCGGTCGGGGGTGGCGTGGTTGTAATTGTAACGTTGGAATAAGATGGGATAGACACGGACGCACGGGTCCGGACACGGTTGTGATGGTGATAATGTTGGTGCTTACTGGTGGTGGCTGTTTTGGGGACTCGCTGTGTTTGACGTTCCTGCGGTGGTGCCTATGTCGAGATCGTCCGGGCATGGTTGTCTCACTGGGAAAACTTAGCGAAGAACTGTAGGTGGACGACCAGTTTCCTTCTTTCCTCCCGATCCCCAAAGGGTGTATAGGTTTTTATGGCGATGTTTTATACGCCAATTCCAATCGATATCGACCTCTATTTGGAGTAGGATTCGATCTCATCGGAAGAGAATATGAAGGTGGTTAGATAGAAAGGATTTAAATCTCGTTCAGATTTGGTTTGGGAAAAAACCCGTTCTCTCTGTTTACAGAGAAGACTCGGTTGGTTTGGAAAGGAGCTCGGGTATGGGTTGTTGCTGCTGTGGGGAATTATGCTCGGTTGGGCTAAAAGAGTTGGCTAGTATGGAAACATACGCTGGGGTTTAGGTTTAGGAGTGGTTGTTGCTCCTTAAATGGAAATTCCTAAAGTGATAAGAGTCAAAATTCTAATATTCACCTCTTCCGATATTTAAATCTTAAATAAATATTTAGACTTTAATTTAACCAATCTGAATATACTATTTGATAACCATAATAGTTTAACCAAAAACCATTACTAGATAATATCAATTTAAATCCAAATAATTTAAATTGTATGAAATTAATTAAATCCAACAACTATTTAAAACAATTTTATTGCAATCATAATACACTAGTAGATATAATTACTAATTTAAATCGATATCTAAATAATATACATTAAATATGAAATTATGTTATTGATTTATCATAAAATAATTTAAAAGTATTATTTGATACTATCAAATATTTTCAAGTATATTTTCACAAATTCATACTTTCTTCAAAATAAATTAGCTATCATTTTTATTGTTTAAAAATAATTATAATAACGAACCAAATAAATATATCCCTTTAAATTAGCAATTTAATTTTATTAAATACGTTTTGAATATATATAATCAAATAACAAATAAGTTAGTTAAAACGTCCTATAATTCAAATAATCTTGAATACCATGAATTCAATTTAATCCATATTAATTTAAAACAATACTATATTTTGTCAATAATATTTAAAATTATATTTAGCCAAATTCAAAACTAATCATGCTTCTAAAGTAAGGCTTAATACTGCCAAATAATATTTGAAAACATATAATGATAATATTAAATCGAATAAACTTTTGAATAAAACTATTCAAATCAAATTCTCGTAAATAGTCCAACTAATAATTTAATACATTAGTCTATCTTATCAAGTAAACTAAGTCATGTAAATTTGAATTCAACTCAAATAAACAAAGTTAAAAATAAAATAAAATAAATCGGAAAGGGAAGTTACAAATCTACCCACCTTAAATAATTTCGTCCTCGAAATTCTAATTTCTACTTATTCCCAAAAATTCAAAAGGAAGTCTACTATTATCTAAATCTCTTTAAATTTAATTCCTCAAAGTAGTTTACAACCTTCCCCTAGCAATTTTGTAACTACGAAATCTCGAGGACTTCTACCCACCTTAGGTCACACTACTCCCTTGAAACACAGATCACCAAAATCATATAATCTTCTACTTGTGACCAATAATTCTGCCAATAGATATCTAGGCGTATGGCATCTAGGATCCTCTCATATCTATCAGTTACGAGTTTTCGTCTTTCCAATTAGTGAAAGGCAAAAATAATAAAGAGCTCAAGAGAGATGTCACTGAATACAATTACGTGATTCAAAGGCGAAGGTATAATTCAAACGAAATTGTCAAAGCAGTCGTGGATGAGATCTTAGAGACATCTACATCTCAATCCACGTAGGGTAATTAGATAAAAAGCGAACCAAATGCATCATGGTTGATCAGACCGTGATACAATGATTCTGAATAGACAATATGTTAGCGGGCGTCTCCAATAAACAGATGTCTTGAATCAAGCTCGTTAAAAGAGTAAGCTTGCAAAACTAGGTTGTAATAGCAGCATTGGTCAAGATAGTCAAAGTATAAGTAGGCGAGATTTTTGGAAAGGAGGCACAAGTAATTCGAGTTTTGTGAGAATCAAAATCTAACTCGAGATTTATACACAAATAGCAGAATCAGAAATTTTAAACTAGTTTCTTACAGCAAAATAGAATTTAAAATAGGCAATTCTAATTTATGATATAAGATTTATATCTATACAACAAAAGAAAGTTAAACAGTTTATCAAAATCAAAATTAACTCCTCCATTCTAGGCAAGTCTAACATACCAAGCGAATAGCATATCTGCATGGGGTCATATTGTCATATCAAAAGCAATAGTGTATCTACAGAGATCTAGCATGTTATCTAGATTGCATGGCCTATCTAATAACCTTAACTACCCAATAGTCAATTTGAACAAGGGACTCCTAGTCCTAGTCATTATCTTAAATTATTTTAATTCCTAGTTTGTGAATGAGCATTTCCTGGTCGCAGGCTCGCAATAGTACGATTAACGTACCATCACGAGTTCGTAATCTTTTGCGAAGACTGGCCTGCATGGGCCACCACAAAAACTCGTCACGACCCGCACCCGGTTTTCGGATACGAGACGTGTCCAAGCCAGCCTACGCCGCAGAGTCGGCGGTTAGAACGCTGTCAAGCCCGCAAGAAATAAATGCTCAAATACCACATTGCTGCTCATTCACATTTCTAAATTTATTACAACAGTTACATTATTTATAATTAAAGGAATTACAAGCTTTTACAATTAACAAAATTGATACAATGCTATCTATTTCTAGGTTGTCTTCAGCATACCCAAGTCTCCCAGTGCTAAGAATGATCGCGGCTAAACCTGAAAAATGTTGGTTATCCAGTCAGGATTGGAACAAGTACACAAACCGACGGCAATGCAAACACAATAGAATTAACAAGACATAAAAATAGCATATGAGATATGAAAGCTGTAAGAAAACTGATGACATAGCACGATAGAGAAGTAAACAAGGAAAAACTAATAAAAGACATCTATCTAGGTGGTGTAAAATATCATTTTTGACATGTGAACGGCTAGGGGGTAAATCAGGCTCACTGCACGTGTCGTGCGCAGCGGCTAACATTCACGAGAGACACTGGGATAATTCTGGGTAGTCCACATGTCTACTAAGATATTTCCCCTCCCGACTACTCCGTGTGACGAGCATGTCAACAAGCAGCAAGATATATGTATAGACATGAAATGAGAAAACTACTATGAATCGGAAAGCAATCAGAAAGTGCACTTGCCTGGGGTCCTTTGCTGGTGAAACCGACAATTCCATTGAGTCCGGAATGGTTCGATTAGCCTAATGTAAAGATAAAATAGTCTTAATCACAGAATATAGGAACGTACGACTAATCATGATCAAAACTAATTTTCGAAGGAAAATCGTTTTATAAAAATATATATTTATAGAAAATGTTTATAAACCATTTAGGAAATATATTTCCTACTTGAAACTATATATTTTACCTATGAAAATATTTTCTAGGTATATATACTTAGAAATATGCAAAGCCCTACTTTTGGGTCAAAACTATAATTTTAATAGATATAAATATTTTTAAGGTTAACAATCTATACTTAAATACCAAACATAATATAATATAAATTTTAGGATTTCTAAATCCAATTTGAACATCAATATATGGTGAAGACCAATAAAATCCCACTGTAACCAAGCCTAGAATATATCTTTGTTACACAGCGGTTTAGAAATGTTAATAACAGTAATATGAATAGTAATAATAATAACAAATTTATTGATAATAAAACCCAAATGTATTTATGGGCAAACCCATAGATAATATATAATTTTTATAAAGCTGATGCTTAATAGTAAATAAATATCTAATAAAATTAAACCAAGAAAAGAAGACTAAACTCAACCCATTCTCAATCTGTCCATGGAAAGCCCACACTTCCTGGCCCAACTTCAACAATAAACCCACGTCTTAAACTGAAAACTAAAACCCAATAGTTTATAACCCAAAACCTATTAAGTCAACAAATAAAACTACTCTGTTTGTAATAATAATAATAATAATAATAATTCTCTAATAATAATAATAATGACAGTGGTCTGCACAACAAAACCAAACCAAGATTTAAAGGAAATAGAGATCCAGAAGCTCAGCTTCCTCTATAAGGAAAGGGAAATGGAACAAAAGGGGAAATGGGACAAAATACTTACCATCCACCTGTACGGAGGCAGCGACTTCGCGCCGGAGGCGTAGCTCGGCGCTCGCGGTTCGCCATGGTGGCGCTCCGTCCGGCTGCGAGGGTGGCTGGACCCGCTGGCGCGGACCGGATCTGGGCCGCCGACGGTCGGTTGGAACAGTGGCAGCAGGCGTCACTCGCCCGAGAAGAGGGAGCGGATGCTCACCGCAAACGGTACTCGACGGCGCTCGCCTCAGGCCGTGGGCACCGGTGGTCAGATCTGGAAGCAGACGGGCTATCCGAGCGGAGGACTGGAAGGACGATCCAAGCCGTTCGCGGGTGACGCTCGGGCGGGGTCAGCGTTGCAGAGGCGGAGGGCGGTCGCAGGCGCATCGGCGAATCCCCGGGGAAAGGGATACTGATGCGGAGCACGCCGGAGTTGCGGGATTCGACAGAGGAGAGGGGTGGCTGTCCCGCGACCAGGGGTTACGCTCGACCGATAGCGGCGGTGGCGAATCCAGGTGCAGGCCACGGTGGCGTTTCGGCAGGTACGTGGTGGTGGCGATGATGTTCTGGGCGGTCAGGGTGGGTGGTTGTAATTGTAACGTTGGAATAAGATGGGATAGACACGGACGCACGGGTCCGGACACGGTTGTGATGGTGATAATGTTGGTGCTTACTGGTGGTGGCTGTTTTGGGGACGCTGTGTTTGACGTTCCTGCGGTGGTGCCTATGTCGAGATCGTCCGGGCATGGTTGTCTCACTGGGAAAACTTAGCGAAGAACTGTAGTGGACAGTTTCCTTCTTTCCTCCCGATCCCCAAAGGGTGTATAGGTTTTATGGCGATGTTTTATACGCCAATTCCAATCGATATCGACCTCTATTTGGAGTAGGATTCGATCTCATCGGAAGAGAATATGAAGGTGGTTAGATAGGAAGGATTTAAATCTCGTTCAGATTTGGTTTGGGAAAAAAAAACCTGTTCTCTCTGTTTACAGAGAAGACTCGGTTGGTTTGGAAAGGAGCTCGGGTATGGGTTGTTGCTGCTGTGGGGAATTATGCTCGGTTGGGCTAAAAGAGTTGGCTAGTATGGAAACATACGCTGGGGTTTAGGTTTAGGAGTGGTTGTTGCTCCTTAAATGGAAATTCCTAAAGTGATAAGAGTCAAAATTCTAATGTTCACCTCTTCCGATATTTAAATCTTAAATAAATATTTAGACTTTAATTTAACCAATCTGAATATACTATTTGATAACCATAATAGTTTAACCAAAAACCATTACTAGATAATATCAATTTAAATCCAAATAATTTAAATTGTATGAAATTAATTAAATCCAACAACTATTTAAACAATTTTATTGCAATCATAATACACTAGTAGATATAATTACTAATTTAAATCGATATCTAAATAATATACATTAAATATGAAATTATGTTGATTTATCATAAAATAATTTAAAAGTATTATTTGATACTATCAAATATTTTCAAGTATATTTTCACAAATTCATACTTTCTTCAAAATAAATTAGCTATCATTTTATTGTTTAAAAATAATTATAATAACGAACCAAATAAATATATCCCTTTAAATTAGCAATTTAATGTTATTAAATACGTTTTGAATATATATAATCAAATAACAAATAAGTTAGTTAAAACGTCCTATAATTCAAATAATCTTGAATACCATGAATTCAAATTTAATCCATATTAATTTAAAACAATACTATTTTGTCAATAATATTTAAAATTATATTTAGCCAAATTCAAAACTAATCATGCTTCTAAAGTAAGGCTTAATACTGCCAAATAATATTTGAAAACATATAATGATAATATTAAATCGAATAAACTTTTGAATAAAACTATTCAAATCAAATTCTCGTAAATAGTCCAACTAATAATTTAATACATTAGTCTATCTTATCAAGTACTAAGTCATGTAAATTTGAATTCAACTCAAATAAACAAAGTTAAAATAAAATAAATAAATCGGAAAGGGAAAGTTAAATCTACCCACCTTAAAATAATTTCGTCCTCGAAATTCTAATTTCTACTTATTCCCAAAAATTCAAAAGGAAGTCTACTATTATCTAAATCTCTTTAATTTAATTCCTCAAAGTAGTTTAAACTTCCCCTAGCAATTTTGTAACTACGAAATCTCGAGGATTTCTACCCACCTTAGGTCACACTACTCCTTGAAACACAGATCACCAAAATTATAATCTTCTACTTGTGACCAATAATTCTGCCAATAGATATCTAGGCGTAGGCATCTAGGATCCTCTCATATCATAGTTACGAGTTTTCGTCTTTCCAATTAGTGAAGGCAAAAAAATAATAAAGAGCTAATGATAAGAGTCGAGAGTCAACGATGAATACAATTACGTGATTCAAAGGCGAAGGCATATTTCAAACGAAATTGTCCAAGATAAAAAGCGAACCAAAATGCATTCATGGTTGATCAGACCGTGATACAATGATTCTGATTAGACATATGTTAGCGGGCGTCCCCAATAAACAGATGTCTTGAATCAAGCTCGTTAAAAGAGTAAGCTTGTAAAACTAGGCTGTAATAGCAGTATTGGTCAAGATAGTCAAAGTATAAGTAGGCGAGATTTTTGGAAAGGAGGCACAAGTAATTCGAGTTTTGTGAGAATCAAAATCTAACTCGAGATTTATACACAAATAGCAGAATCAGAAATTTAAACTAGTTTCTTACAGTAAAATAGAATTTAAAATAGCAATTCTAATTTATGATATAAGATTTATATCTATACAACAAAAAAAAGTTAAACAGTTATCAAAATCAAAATTAACTCCTCCATTTAGGCAAGTCTAACATACCAAGCGAATAGCATATCTGCATGGGGTCATATTGTCATATCAAAAGCAATAGTGTATCTACAGAGATCTAGCAGTTCTCTAGATTGCATGGCCTATCTAATAACCTTAACTACCCAATAGTCAATTTGAAAAGGACTCCTAGTCCTAGTCATTATCTTAAATTATTTAATTCCTAGTTTGTGAATGAGCATTTCTGGTCGCAGGCTCGTAATAGTACGATTAACGTACCATCACGAGTTCGCAATTTTGCGAAGATGACCTGCATGGGCCACCACAAAAACTTGTCACGATCCGCACCGGTTTTCGGATACGAGACGTGTCCAAGCCAGCCTATGCCGCAGAGTCGGCGGTAGAACGCTGTCAAGCCCGCAAGAAATAAATGCTCAAATACCACATTGCTGCTCATTCACATTTCTAAATTTATTACAACAGTTACATTATTTATAATTAAAGGAATTACAAGCTTTTACAATTAATAAATTGATACAATGCAATCTATTTCTAGGTTGTCTTCAGCATACCCAAGTCTCCCAGTGCTAAGAATGATCGCAGCTAAACCTGAAAAATGTTGGTTATCCAGTCAGGATTGGAACAAGTACACAAACCGACGACAATGCAAAACACAATAGAATTAACAAGACATAAAATAGCATATGAGATATGAAAGCTGTAAGAAAACTGATGACATAGCACGATAGAGAAGTAAACAAGGAAAAACTAATAAAAGACATCTATCTAGGTGGTGTAAAATATCATTTTCGACATGTGAACGGCTAGGGGGTAAAATCAGGCTCACTGTACGTGTCGTGCGCAGCGGCTAGCATTCACGAGAGACACTGGGATAATTCTGGGTAGTCCACATGTCTACTAAGATATTTCCCCTCCCGACTACTCCGTGTGACGAGCGTGTCAACAAGCAGCAAGATATATGTATAGACATGAAATAAGAAAACTACTATGAATCGGAAAGCAATCAGAAAGTACACTTGCCTGGGGTCCTTTGCTGGTGAAACCGACAATTCCATTGAGTCCGGAATGGTTCGATTAGCCTAATGTAAAGATAAAATAGTCTTAATCACAGAATATAGGAACGTACGACTAATCATGATCAAAACTAATTTTCGAAGGAAAATCGTTTTATAAAAATATATATTTATAGAAAATGTTTATAAACCATTTAGGAAATATATTTTCCTACTTGAAACTATATTTTACCTATGAAAATATTTTCTAGGTATATATACTTAGAAATATGCAAAGCCCTACTTTTGGGTCAAAACTATAATTTTAATAGATATAAATATTTTTAAGGTCAACAATCTATACTTAAATACCAAACATAATATAATATAAATTTTAGGATTTCTAAATCCAATTTGAAAATCAATATACGGTGAAGACCAATAAAATCCCACTGTAACCAAGCCTAGAATATATCTTTGTTACACAGCGGTTTAGAAATGTTAATAACAGTAATATGAATAGTAATAATAATAACAAAATGTATTGATAATAAAACCCAAATGTATTTATGGGCAAGCCCATAGATAATATATAATTTTTATAAAGCTGATGCTTAATAGTAAATAAATATCTAATAAAATTAAACCAAGAAAAGAAGACTAAACTCAACCCATTCTCAATCTGTCCATGGAAAGCCCACACTTCCTGGCCCAACTTCAACAATAAACCCACGTCTTAAACTGAAAACTAAAACCCAATAGTTTATAACCCAAAACCTATTAAGTCAACAAATAAAACTGCTCTATTTGTAATAATAATAATAATAATAATAATTCTCTAATAATAATAATAATGACAGTGGTCTGCACAACAAAACCAAACCAAGATTTAAAGGAAATAGAGATCCAGAAGCTCAGCTTCCTCTATAAGGAAAGAGAAATGGAACAAAAGGGGAAATGGGACAAAATACTTACCATCCACCTGTACGGAGGCAGCGACTTCGTGCCGGAGGCGAAGCTCGGCGCTCGCGGTTCGCCATGGTGGCGCTCCGTCCGGCTGCGAGGGGTGGCTGGACCCGCTGGCGCGGACCGGATCTGGGCCGCCGACGGTCGGTTGGAACAGTGGCAGCAGGCGTCACTCGCCCGAGAAGAGGGAGCGGATGCTCACCGCGAACGGTACTCGACGGCGCTCGCCTCAGGCCGTGGGTACCGGTGGTCAGATCTGGAAGCAGACGGGCTATCCGAGCGGAGGACTGGAACGACGATCCAAGCCGTTCGCGGGTGACGCTCGGGCGGGGTGCAGCATTGCAGAGGCGGAGGGCAGTCGCAGGCGCATCGGCGAATCCCCGGGGAAAGGGATACTGATACGGAGCACGCCGGAGTTGCGGGATCTCGACAGAGGAGAGGGGTGGCTGTCCCGCGCGACCAGGGGTTACGCTCGACCGATAGCGGCGGTGGCGAATCCAGGTGCAGGCCACGGTGGCGTTTTCGGCAGGTACGTGGTGGTGGCGATGATGTTCTGGGCGGTCGGGGTGGCTTGGTTGTAATTGTAACGTTGGAATAAGATGGGATAGACACGGACGCACGGGTCCGGACACGGTTGTGATGGTGATAATGTTGGTGCTTACTGGTGGTGGCTGTTTTGGGGACTCGCGTGTTTGACGTTCCTGCGGTGGTGCCTATGTCGAGATCGTCCGGGCATGGTTTTCTCACTGGGAAAACTTAGCGAAGAACTGTAGGTGGACGACCAGTTTCCTTCTTTCCTCCCGATCCCCAAAGGGTGTATAGGTTGTATGGTGATGTTTTACACGCCAATTCCAATCGATATCGACCTCTATTTGGAGTAGGATTCGATCTCATCGGAAGAGAATATGAAGGTGGTTAGATAGGAAGGATTTAAATCTCGTTCAGATTTGGTTTGGGAAAAAACCTGTTCTCTCTGTTTACAGAGAAGACTCGGTTGGTTTGGAAAGGAGCTCGGGTATGGGTTGTTGCTGCTGTGGGGAATTATGCTCGGTTGGGCTAAAAGAGTTGGCTAGTATGGAAACATATGCTGGGGTTTAGGTTTAGGAGTGGTTGTTGCTCCTTAAATGGAAATTCCTAAAGTGATAAGAGTCAAAATTCTAATGTTCACCTCTTCCGATATTTAAATCTTAAATAAATATTTAGACTTTAATTTAACCAATCTGAATATACTATTTGATAACCATAATAGTTTAACCAAAAACCATTACTAGATAATATCAATTTAAATCCAAATAATTTAAATTGTATGAAATTAATTAAATCCAACAACTATTTAAAACAATTTTATTGCAATCATAATACACTAGTAGATATAATTACTAATTTAAATCGATATCTAAATAATATACATTAAATATGAAATTATGTTATTGATTTATCATAAAATAATTTAAAAGTATTATTTGATACTATCAAATATTTTCAAGTATATTTTCACAAATTCATACTTTCTTCAAAATAAATTAGCTATCATTTTTATTGTTTAAAAATAATTATAATAACGAACCAAATAAATATATCCCTTTAAATTAGCAATTTAATGTTATTAAATACGTTTTGAATATATAATCAAATAACAAATAAGTTAGTTAAAACGTCCTATAATTCAAATAATCTTGAATACCATGAATTCAAATTTAATCCATATTAATTTAAAATAATACTATATTTTGTCAATAATATTTAAAATTATATTTAGCCAAATTCAAAACTAATCATGCTTCTAAAGTAAGGCTTAATACTGCCAAATAATATTTGAAAACATATAATGATAATATTAAATCGAATAAACTTTTGAATAAAACTATTCAAATCAAATTCTCGTAAATAGTCCAACTAATAATTTAATACATTAGTCTATCTTATCAAGTAAACTAAGTCATGTAAATTTGAATTCAACTCAAATAAACAAAGTTAAAAATAAAATAAAATAAATCGGAAAGGAAAGTTACAGGTTAGAACATTACATAAGAAATCATATCATTTCACTCAACCAACCAACCGTAAACTTAAACATATGCATAAGGGTGGCAGGCCCTGCGCCTGCACCCAGCTCTAATCTCAGCCCACCGGCCCTATCTATATTAAGGTCATGGTGTTTCGCACCGTAATGGACTTGGCATCCTTATGTGTAAGCCTATGATCGCTTCGATACGGGTTGCTAGCCCAATATCCGAAGGATTCCAAACTTACTGATATCATAGCTTATCACAACATTGGACGGTCGCAACCCGTCCTAATGATGTGTACCATAAATACCATACATAATTCTCTCCTAGGCCGAATGGTCCCGGTGCCCCGGTCATAACCGTCCGAGGAAAGTCGCACCCGTGCACGGGCCATCCGAGTCCATTAACCATGCAATATGCGCCATAGCATACAAGTCATACATTCTAATCCATCTCGTATTCTGACGGCATCGTGCCCCGACACATCCGTATTGATGCGTAGCTAACCTTCTGACTTAGCCATTCCTTTGAACTACTCGGTTGATTTGGCCTACCGCACCCATGCCACACTCCGTTGTAAGGCAACGATTTGGTTTTGCGGACACTTTACTGAATAAGGCAAAATGTCGACCTCTTATCGTCTAGCGTAAAAGCATAGCCTGCACACCAGATCAACTAAAATCAGTACTTCCTCAAACGGGACTTATCCTTTGCATCGATTCGATTCATAGATTCCAATCGACTCAAAGCTTACCTTTGGCCAACGTAACTCTTGCATCTTTGTCCCCAAACAGACTGGGAATGCCATCATCTTCCAGTCTCTCTACCGAAACCAAGTTATAGCGCAAACTCGGTACATGGTGCAGTGTTTCCATCGCCCAAGTCATACTTTATATGATAAGCTTTGAGATTGTTGTAGTTCCCCGTCCCTACATTGTCTCCCATTTTTGTCTACGGTGTACGCGAGAAAGGAACAATATTGCTACCGATTCGGTCGGGACCGATAGGTCGGAATCGGCCAGGTCGATCGAACGGGAACAGTTGAATTAAGATCCATTCCACGTTATGGAATGGCTTCTTTGGAACCAAGTCCCATATTCAGCGGGTTGCAGGTGATCGCATAGGCGACATCAGCACAGCCAACCAGTCGCTCGCTTGAAGCAAGTCTAAGGCGAGTGGCTGACCTCCTTCGCCTCGTTCCTCTACTTCAAAATCAATATATGAAGTAAATGAATGCTTGTCACAATAGTGTAGAATCAAAGGAAACTCCGAACTTCTGCGACGGTGTTAGGTACTAGCCATTGACTCTATGGTCACTATCTTCTAGGGGTCCACTTCCACTCCACCTCTGGTGATGGTGTGACCTAAGTACGAGATACAATCCAGCCAAAACTCGCACTTACTGAACTTCGCGTACAACTCGTGTTCCCTGAGTATCTAAAGAACTACACGAAGATGCTGCTACTCTGCCTCATTCTTGTCATAGACTAAGATGTCGTCTATGAACATTATCACGAACTGATCCGAATAGGGCATGAAGATACGATTCATGAGGTCCATGAATATGGCTGGCACATTGGTTGCTCCAAATGGCATAACAAGGAACTCCCAATATCCATACCTCGATCTGAATGCTGTCTTCAGGATGTCCTGCTCTCTAACTCTGATCTGATGGTACCCTCACCGCAAGTCAATATTCGAGAATATAGCCGCTCCCTTAAGCTAATCAAATAAGTCATCAATGTACGATAATCAACACATAATCTTGACGTACCATCCTTCTTCTTCACAAGAAGCATCGGTGCTCTCCAAGGCGATCCACTATCACGAATGAATTTCTTGGTTCTGAGTTCTTCAATCATCTTGTACAAGATTTTCAACTTTGAAGGTGCCATCCTGTAGACTCTCTCCGATACTGGTGCCGTCCATGGAATCAAGTCGATCGTAAAAACTCTGCCTCACTGAAAAATAAAAACTCTGCCTCACCGGGAATACCAAAAATAATCCTGCCAATATGGCTCCGATTCGGCCTGCCGTAAAAGGGTCGCCGTCTAACCTAGCTATAGTCCGTGATGGCTTGACTTTGCCAGTGGCCTTCACACCCTTTCACTGCTTAACAAATGCATGTGACATGGGACGATGCTTGCTATAACTTTGATAGCCCAACAAAACTCTTTTCTAACGTGTTCGTGCAACGACTTGACAAGCAAGGGCTACGTCAAGCCTGCATCGAGGGAACGTGCTGTGCACGCGTTCTACTTGAACAATTAAGTTCTTTGGGTGCATAGACTTAAGCAAGAAGCAATAAAATACGACTTAAACTATGAGACAAGCGAATGTTAATATTAATTGTAGTTCCAATTACATTTTAAATAAAAAGAATGCAATTTTAACTTTAACTAATTTGAAGTAAATATTAAATCAAAAACTATTTTAAATTTTAGTATTAATATAGTTTCAATAATATTGTAAATTTTAAATTAACAGGAATGCCACGATATTAGAAACCTAGATGATGTCACGTTGCTCGGGCTCGGTTAGTGTTCGTCTAAACTCGTACGTGCGAACTAGTTATTAGTAATGAAAACCAAAAATTGAATGTTAAGTTTAAAATCTAGTCGAGCTCGCCATTCTCTTTATCCCATCTCCACACACACACACACACACACACACTCTCTCTCTCTCTCTTGGGTTCTCTCTCACAGGTTGTGTTCACTAATACCATATCATTAGAAATATTTATACAACAGATCTCGTAGCATTAAATGCTGCTGCATGCGTTATCCTACACAATTTAATAATAAATACTGATACCATATTATTAGAAGAATAAAAGTTGTCTTGGAAGTTGTAAAAAATTACTTTGTATTGTCTTCTCAATACTTTTTTGCATTGGAGATGACTTTTTAAACTTATTATCATTTGTGAATTAATCTGGCCGCCTATACAAGATATTGTCTTGTGCCTCATGCCACATAGGATATACAACACATAACAAGACTATAGGGTTGCGTAGCATTAAATGCTGCTGCATGCGTTATCCTGCAGAAGAGGGCCACGTAGAGAATGCTGATGCATGCTTCCTCATGCATTATTAGCTACACAATTTAATAAAATATGTACCCAGAAGACAAGAAAGTTGTGTTGTTGGAAGTTGTTTCCTTAAAATTGTGCTTGCTTCTAGAATCACTCAAGATTTTCATGAGCCATCAAAAGAGGGCCACGTGGCAGAGGTACAAGGAAGACGAAAAGGTTGTGTTGTTGCCTTGCTGAAGTTGTTTCTTTCTGAATAATGCTTTTTGTACCTCCAAATTTTACTTTCAAACTGTCCCTCCTTACGTGGCAGCTGACGTGATATGTTGATCTGGCAGCTGACGTGGTAAATTTTTTAAAAATAAAAATAAAAATTAACATTAAAATTAAAGTTAACATTAACATTAACATTAAAATTAATATTATCGTTAACATTAACAATATTATTAATATTAATATTAATATTAACATTAACATTAACATTAATATTAATATTAATGTAAATTAATATTAACATTAAATTAACATTGATATTAATGTTAAATTTATTATGGAGAAAATTGGGTAGTTAACTTTTTGGATTAAAATTTGACATGTCATCAGTAATGTCACATGACACACAATATTATTTAACATGCCACATCAGATGGGAGGGCTATATATTAGAGGGATAATTTGGAGGTACGAATAGCATTACTCTTTCTTCTTGTATTGTTTCTTGTCCTTCGTTTCTTCTGTTGGTTTCTAACATACTCTATTTTCTTCAATGTCGACTTCACATGGAGAAACTGATCGTCATGTGGAAGATTTAGTCGATGAAGAAAGCTTCGTTTCAAGAGCAGTGTCAGATGATTTAGATGATGATCAAAGTTTGGAAGCTGTTAACTTAGGAGACAACAAAGAACAAGATAAAAAAACAATGGAAGAATGCTTCATAACGATAACGACGACATCAACACAAACAACGAAATTTTATTTCGCATCACCATTTCTAATGAATTTAAGAAATGTATTATATTTTATATTTATTTCTCATATTTATTTTGTTTTATTCTGTTCTTAGGAATGACGGTAAATCTCTATTGGATTTCGATGCAGCGACGATGAAAAAAATATCACAGTCTGCCAACATTAACAAAGATCCAAAATAACTCTTAGAAGAAGATATTGTTGGCTTACAGTTCAACTCTATTGAAGAAGCAGAGGCATTCTACCAGATATATTCAAAAGCATATGGTTTCGATATTAGAAAGAACGAAGTAAAGAAAAACAAATCTGGGATGGTGGTGGTCCGTAGTTGGTGTTGTTCGAATGTAGGATTCAGACAGAAGAAATACAATGAAGCTCCTAACAGGATTCGTGAGCCAAGAAGTGAAAGCAGAAGTGGTTGTAAAGCAATTTTTCGTATTGGGTACACCAATTCTACAAAGATGTAGGTCGTCAAAAAATTTCATGTACTTCATAACCATAGCCTGGCGAATGATTATGAAACAGTTTTTTTGAGATCCCATCGTAAGATATCACCCGCAGAGTTGGAAGAAGTTAAGCTTATGAAGCAATCAGGGATGGGGACTGGAGAGATATGGAATTTAATTATCCACAAGAAATGTGGCTGGGATAAGGTTGGATGGACGAAAAAGAAGTTATACAATGCTCCAGCTCAAGATAGTAGAGCACTAGATGATGTTGATGCTACGACAACACTTAAATTTTTCAATCTAAGGAGGGCATTGACCCAGATTTCTTCTACACGTACAAGGTAGACGAAGATTCCAGATTGATCCATCTCTTTTGGGCTGACAGTGCATGTCGTTTCGATTACGAATTATTTGGAGATTTACTAGCATTTGATTCTACATATAAAACAAATATGAGTCAAATGCCGTTGGTGATTCTAGTGGGTACAAACAATCATGCAATGACTTGTGTGTTTGGGTTTACAATGATCCATAATGAGACTACAGAGACATATCTTGGGTTTTAGAAAAATTCCAAGAGTGTATGAATGGCAAATTACCAGTGACAGTTCTCACGGATGGTTGCAGATCCAGGAATAAGGCAATTGAGGATTTAATGTCCAGCGTAGTTCATCGAACGTGCTCATGGCATATCCTAAACAATACAACAAACATGTTCACCGAGAGGGTTTTACAAATAAATTGAGTCTTCTGATTAAAACGTACATCACACACTTGCTACTTTACTTTGAAGTATGTTGTTGTTACAATATTACAACTTTAGTTACTGTCCATATTTTCTAAATAGGTACTATTCAGTCGAAGAATTTGAAAACCGTTGGAAGCAGAAGCTAACGGATTATAATGTAGAGAACAATGAGTGGACCACTGCATTGTACAGAACGAGGCAACGATGGGCGGACATATTCCTACGTGGAAATTATTTTGGTGGTTCTACTGCAACAAATAGATGTGAATCTATGAACGTATTTCTGAAAAGATTTTTGAATGAGAAGCTGCCACTATGGAAGGCCCTTCAAAATTGTGGCCACGATTTGGCGGCCTCACATTACGGCCAGATGAGTAAGCATGTCACTGATAAACTCTCAACACCAGTTGTGAATCAAACTAGCATGGCCGTAATAGAAGATAATTTATCGCAATTTACACTAAAACGGTATTTATAGAGGTAAGGAAGGAAATCACACGTTTTGATGCATATACTGTTCTCCATCATCACATCATAAGAGAGGCAGAAGTTTGTACTGTCCAAAAGTATATGTCCCGAAACGTGTCAACCGGAAGGTTACATTTGATCGGGCCGACAAACATCATAAAATATGAATGCTTGTGGATGGAGACCAAGGGGTTTCCTTGTAGGCATATTTTTTCAGCAATAAAGAGATTGCAAATTGCAGATATTCCAAAGAACTTGATAAAATCTCGTTGGCTCAAGGATTGCAAAGAGAGTTATCTGTAGCACCCAGTTTTCTAGAATAAGGGTAATTTTGAAATTTGTATTTTAATTTATTTAATTAATAATATGATTTTTGGTAATTTTTAATTATTTTTAAACTATTTAAATCATGACTTATGATTTTGGTGTTTGACTAGTGTAACCTTAGAGACTGTTGACCTAGAGCCTAGCCATGTGATTAGGATGTTTGATTGGTATATTTTAGCCTAGAGGATATTTTGGTCATTTTAGGATTTATTTGAATTTTTGGAAATTTTTAGAATTTATTTTGGAATTGTTTGAATGATGGTTGACTAGGTTGACTTTGACTAGCTTTGACTTTGTGACCTAACCCTAGTTGAGTTGGACTTGCCTAGTTATGATACCATAGGTTAAGTTAAGTTAACCATACTCTGGTTAGTGAAATCAATTAGGAATATAGTGTTTTGAATAGAAAGATTTGACCACAAGTCATGACTTGTGATTTTTATGTCATTTGTTTTATGACTAAGCCCAAAGCCCATTAGTCAAGTGCCCAACCCTAACCCTAACATTTTGTCCAGCCACTTAACCCATCCTTGGGATTCCCCTTATAAATATTCTCTTAGAATTAGGGCTAGCCTCTAAGGAAGAACAAGCTTTAGGAAGAGGTAATGTCCCTACTTCAAAATCCCTAAAAAATCCATTTTAGCTCCTTTTTCCCCCAAACAAATTGCAATAGGTTTTAATTTTAGTATTCTTGCTGTTGTTACATTTTATTCTCAGATTCAAATCAATTTCGAGGAGTTGACTCTCAAGAGGAACCTCTCTCTTTAGAGCTTTTTGGAGATTTTGATATATAGAGGTAACTTCCTATTTTTACCATGAAATTCTAGTTTTATTGCATTTCTAAGGAACCCTAGGCCTAACCTAACTGTAGGAATATGAAACCCTAAAATTTGGGTCCATTTCGTGTCCTATTTAGACACGTATCAGTGTCCCTATGCATGTGTTTGTGAAAATGCCACAAGAAAGTTTTATGTTATTTTCGAATATTTTTTAATAAAAAATTAGTTTTTGAGGTTTCTTATGCATTTCTATTGGACTGAGAGTGTCTCTGTGTCGTATCGTGTCGTATTCGACACGTGTATACGCGAGTGCGCGCGCGCGCGGGACTGTGCACGTATCCTGCTGTGCGGGGGCTATTTCTCTTCGGACACAACACAAGGACACGTAAAACTCGACACACACTAGGGGGCAATGACTGACACCATGTGTGTCAAGTATCACGTGTCCCCGTGTCGTGTCGAGTGAGCACGAGGCTCTGCACTGATTCGAGACTGACAGGTTCAGTCGATTTGGGTGTCACTGATACGCGTGTGTAGGTCAGACACGCGGACACTAGGACCCAGTGCAGACACCTAGACACGAGGACCTATCCTAGGCGAACCTAGGTTAGTGACCTCGAGACACGTTGTGTCTTGTGTCGTGTGCACGACACACGTGCACACGTGCACGATGATTGTGCACTGCTGTGTTCAGTTTTTACTGTTTTTGGTTTTAAAGTGATTGGACAAGTTTGTGTCCACTTTTGTGGACACAAACACATCACATAACATGTATGCAATGTGTTCTCACATTACCAACCTTTTATTTTGAATTTTAATATGTTTTCGTTCGGTTTTTAGCAATTTACCAAATTCTAAAGAGTGTATCAGTTTCTTGACTTTCCAGTTTTTGATACACAAACTTTGTCATCATTTTAAACCTAATTAATGCTGTTAACATTTTGGTTTTAGTCGTAATATGGGTCCTCCTATATAATCTAGTTGTGTGTCAGTTTTGGTGTGTTTTGGTGATGTGTGGGAATCAATATGGGGATGTATGAAAACTGGAAACTAAGTTTCAGTTTTCTGATTTGGGATTGATTTCTTTTGTTTGATTTTGCTGAGAATTCCCCTTCTTTACTGATTTCAGTGCATTATATCTTTTCCTGGTTACTCTAACACAGTTTTCACATTCACAAACACACCCTCACATGACTTATTCACTCTCTAGCATTACACCACACACACATTGCTCTCTAGTATTCACTCACTCTCTCATTCACCATTCACACACGTCTCTCACTCATCACTCACATTTCACACACCCCACACACACACAAGCATGTACATACACATCACCCTCCTCTCTACACAAGGGCATTCACACACACTCACCCTCACTCTCTAAAACACTCACAGCCACTCATGTGTTCCTCACTCATCACTCACTCACTCTCCACATTCACACACACATCTACACACATGGTCACTCACTCCTTCACATACACACACTTTGCCTCTCTTTACACTCACACATATGGTTCCTCTTGACACACACAGACCATGACAAGTTTACACACCACAGGCATTTACACACACATACATACACTTTCTCTATTATATCATGAATGCATTTATATATATATACAATAGGTATTATGTATATAAATAATCTTATGTATATATTATATGTGAGTTCTATATAATGTAGTGTATGGGTGATATGTATATAGTTAGCCCATATGTGTGTTTTTATTATATTATAGCTATATCATATGTGTAAAATATATAGATATATATATTGGCATGTGTTATGTGAATTTGGTTGGTTCATAGGCATGAAATAGCCTATGGCCCATGGATGAGCCTGTGTGTCAGTTTAGAGTCTGGATTGGACTTGTGTAGTCCAGTTAGACCTAGAATGACTAGTTTGACCTAGTTTAGACTTGTTAGACCTAGTTTGACCATAGATGACCAAGTTGACTTCTAGGGTTGACCATAGTTGACCAAGAGTTGACTTTGGCCTAGATTGACGTAGATTCATGTAGAATGCATTGTAGTACCTCATTTACCATTCTGGACTTGTTGTGACTTGTGCTGTTCCAAATAGGAGCCAGACACCACTCCTCGGACAGTATATTCTCTTCAGACACTCAGGATATCAGGCAAGTACATTCTCTGACCATTTCATACTTGTCTGGATTTACATTCTTGCTCTAGATTACTGTACTTGATGCTGACATGAGTGTTATCACGGATTGGTACTATATGGATCTCCTTTTGGGATGTTATCCCCTTGTATTCACTAGATACATATTGTGATGTGCGTTTCACTTCCATATTGTATTTACTGAATACCTGTATCCTTGTATACTCCTTGTGCATATTGTACTCTCAGTATCACATGAGTCCCAGGGATAGACCATTGTACACTATTGTATAATATTGTACAACTATTGTATAACATTGTACATCTATTATATAATATTGTACATCTATTGTATAACATTGTACACTATTGTGCAAGATAACGTAACTAGAGTGGATCCTTGTGTATTGATTGGGAAGGAAGAGTAGAATTGGTTATGTACTCAAATCCTATGTACAATATTATATAACTATTGTATATGTCTATTGTACACCCACGTACAATGGAGTTACCATTGCATTTTCCTAGCCCGTTTACATAACCAGATTGTACTCTAATCACATGTTCCTTACAGTTCTTACTTATCATATTTAGATATTTCCTGTTATTAAATCTCTATTGTTTTCTATACATTCTTCTTTCAGCGTTTCATGTACTTTACTCTATTGTATGCTTTATATTTCCTAACTCGATATGAACTGCGTGAGATGTTTTGTGCTCGCTTCCGTCCTGACTGGACCTGTTGAAAATATTACAGAGGATGAGGAGGAGGCCTGCGTAGACACCTACTATGGGGCAGCTGTAGATCCATGTGTGACCCAGATTTCCAGCCTGATCCACTAGCTTAGAGACTGAGGCTCCCTAGTCTAGGTTTACTATTTCTGTCATTTGAGATCTAGACTGTATATATTTTATTTCAGTATTAGAGTCTTGTATTCAGCTGGATGTTCTGATTCGTTATGTCAGTAGACACTTAGACTCTCTGGTTGTATTTATGTGGTTTTTCCTTTATTCCAGTATTTATCTATCTATCTTCCTATCTTTCATTCTGCTTTAGATGTGATTGAGACTGTATATTGCTATGTCGTCTCCATTCGGAGTGTATATACTGTACAGGTACCTTTATATTGTTAGATGATTGACCTAGGACAGCGTTCTACCGCCGACACTGCGGTGTCGGCTGGGCATTGTTATATTCTCGTACCCTCACAGTGGGTGCGGGTCGTGACACATTTTATTGGTGGCCCATGCAGGTCGAGTTTATGTAGTGGTATTCGAACTAGAGTATCACTACAGCCTGCAGTAGGATTAGGTATTTTTGAAGGTACTCAATCACATTAGGAAATTTTTTTATCTAATTCATGCCATCTCAGTTCTCGCTGATATTGTTCTCCTTGAATATAACTGTCCTCCTTTGCTATTTTGACTCATTCTCAGCAATTGTTTCTTTGATTTGTCTCCAGGATGGTTGAGATGAGATCTCATCGCCACGGACCGGGGTACGCTGCAGAGGGGTCTGCCTCCTCTCGCCCTCAGCAGCAGCAGTCAGCTCTCGGTATCGTAGCCCCAGTCATGCCAGCTGGGGTAGGCATTTCAGCTGCGGTCGGAGGAGCCCTTCCACCAGCAGCAGAGGGTATGCCTTCACCATTTCGGAGGCAGGACCCAGTCATTCCAGAAGTACCGTTCCAGCAGCCGTCGCCTACAGGAAAGGTGGACACAGCTCAGATGTTCACATATTTCCAGCAGTTCATCGACCGACAGCAGGCTCGACAGGACAGAGGCATGGAGTTGGCCGTCACGACAGCCGCAGCTCGACCAGTGGTTCAGCAGCCGAAGATACCGAGGATCGAGCAGTTTCTAAAAATAAGCCCCAGAGACTTTTTGGGGACAGAGGGGATCCTATATGCTGATGAGTGGATCGAGCATATAGAGGAGATCTTTCGCTTGGCCAAGATTCCAGCAGATCTTCAGATCGAGGCCGCAGCTAGCCGGATGTGAGATCTTGCTCGCACCTGGTATCAGTCAGACCCCAGGGTGGGGGTAGCCGGGCAGACTTGGAAGGAGTTCAAGGGCTTCTTCAAGAAGAAGTTGTCACTCCCCGTTCCTAAAATGCGTATTTTTATACATGTACAACTCATGTGTATTTATTTAGTATTTATCATGTATTTATTTAATAGTTATCATGTATTATCCTGTATTTAATTTCCTTTAATTTATGTTAATTTATTTCCTGCAATTATATTTCTGCAATTTTATTTCTGCACTTTATTTCATGCTTTTATTCTCTGCTTTAGCTAGGCTTTGGGTTCGGGTTGGCCTTGGTTGGATCCCCTACAACCGACCCATTGGACCCGGTCCATTAGCTCCCACCTACCACCCCTTCCATATTTAAAGCCACCCTCTCCATTCTCTCTCCTCATTACTCATTCTCACCATTACTCCTCTTCTTCTTCTTCTTCATTACTCTCTCCACCTACCAAACCCATAGGCAAGTACATCTTGTTTCTTCATGAGGACCCATTTTTATGGCTCCATTCTCTTTCCCTCGTGATTCTAAGAGAGTTTAGAACTTGACATTTTTTATTTCGAAGTCTTAATCTTTGTAGATCTAGATATGAGTTATTTTCGGATTTTGGGGGTTTTGATCTATTAAACTTCTGTGTTTTCAAGTTTTGATGGTTCCATGTTGTAGAGAATTTCATTCTACCCAATTTTGACCTTTGCAAAGTTGGATTCGAACTTATTTTGACCAATTTATGGACTTTTGAAACTTTAGGGTGCAACCATGGAGTTCTTGCTGTTTAGAGAAGACAGTGAGCAGTATATGCTAGCTTTTTAGCTTGCGTCACTGAGCTGTGCGTGCTCTTTAGCGCAACGCAGTATGGAGTCCATACGCTGCCTTTTTAGGTAGCGTGTGTCTTGCATACGCTACCTTTTGGGAGCGCTGACTTGGATGGTCAGGAGTCGTATGGAGTTCATACGCTACCTTTTGGGAGCGTATGACATGCATACGCTGACTTGGATGGTCAGGAGTCGTATAGAGTTCATACGCTACCTTTTGGGAGCGTATGACATGCATACGCTGACTTGGATGGTCAGGAGTCGTATGGAGTTCATACGCTACCTTTTGGGAGCGTATGACTTACATATGCTAACTTGGATGGTCAGGAGTCGTATGGAGTTCATACGCTGCCTTTTGGAAGCATATGACTTGCGTACGCTGGCTTGGATAGAGAGGAGTCGTATGGAGTCCATACGCTAGCTTGACCTGAGCGTACGCTGGCTTGAGCGTAGCTTGACCTGAGCGTACACTGACATAAGCGTAGGCTGACATGAGAGTAGCCTGCTTACCCTGGATCTTCTATAGCTCTGTATATTGATATCTTATTAGGTGTTTAACGTCTATTTTATATCCTTACACCTTTTTGCATAAACTTGATATAATCATGATATGTTGATATTTCTGTTAAATATAGATTGTTACGTGGGATGTACCATGTGTCGTAAATTGAGCTATAGATACCCCGATTGACTGGAATTAAATCCTGAGAGTCGTAGACTCGACTCCACTGAATACTATTTAACTTTCATGCCTTGTCACCATTGATGATAATGGTTATCTTGACTAAAATTGATCATGCGTTCCTAGTTGGAACTAAGAGATTGGCTAGTCGTCTTATTGAATAAAATGAATGAGACACGTTCATGTAATGAACTATTGTACTCGATTAGCCAATCCCGAATATTGGCATACAGGCACATGTAGGCTTCAAAATTTATTTATTTAGTTATTTATCTATCTTACAAAATAGCATGTGTACTTTATGGTCAAGGCATGATTACTCCGTGGTCAGATTTGATTGTTGCATCACGCTATGTAAAACCTACAACCTAGCCGCACGGGTATCGTTGTAGAGTTGCGCATATCGTACCCCGTACGAAAGTACTCATTTGAATGACCATGATCCACGGCATGGACTTCACTCAACGTAGAGACTATTAAGTTAAATAAAATAATGATGGCATGGAGAGAATGGATTCCCGAGTTCTTACATGGCAGCCCCCTTGGGACTATTAAGTGCCCGACGGGCCGGCTGGTTCCCACAGATACTGTAAATCTGTCACACGGACAGGGAACAGTATCTGCTTATATTATTGTACATGCTATATTAACGGCGGGCGTCCCGCTGGGACTCGTCTAACTACATGATTGGCACAATTGATTGATTGGATAGACTAGCCTTGCTTGCACATAGTAAGAACTGAGGAATCCCTATTGCATAAATTCCAGGATAACTTGGGACTCACAATAGCAAGCCGTAGTAGTTGATTGGCCGTTCAAGATGATTTGTTTGTGTACTGTACCTACTCTGTTACTTAACTGGGATGATCAGAATGTCAGGACATGACGGGCCAACTTCTGTCCTTATTTGGTTGGGAGGTTGGTTCGAAGTGTCATGATGTTATGTGAATCCTAGTAGCAAGCAGAGATCTATTTATCATATTTCATATTACTGGTTTTAGTTCTCATGTCGTGCTTCCTTGTGGTACTTGCTATTAGAGGTCTAACCTCTCTGGTTTTGCATGGCCAGATTTAGAGCCGGTTCCCGAGGACTCAGCTTACTTCTACCTCCAAGATGGTCAACACTAGAGGGACGATCGCAGGAGGACTCGAGTGGGTTTCTTACTTCCCCGCTCGTTTTGTTATCTACTTTATACTTTGCCGTTTGGCACCGACATGTTAGTCGAATCGTCTCGTACTTACTTTTTACATAATTGTAACTAAAGTCAGGCTGCAGCTGATAACAATTGTGTATACTTTTGCTACATCAATCTGGCTATGTTTTGTAAAGCCAGATATCAAGAACATTTTGACAGAGCGTTTGGGACGTCTTACTGCTTTATCTTACATGTTCTCTATTATTGTTTCTTGATCGAATGATTGAGACAATAGATATGAAGTGACCATAGTAAGACTTTTATGTAGTATGCACCCCCTTGTCTTTTAGACAGCATTGATCGTATTATACGGTATTCATCTACCCGTAATACGTAGCTGGCTGAGTCATTCCCCCGCTCTCCAGTATTCTAGTTCTTGGGCGTGACAGAAGTTCTTTCCAGATTCAGCGCTCAGAGCTTTAGAGTCGCAGTTTGAGAGCCTAGTTCAGGAGAGCCTGTCAGTGGAGGAGTACGCTGGGGAGTTCGGCTGCCTCAACAGATTCGTGGAGGGTTTGAGCGAGGCGGCGAAGGCCCAGAGGTTCCGGAAGGGTCTGGTCAAGGAAGTCAAGTCCTTGACCAAGGGCAACAGGGATGCCACATTCGAGAAAATTCTGACGGAAGCCTTATTGACGGAGGATGATCTTGAGCTTAGGCTCAAGAGGGGGCGAGACCCAGTTGGGGGCAGCAGCAGCGGAGGACCGGCCAAGAGGCCGCACGTTCAGCATGAGTTTCAGCAGCAGTATCAGCAGCCGATGGTCCATTTCCAGCAGCAGCAGCAGAGACCTGTTCAGTATCAGGGACAGAGACAGGTGCAGTATCAGCAGGCACCCAGGCAGCAACAAACACCATGTGCAACTTCTGCAAGAAGCAAGGCCATGGGTGGGACGACTGCAGGAAGAGGCTGGGTATGTGTTTACTTTGCGGATCAGTGGAGCATCAGTGTAGAGAGTGTCCCAAGAACCCGACACCATTGGCTCAGGTAGCACCAGGAGCTAGAGCTCTGGCAGGGCAGCAGAGGGGACCACCATTGCAGATTCAGCAGCAGAGGTTCGTCCAGCATCAGCAGCAGGCCAGGAGAGGCCAGCCAGGGTGAGCTTTCGCCATGACAGCCGAGGATGCTCAGGCCGTTGGAGATCTAGTTGCAGGTTCCGTTCTTTTGATTCAATTCTGAAATTCCTATCTTGAAATTCAGTTCCATCTATTACTATCTGTTTCTTCATTGTTGATAAGTTTGATCTGGTGTTTCAGTATGATTTAATTTCTTCTGAGATAAGTCGTATGGGCTAGGTCGCCTCGATTATAAGATTTTAGAATCCTCTAGGGTCATGCTAGCAGGCATAGTGAGGACATATAGTCGGACTATGGATATTTCTCGGGTGTGGGAATTTAAGGTTTTCGCTGCCAAGCGCGCGGCAATGCGAAAATTTTAAATACCATAGTTCTAGAATGAGGGTAATTTTGAAATTTTGTATTTTAATTTATTTAATTATGATATTTAATTAATAATATGATTTTTGGTAATTTTTAATTATTTTTAAACTATTTAAATCATGACTTATGATTTTGGTGTTTGACTAGTGTAATCTTAGAGACTGTTGACCTAGAGCCTAGCCATGTGATTAGGATGTTTGATTGGTACATTTTAGCCTAGAGGATATTTTGGTCATTTTAGGATTTATTTGAATTTTTGGAAATTTTTAGAATTTATTTTGGAATTGTTTGAATGATGGTTGACTAGGTTGACTTTGACTAGCTTAGACTTTGTGACCTAGCCCTAGTTGAGTTGGACTTGGCTAGTTATGAGACCATAGGTTAAGTTAAGTTAACCATACTCTGGTTAGTGAAATCAATTAGGAATATAGAGTTTTGAATAGAAAGATTTGACCACAAGTCATGACTTGTGATTTTTAAGTCAATTGTTTTATGACTAAGCCCAAAGCCCATTAGTCAAGTGTCCAACCCTAACCCTAACATTTTGTTCAGCCACTTAACCCATCCTTGGGATTTCCCCCTTATAAATATTCTCTTAGAATTAGGGCTAGCCTCTAAGGAAGAACAAGCTTTAGGAAGAGGTAATGTCCCTACTTCAAAAATCCCTAGAAAATCCATTTTAGCTCCTTTTTCCCCCAAACAAATTGTACTAGGTTTTAATTTTAGTATTCTTGCTGTTGTTACATTTTATTCTCAGATTCAAATCAATTTGGAGGAGTTTGACTCTCAAGAGGAACCTCTCTCTTTAGAGCTTTTTGGAGATTTTGATACATAGAGGTAACTTCCTATTTTCACCATGAAATTATAGTTTTATTGCATTTCTAGGGAACCCTAGGCCTAACCTAACTGTAGGAATAAGAAACCCTAAAATTTGGGTCCATTTCGTGTCCTATTTGGATACGTATCAGTGTCCCTATGCATGTGTTTGTGAAAATACCACAAAGAAAGTTTTTGTATTATTTTGAAATCTTTTTGAATAGAAAATTAGTTTTTGAGATTGCTTATGCATTTCTGTTGGACTGAGAGTGTCTGTGTCGTATCGTGTCGTATTCGACATGTGCACACGCGAGTGCGCCGCGCGCGGGGACTGTGCGCGTATCCTGCTGTACGGGGGCTATTTCTCTTCGGACACAGCACAAGGACACGTGAAACTCGACACACTAGGGGACAAAGACTGACACCACGTGTGTCAAGTATCACGTGTCCCCGTGTCGTGTCGAGTGAGCACGAGGCTCTGTACTGATTCGAGAATGACAGGTTCAGTCGATTTGGGTGTCACTGATACGCGTGTGTAAGTCAGACACGCGGACACTAGGACCCAGTGCAGACACCAAAACACGAGGACCTATCCTAGGCGAACCTAGGTTAGTGACCTCGAGACACGTTGTGTCTTGTGTCGTGTGCACGACACGCGTGCACACGTGCACGATGATTGTGCACTGCTGTGTTCAGTTTTTACTGTTTTTGGTTTTATAGTGATTGGACACGTTTGTGTCCACTTTTGTGGACACAAACACATCATGTAACACGTATGCAATGTGTTCTCATATTACCAACCTTTTATTTTGAATTTTAATATGTTTTCGTTAGGTTTTTAGCAATTTATAAAATTCTAAACAGTATATCAATTTCCTGATTTTCCAGTTTTTGATACACGAACTTTGTCATCAATTTAAACCTAATTAATGCTGTTAACATTTTGGTTTTAGTCCTAATATGGGTCCTCCTATATATAATCTAGTTGTGTGTCAGTTTTGGTGTGTTTTGGTGATGTGTGGGAATCAATATCGGGATGTATGAAAACTGGAAACTAAGTTTCAGTTTTCTGATTTGGGATTGATTTCTTTTGTTTTGATTTTGCTCAGAATTCCCCTTCTTTACTGATTTCAGTGTATTATATCTTTTCCTGGTTACTCTAACACAGTTTTCACATTCACAAACACACCCTCACATGACTTATTCACTCTCTAGCATTACACCACACACACATTGCTCTCTAGTATTCACTCACTCTCTCATTCACCATTCACACACCATCTCTCACTCATCACTCACATTTCATACACCCCACACACACACACACAAGCATGTGTATACACTCTCCCACATCACCCCTCTCTACACAAGGGCATTCACACACACTCACCCTCACTCTCTAAAACACTCACAGCCACTCATGTGTTCCTCACTCATCACTCACTCACTCTCCACATTCACACACACATATACACACATGGTCACTCACTCCTTCACATACACATACTTTGCCTCTCTTTACACTCACACACAGGTTCCTCTTGACACACACAGACCTTGACAAGTTTACACACCACAGGCATTTACACACACACATACACTTTCTCTATTAATCATGAATGCATATTTATATATATGCAATAGGTATTATGTATATAAATAATCTATTTATGTATATATTATATGTAAGTTCTATATAATGTAGTGTATGGGTGATATGTATATAGTTAGCCCATATGTGTGTTTTATATTATTATAGCTATATCATATGTGTAAAATATATTAGATATATATATTGGCATGTGTTATGTGAATTTGGTTGGTTCATAGGCATGAAATAGCCTATGGCCCATGGATGAGCCTGTGTCAGTTTAGAGTCTGGATTGGACTTGTGTAGTCCAGTTAGACCTAGAATGACTAGTTTGACCTAGTTTAGACTTGTTAGACCTAGTTTGACCATAGATGACCAAGTTGACTTCTAGGGTTGACCAGAGTTGACCAAGAGTTGACTTTGGCCTAGATTGACCTAGATTCATGTAGAATGCATTGTAGTACCTCATTTTACCATTCTGGACTTGTTATGACTTGTGCTGTTCCAAATAGGAGCCAGACACCACTCCTCGGACAGTATATTCTCTTCAGACACTCAGGATATCAGGCGAATACATTCTCTGACCGTTTCATACTTGTCTGGATTTACATTCTTGCTCTAGATTACTGTACTTGATGCTGACACGACTGTTATCACGGATTGGTACTATATGGATCTCCTTTTGGGATGTTATCCCCTTGTATTCACTAGATACTATTGTGATGTGCGTTTCACTTCCATATTGTATTTACTGAATACCTATATCCTTGTATACTCCTTGTGCATATTGTACTCTCAGTATCACATGAGTCCCAGGGATAGACCATTGTACACTATTGTATAACATTGTACAACTATTGTATAACATTGTACATCTATTGTATAATATTGTATATCCATTGTATAACATTGTACACTATTGTGCAAGATAACGTAACTGGAGTGGATCCTTGTGTATTGATTGGGGAGGGGGAGTAGAATTGGTTATGTACTCAAATCCTATTGTACAATATTGTATAACTATTGTATATGTCTATTGTACACCCACGTACAATAGAGTTACCATTGCATTTTCCTAGCCCGTTTACATAACCAGATTATACTCTAAATCATATGTTTCTTACAGTTCTTACTTATCATATTTAGATATTTCCTGTTATTAATCTCTACTGTTTTCTATACAATCTTCTTTCAGCGTTTCATGTACTCTACTCTATTGCATGCTTTATATTTCCTAACTCGATATGAACTGCGTAAGATGTTTTATGCTCGCTCCCGTCCTGACTGGACCTGTTGAAAATATTACAGAGGATGAGGAGGAGGCCTGTGTAGACACCTACTATGGGGCAGCTGTAGATGCCATGTGTGACCCAGATTTCCAGCCTGATCCACTAGCTTAGAGACTGAGGCTCCCTAGTCTAGGTTTACTATTTCTGTCATTTGATATCTAGATTGTAATATTCTTTCATTTCAGTATTAGAGTCTTGTATTGAGCTGGATGTTCTGATTTGTTATGTCAGTAGACACTTAGACTCTCTGGTTGTATTTATATGGTTTTTCCTTCATTCCAGTATTTATCTATCTATCTTCCTATCTTTTATTCTGCTTTAGATGTGATTGAGACTGTATATTGCTATGTCGCCTCCATTCGGAGTGTATATACTGTACAGGTACCTTTATATTGTTCGATGATTGACCTAGGACAGCATTCTACCGCCGACACTGTGGCGTAGGCTGGGCGTTGTTACGTTCTCGTACCCTCACAGTGGGTTCGGGTCGTGACACTATCTCACCGGACCTGGTGCAGAAAGAAGATTCATTCACCCAGACAGTATTGAGAGCAGAAGGTATGGTGGTATTAATGAACAAGTTAATCTATTTACATATTATTGTAAAAAATTAAGCAAAATTTAAGAGAGGGGAACGGAGTTGATGTCGTCTGTTCTGATGGAGTTAAAAAAAATGGTGACCGATATTGGTGAAGAAGAACAAATGGTAGCTGATGCAGTTCATGGAGTGCATGAATCTTTAAAAGAGCCAAATTCGGTAGCAACAAAAGGAAGGCCTTCTCAAGGAAAATTAAGCCAGCCTAAAGTAAGTCAGACTATCCTGAAGCCTAGAACTTGTAGAGTTTGTAAAAAATTGGGTCACGATTTTCGTAATTGTAAAGTACGAAAGCGAAATAGCAAAAAAGAGCAAATGGAATCAAATGAAACATCGTTGACTTAAGACAATGTCTTCCTGTGTGGAAAGATTTCATTCACACAAGACAATTAGATAAAAATATGTTCTCCAATTCAAAAGTTTGAGAAGACAATTAGATAAAAACTTTTTATTCAACTTCCAAGACAACTTTTTCACTTCTTCTTTTTTATATGTATAAAAGTCATTTTGAAGGGGTAGATGCTCATAATAGGGTTGAAGAATAGCATTCTCAATCGTTTCAAATTAAACGGAGAATAACATTCTCAATCGTTTTAATACTGGGAACGACATTCTTCGTGCAATTTAAAACGGAGAATATCATTCTCCGTTTCAAATGACACGGAGTATATCATTCTCCGTTTAAATTAAAACGGAGAATGAACATTCTAATGTGTTTTTAACGATGGGAATGTTATTCTCTGTTTCAAATTAAACGAAGAATACCATTCTCCGTTCCAAATTAAACGGCGAATAGAATCCTCAATTGTTTTAACACTGGGAATGCTATTCTTCGTGTAATTAAAAACGGAGAATGCTATTCTCCGTTTAATAAAACATAGAGAGTAGTATTTTCTTTCGTTTTAACACTTGTAATGCCATACTTCGTTTAATTGGCATAAAAATGTTTTGGAAACATGTTTAATTTACAAAATTTGACAACATACTTAAGAATGTGAAGTTTCTAATCTCAATATTTCCATTTTTAGAAAATTAGATTAAACTTTTGAACGTATTTTTTTTTGCATTGAGCAGTTACATACTCGTATTTTTGCCATCCCAAATTTTTCACGTTTGTCGACTTGGTAACAAGACTATGTACTTGAAAAGTGTAAAATTGAAACCCTCTTCAAAGTTGGCAGAATTCGAAGGGGCAGATTCATTGGTATTAATGGCATATAAATGGCAGTAGTTGGGAGAGTTTGTTCTTGTCTTACTTAGATTTACTTGAGAAGGGGTAGATGCATTGGTATTAATGCAAATTAATTGAATTGAATTTGAAGTGACTGCCATTTGGTGCATGAGTTCGAGTTGTTCCTTGCCTATAAATGGCAGTAGTGTAGGAAGATTTTGTTCTCGTCTCATTTAGCTTTTCTTGTGGAGATGGACTCTACCGATCCTCCGCCTTGGCAAGACGCTTTCCTCTTGGTTGTCGATCTCCTCGTTCGAAGAAGCTTTGGTTGTGAAGTCCTTCAGAAGACTGAGATGTACCTAGTGGACTGTCCGTGTTCGTGCACTTCATCGACTGTGTGTCATGATATTGGTTTCTGGAAGAGCCCCAGGATTTTGGTTGATTGCCAACCCACACTCTGTCGAAGCGCCCACACGTTATTCGCTCGGACTATGCACGGTGTTCCTTTACCTCAAGGAGTTCCTTTTCCTCAAGCAGTTCCTTCGTCTCAAGCTCCTTCTTGGCACATTGACGATGAAGTGATTTGCTCTGACGATGCACGGTGTTCCATGTTCGTGCACTTCATCAGAAGTCTGAGATGTGCCGAGTTTTCGAGTTCTTGCACTTTATCGACTGTGTGCCATAATGTTGGTTTACTGGGTCCAGGATCGCCGTGGCCCAGTTTTTGTTATGCTCCGACGATGCACGATGAAATAATTTACCTAAAGGAGTCATCCAACGGTTTATATGCTATGGCGATGCATGATGAAGTGATTTGCCTCAAAGAATTCCTTTGCCTCAAGGAGTTCGATTGCACTGACGATGCACGATGAACTGAATTTACTTCATCGTGCATCGTCAGAGGAATGGAACTCCTTGAGGCAAAGGAATTCCTTGAGGCAAATCACTTCATCGTGTATCGTCGGAGCATAGGAACTGTTGGATGACTCCTCGAGGTAAATCACTTCATCGTGCATCGTCAGAGCAAGAGCAAAATGAATTCCTTGAGGCACAGGAACAGAAGCAAAGGAATTCCTTGATAGCAAAGGACCTTGCGAATGAATTCCTTTGAGGCAGAGCACCTTGCAAAGGAATTCACTTGATCCTGGCGATGGACTCTACCGATCCCCCCCGTCTTGGCAAGTCTCTTTTCTGTTGGTTACTAGAAGAGCCGCATGGTTTGGGTTGATTGCCAACCCACACTCTGTCGAAGCGCTCGCACTTCGATTCGCTCTGACTATGCACGGAGTTTCTTGTTCAGGGAGTTCCTGCTCTGACTATGCACGGAGTTCCTTGTTCAGGGAGCTCTATTGCTCTGACTATGCACGGAGTTCCATTGTTCAGGGAGTTCCATTGCTCTGACAATGCACGATGAAGTCATTTGCCTCAAGGAATTCCTTCGCCTCAAGGAGTTCCATTGCTCTGCAATACCCGCATGCAGCTCATATTCAACTTTTTCTTGGTAATAGGATTTTATGTAATAGTTCAGACTTTCATATGTCAATAAAAGTCAAACTTTTCCTGGTTTTCACAATATAAATGTAATTCAAAAATGATTTTATTATAAAAGATAGAGCAGACCAAACGTTATAAAAGACAGAAGTTTCTTGCCCAAAAATGATTTTATTAGAAAAGACAGAGCAGACCAAACGGAAAAGCTTTCTGTCAACTGTCCTCCGTCGATGTAAAACAGAGAATAGCCATTCTTATGGGTTTTAACACTGGTAATGACATTAATTCTCCATGTAATTTAACACGAAAAGTGTCATTCTCTGTTTCAAATTAAACGGAGAATAGCATTTCTCAATCGTTTTAATACTGGAAATGGTATTCTCCGTTTAATTCCATACGGAGAATAGCATTCGCCGTTTAAAATGACACGGAGAATGGCATTCTCCATTTTATTCAACTTTTTCTTAGTTGTAGGATTTTATGTAGTAGTTCAGACTTTCATATGTAAATAAAAGTCAAACTTTTCGTGGTTTTGACAATGTAAATGTAATTCAAAAATTATTTTATTATAAAAGACAGCTTATAAAAGACAAAAGTTCCTTGCCCAATTACATAATTACATTGTTGTTTTATAATGTCATTGCTTGGTTCGTGTTACATATTTGCTTGAAAGCAACTTCTTAGCCTATACCAACCTCATCATTGTAATCTCTTGGTGAGTGTCATCGTCATTTCCTCCCGGTATTTCAAAGGGAGTAGTCATCAACCTCTTCATATAATACGCCGTGTACAAGCGGCAGTTGGGTGCCTGTTGTTGTGGGCAATTTGGATAACAATTCAGCACTTTGCTCTCATACTCCATCTTAGCCGGACATCTCTCCCTCATCATATCAACTTTTCTCCTGACGATAGGCTCTAAGGTTTTCTTCATTAATTCTACATCCACCTTGCCCTTTTCGTACATGGTTTGTCTCAAGGAGTTGTAGTGTGTCCAGTCGTAGGAGATAAAGTTGAATATGAGCAGAGTATAGTGTCTGATGGATAAATTAAAGAGTGGGATGAATAACAACTCTATGTCGTCCTCCAAACCCATGACGAAGTCTACTACATCTGTTTGGAAGTCTTCAAGGGCGCCGGCTTTTGCGTCTGGTTCAATGGCACGTTCAACGATGTTCTGTTTCCCAAAAACAAAACACAATATCATGAGTAATTTTTCTATCATTTTTTATCGGTGTGGTGTGCACATGAATATGGATTTTTCTGTTTAGATTCTAACCATTGTGTGGGACATCAAGAATACAGACCACTTATGTTTCAATGTTTGGGGCGCCAGCTTTTGCTTCTGGATTAATGGCACATCCTTTGAACTAGATGGGGCACACATTCTTTTAATGCCTTGAATTTCTCTCAGTTTTCTTATTATTAGGTTAAGTATGCCAGCCTCCATGTCTTTATATTTGAGTATGTCTTGCAGGTCTATTGCCGACAGCTAGACTGTAACTTCATTTTCCCCTCTTTCGGTGAAAATAAGTATACAATCTCACTGCACATAAATTTAGTTTAGATTATATTAATAAAGATAGATTCTCATTACATAATTGTGAAAAAAGTCTAGAAAAAATAAAAGAAAAAAGGGTTCAGAATACATACTCTGGACACTTCTTTTTGGGAATTACGATGTCGATGTATTGCTTCTTCAGCTCTTCATCCGCATCTTTCCAAAGTAAGAGTTCATCGCATTCCCTTAGTATGACACGGTTCTTCTTCAATTCAGCTATTTTGGCGTCTCCTCCGAATTTCGAAGCGGCATTAATCTTCCTCTTTTTATTAGCCTCTCTAACTGTATTCTTTTCCAAGGGAGTAACATCTTCAACGGCTAATGGCGCTGATGGTTTTCTGAACCTCTTTTCCCCCGATCCTCCTCTTCTTTTGGCTTCTTTTGGAGCAGCAAGTTCAGCAGCTGCTTGAATTTCCTCATGCTGCAATGCTACAACCATGGCTTGGAGATCAACGATTTTTGCATCCTTTTCAATGGCTTCAATATTCAACGATTCAACTTTATTATGAAGCTCCCTTTTCTCCTCAACGAGCCTTTTATTTGTTTCTCTGAGTTGTTCGATTGTTGTACTGAAATAAAACAAACAACAATAAAATGTATGATGTGAATCTAACACGGAGAATGACATTCTCCGTGTAATATAATACGGAGAATAGCATTCTCCGTTTGGAATTACACGAAGAATAACCTTCCTAGTATCGAAATTATAGAGAATAGCAATTATCCGTTTCAATTAACATGGAGAATGCCATTCTCCGTGTTATAATACACGGAGAATAGCCATTCTCCTGGAAGATTATAAATCAAAAATTTGAAATAGAAAAGATTTTACCTTGTGCATGTAGCTCTGTAACATTGTCGTTGAGGCGTGCATTATCTGCAATAAGAACAAAATTCTGCTTTCTCAAATCCTCCAGTTCATGAACAGAGCCATCCATCACAATGTTGACTGCACATTGTTGCGCTTCTTCTGCCTCCAGCTCTTTCAGCTTTTCTTTGAGTTTCTCGTTCTCAAGGTTGGCTGCACGTAATAGCGCTCCTTGTGCCTCCATCTCTTTTAACTTTTCTTTGAGTTCTTCATTCTGCGCAAGCATATCAGAATGATGTCTTGTTAAATTCTCCAATTCCTGTGCTGAGTCGTCTATCACAGTGCCCATTTCATCATGCTGTGGTATCCGTTGTTCATCAAAATTATCCCCACATGCTTCTTGGTGTTCTTCCTCTCCCTCCTTTTCAACTTCTTCTATAGGTGGCTCATCTTCTTTGTTCCCTTTTCTTCCTCAACAGGTATAACCAGATCTTACAATATCATCTTCGATCTCAACTTGTTGTGATATTCGGCCTTAAGGAAGTTTGAGATTTCGTACCCATTCTATGTGAAAAATCTTAGGTAATCAGGAATTGGGGCGAACTTCCTTTCCACAAATTTACTATGTTCTGCAAACCAATGGAGGAAGTATATTGTGCAACCTTCCAATTTGGAGTAAGCCATTGAGTAATCCCCCCGTTCAGTTTTGCTTCTAATCCTCTTTATGCCATCCATTACATATGCCAGGATTAACCTTGGCCTGCATATACTGTTGATGACGTCCACACTGTCTACTAAGGCCAAGAATCTGTACGACAAATTTGAACCGCCAGACTTTGTGAAGAATACTGTTTGGCACAAGTGGAAGATTATTAGCTTGGCCAAATCATCTGGATTAATAGCGTTATCTCTGCCACGAAACCGTTGTAACAATTCAAAGAACTTGTCTCTCACTTCCTTATTCGTGACTTCTGTGTGTTTGCCCTTAGAATTAGCTAGCAATCTTGTGAAGTGATCTCTACACAGGCTCAGTGATGCTGGTGGTGTGGGCTGTTGTTGTTTTTCTTTTATCAATCTTCTGTAAAAAATATCATTATCGCTTTCTTCATTCAGCGGTAGACCGAAGATGACTGTCATATCATCGACGCTTGGCACGATTTTAACAGTGGTTCTCAATTCAAAGCACCCGACGCCATCTTCTTCTTCTATGTAACATGCAATTAAATTCTCAAGCCCTTCCATTACCTTGGCCAATTCGGAGATGTGGACTCTGTTTTGGTATAAAATCTCGACAAAATTCCAGAAAACGGTATTCTTCAAGGAATCAATAACTGGCTCAGGTAAACGACCAATATCTTGATTGTCCACCTCCATAAGATTTAGCATTGGCTTGAAGGTAGAACGAAAAAGTCTTGATTCCTTATTCCTGACAGATTTTTTTCTACAAACAAAAAAACAAAAAATTAGGTCGGAGAATGGCCATTCTTATGGGTTTTAACACTGGAAATGAAATTCTCCGTGTAAATTAACACGGAGAATGTCATTCTTCGTTTCAAATTAAACGGAGAATAGCATTCTCATGGGAATGACATTCTCCGTGTAAGACAACACGGGGAATATCATTCTCCATTTCAAATGACATGGAGAATGTCATTCTCCGTTTAAAATAAAACGAAAAATGAACATTCTATTGTGTTTTGGGAATGTTATTCTCCGTTTCAAGTTACACGGAGAATGTCATTCTCCGTTCCAAATTAAACGGCGAATAGAATCCTCAATCGTTTTAACACTGGGAATGCTATTCTCCGTGTAGTTGGAAACGGAGAATTCTATTCTCCGTTTGTAAAAACACGGAGAATAGCATTCTCTTTCGTTTTAACTCTTGTAATGTCATATTATGTTTAATTTAACACGAAGAATAGAATTCTCCGTTTCAAATTACACGGAGAATAGCATTCTCTGTTTAAATTAACACGGAGAATAGCATTCTCATGTGTTTTAACCCTGAGAATGCCATTCTCCGTTAAAGGAAACAGAGAATCATATTATTGATTTAATTTAGATGGAGAATGACATTCCCAGTGTATGATAGGATGAATGAACATTCAAATGCATTTTATGACGGAGAATGTCATTTACCGTGTAATATATACGGAATTTACGAACATAAACTCAAATAATACCTTCTGTTTGCACTTCTTCTTGCATTTCTTTTTGTTTAGCAACTTTTTCCTTTTTCTTCTGTGTAACTTTCTTAGAATAGCGTTTCGGTTGTTCTCCGTCTTTTCCTTTTAGATTTTCTGTAACTGGTGCATCTTCTCTAATTGATGATGCTGCCGGTGATGATTCTACCGCAGATGCCGACATGGTGTGAAGATTGCGAATGGGGAGGAAGGTTTGAAGATTTTGGAGGAAAATGACCTAGGTTTGAGTACAGAGTAGAGTATCGAAGAAGATGAAGAATCGAAACGTTTTTCTTTTTTTTGTAATAAAAGGATTCAGGGGTGTTTTAAATTAATTAGAAGGGCAAAAATGTCATTCGATGGAAGGGCAAAAAGAATCAAAACCGTTTGGACTCCTTTCTGCTTAATTATATTAATTAGAAGGGCAAAAATGATTCTGCTTAATAAAAAAATCGAAGCCGTTTGGCATAAATGTCATTACAACTCAACAAAACAAATGAACATAATACATTAGATATAAAAGAAGAAGAAAAAAAAATCACCTTCTTCCATATTCAATCATTTCAGATTGGACTCCTTTCTGCTTAATTATATTATATAAACAACTTTTTTAGTACTTAATTGTGCTCTGAAGTTGTAATCCATTCAGCAGCTTTGCGTCTTTCCATTCCCGCATCAAACTGCATATAACAAACATAACATCAAAATTATTGTTCTAAAAAGTGTAAGTTTTTGACGACATATTTTTAGACTTACATTGAGAGAACGGTAGTCTACACTACATCGGTCTTTCATGAATGCAATTACAAAAATCCCACAATCAACTGAATTGCCTTGGCGGGGAACATAAGAACGACGTTTTATTGTAAAAGTAGAAAAGCTGAACCTAGCATCTCTCAACTTCAAAATCTCTTCTTCGATAAAGAGATCCAAATTTGAAAGCTATAATTACCAGAATACAATATGTATTAGTATACCGCGTATCTTGTACCCAATTCATAAAAATTGATGAATATGAGTTTACTATTTCTTTTATGACTGTTTTATTTTGAATTGGATCATCTTTAGATGCAAGTGAGTCCCAAATTTTAACAGTCCTTATTTTAACCAGAATACTTGTAATAGGATAGTATCCGTCCAAAAGAATGTGTATGTATATCTGAATCAGGATTAATTAGGTAAAATAAATTAGTAAATTTTCAGAAAATTTGGATTAATATTTAAACAGAAATACATTAATACCTCGTTACAAGTGCTTAAAGATCCCATGTAATCCTGAAAATATTTAGACTTCTTTCATATTTGATGAAGCTTTTTTGTCGGATGGAGGTAACATTTTTTTCTACATACACATCAATTAATACATTACGAAGGACAAAGAAACAAGAAAATTGTTAATGCATATGTATTGAAGAACAAAATACTCACTCACCGTTATCCTTATTGGTAAAAACTATACATTAGCTTTATTGGAGGTTCTTTTTCGTTACTCCGCGGTAAGAAGAGCAGAGACAATGCCTACAATCTGAATAAATCATTAAAAATGTCAGTGACGGAATCGAAGTAAATATAGATGGCATCTAAGAAGAAATATACTATCTATACATACCCCATTTTAAATTTTCGTTAAAGAAGCTAAGGACTTCATCACAAACTGAGACACATAGATTTTGTTGCAAGATGATATTATTTCTCTAAGAAAAAAAGAATAAATTAGAAGAAAAAACTGTTGGAATTAAATAAAACTCATATTACTTACGCGTCAGGTCTATCATCAGCAAAAATATAGTCATAATAACTCGAAGAATCACTAGTACACTTGCTAGGCTTCGAGGTTGAACCCCTTGTTAAACTTTTTGATGGTGTGACCGGATCTACATTTTCATGCATTCTTTTCGAAGAACTGCTAAAGTCAGTTTCTTCTATAGGACACAATACGAGAATTCGGTCCATTACTTTACTACGATTCTGTAGCATCACGTCCTCCTCATCGGAAGATTCAACGGAAACCTCATTCACATTATTAAATACTCCAGATGAGATGCCTTCTTCAAAGCTGGAGATTCTTCAATCTTCTCCAAATGTCGAGATAAATTTATTTGTTCAATTTCTATTGAACAAAGCTTAGAAGTGATCTTTACAACATCAGCTGAAATCGTCGACAGATGTTCTTCAATCCTGCGCAACATGCGCGAATGAAGGTTTCATTTGGAGCTGGAAACCAATCTTCTACGTCTTCTACATTTTCCACCATACGAGTAGACATCTTGAGAACAAGAAAACTATTGTATTTCAGAAAACTATTCTACGTATTTCAGAATGCATAATAGTACTATAAAACAAAAAAAAACTATTGTATATATAGCAAGAGAGAAGTACAAAAAGTGAGAAATATGGAAAGACAAATAAATTTCGAGACTAGCAAACAATCTACTAGCCGTTTGATTGAGGAGGGCTCGAGAAAGATTCTACTAGCCGTTTGAAAAGTACAAAAGGTTATCATGATCAACTTCAACTAAGGAACTCTATAAGAGGTTTAATTCCTTTTGATTGAGGAACTCGAGAAGTCCGTCGCGAACCGGAACTTCTTCTTCTTTCCTTCTTCATCTTCGTTTCTCCTTCCACCACCACCACCATGGCCTGTAGCTTTATAACCAAAATATTAAATTGTTAGATGAAACAAAAAAACTAATTACGGAAAGATTACTAAATCAAAATCAAACAGAACATATATTCATAGAAAACATAAGATTAAAGATAAAAGTGTCACAGAAGTAACACCATAATTTTACAACAACTAAGAAGACTCTGCTAAGTAATAACTAAAATTAAGGATTGTGTCCTCCTTGGATTTAATTTACACAAAGAAGAGATTTGAGAGAACGAGCTTTTATCGGCTTCCTACACTACTAAAATCTGCTTAATTGGCGACGTAAATTTAGCGACATTACCAAAACGTCGCTAAATAATTGACATTAGCGATGTATAAATGAAACGTCGATAATTGTCGCTACTAGCGACGCAAATAGCGGCGTGACAACGACGTATATTAGTTACGTGAGCTAGTCGTCGCGAAACGTCGCTACAACATCGCTAATTGCGACTGATTTAGCGACGTTAATAATAACATCGCTAAATTCTGCCTAAATTAAATTTCCTCCCTCCGATTCATTTCCCCCATCCATTTTACTCTCTCACTCTCTTCCTCCGACGCTCTCGCTCTCACTCTCTCCGGCGACTTCACACTCTCCGGCGACTCTCCTCTGGTACGTGACTCCCTCTCTCTCTCCCTATTTGTTGTTGGTGGTTGGGGGGTACTGGTGGCTCGGAGGAAGGAGCAGGGGGGTGCAGGTGGTTGGGGGTGAGGAATGGTTGAGGGGTGGCTGGAGGGGTGGGGCATGGGGGTGAGGGCGGCTGGGGGTGAGAAGGGGGGTTGGAGGAAGGGGGTTAGGGTTCGGGTTAGGGTGGAGGGGGCGGAGGGGGGAATTGAGGGCGACTGGGGGTGAGGACGGGGGGGGAGGGGGAGGGCTTGCGAGAGAAGGGAGGATGGTAGGGGAGGGGTTGGGGATAGGGTTCGGATTAGGGGTGGTGTAGGGGTTGGGGGGGCTGGGGAGGGGAGGGGGGCGTGTGGGGGAGGGATTATGGATAGGGTTCGGGTTTGGGTTAGGGGTGGTATAGGGGGAAGGGGGAGGGGTGCGGGGGGGGGGGGGGGGGGGGGGGGGGGGGCTGGGTCAGGGGCACCGATGGTGCCAAAAAATCTGATAATTTAGTAATAGTTATTTATTTTCCGACACCGAAAAATTTGATACTGCAATTCGAAAGCATGTACCGATAGTGCCGATATTTGTAACACGTAGTTTTGTTGGTTAGTTAATTTGTAACACGATAGTGCTGATATTTGTAAAACGTACCGATAGTGCCGTTATTTGTAACACGTAGTTTCCTTGATCCCAATACTCATAGGAATGGTCCCGAGTCACGGCCATAGTATGTAGTTTATTCGTTTTAGTTTGTAGTATATTCGTTTTTCTTTTGAAGTTTTAGTTTTGAAGTTTATTCATTTTACTATGTTGTATGTAGTACGAATGGTCCCGACTCATAGGAATGGTCCCGAGTCACGGCCGTAGTATGTAGTATGTAGTATATTCGTTTTAGTTTTGAAGTTTATTCATATTTGTAGATATCTAGAAATGGCTCTATCCATGTATCTGCTAGACCGTTTGTAGTTGTACAACCACATTCGAGATGACAAGTGCGGTGTGCGAGATGAATACATCGTCGGAGTAGAACAATTCCTCCAATTCGTAAAGGCATTTCCTCAATCCATGGACGGCATGGACAATAAGTGCCCGTGTGCAAAATATCGGAACATGAAGTTTCAACCAGAATTGGATGTGACGTATCACTTATACATAAAGGGTTTCCTTCCAAATTACTACCAATGGACCGCACACGGAGAGCTTGTACCTTTAGCATTCCAAGCGGAGCCTTATGTGGAGCCTTATGTGGAGCCTTATATGAATGTCCACAACCGAACTGGTGTCGACAACGAGTACGTGAACATGGTCTTCGACGCTGCGGGGCCTATTTTCGATCCATACAATTGTGATGCAACTGAGGAGGCACCGAATGCCGATGCCGCAAAGTTCATGGAGTTGCTGGAGAATGCAAGGACTCCTTTATACCCTGGTTGTGATGACCATTCACCGTTAGAGGTGATCACTCGGCTCTTCAGCATAAAGTCTGACTTTAACATGTCGCAAGAATGCTACAATAGAGTGCTCGAGTTGATTACCGATATCTTGCCGGAGGGTGCCAGGTTACCGAAAGACTTCTACCGCTCTAAGAGGATGGTGAGATCCCTCTGGATGGGATACGACAAGATCAATTGCTGTCATAACGGATGCATGCTTTACTACAAAGATCACAAGGATGCAGAAGTGTACGAATTCTGTGGTGCTAGTCGCTACAAGCCAACTGCTCCAGGCAAGTCTAGAAGATCGACTGCTTCAATGTACTACTTGCCGTTGACGCCACGGTTGCAGAGATTGTTCATGGTGAAAGAGACTGCCAAAAATATGAGTTGGCACAAGCGACAACAGACCGAAGGAGTGTTGGATCACCATCTGATGGAGAAGCGTAGAAGCACTTCGATCGAGCATATCCTAATTTTGCTTCGATGTGCGTAATGTAAGGTTGGGGCTCTGTTCTGATGGTTTCATCCCCATTTAGTCTTTCAGGCTCCCAATATTCATGCTGGCCGGTAATCCTCACTCCGTACAACCTACCGCCTTGGATGTGCATGAAGACACATTACATGTTCTTAACTATTATCATTTTCGGTCCGAACAACCCGAAGAGGAACATCGACGTGTACTTACAGCCATTGATAGATGAGCTAAAACAGCTATGGGAAACAGGGGCGTACACGTATGATGCTTCGAAAAAGCAGAATTTTCAGATGCGGGAAGCACTAATGTGGACAATCAATGACTTTTCGGCTTATGGAATATTACCTGGATAGAGCACTCAAGGTCGGCTTTTATGTCCGTATTGTATGGACCGCACTAAGGCTTTTCGTTTGAGACACGGAGGAAAGCCATGCTTCTTTGATTGTCATCGGCAGTTCTTGCCGAAAGACCATCCGTACCGTAGGAACAAAACTACATTCCGTGCCGGAGCTATAGAGAAGGGCGATCCACCGCCAATGTGGTCCGGAGAGGACACATGGAAGCAAGTAAAAGAAATTCCAAGTGCTGTTGAAGATCCTACAACGAGCAGCCGTTACGAGGGATTTGGCGAAGATCATAACTGGACCAAAAGGAGTATATTCTGGGATCTGCCATATTGGAGCACAAATCTGATTAGACATAACCTTGACGTCATGCATATCGAGAAGAACGTGTTTGATAACATAATTAATACTGTAATGGACATCAAGGGAAAGACAAAAGACAATCAGAAGGCTAGATTGGACTTAGCCGAAATATACAGACGTCCTACATTGCATATGATAGACAACGGAAAGGGAAAGCTTTTGCAGCCTAAGGCAATCTACTCACTGGATAAGGAGGACAAAGTGAGACTTTGTAGATGGATCAAGGACTTGAAATTTCCAGACGGATACATCTCCAATCTAAGAAGATGTGTCGACATAAAGGAGTGTAAAATGACCAAAATGAAGAGCCACGATTGCCACGTATTCATGGAGAGGTTAATTCATGTTGCATTTTGAGAATTATTACCGCCGGTAGTCTGGGATCCATTAACAGAGCTTAGCATATTCTTCGGAGATCTTTGTTCTTGCAAGTTGCTCGTCGATCGTTTAGAGAAGCAAGAGAAGGACATTGTGGTAACACATTGCAAACTTGAGAGTGTTTTTTCTCTGTATTCTTCGACTCAATGTAGCACTTGCCGATTCATCTTATCTATGAGGCTCTTGTTGCTGGACCTGTCGGTTATCGTTGGATGTACCCGTTCGAGCGACAGTTGAGCCACCTCAAGAGGAAGGTGAAAAATAAGGCACGGGTGGAGGGTTCTATTTATGAAGCATATATCCTTGAGGAGATTTCAAACTTTTGTTCCATGTATTTTCAGTCTCATATTGCTACAAACAGAACAAGGGCTCCCTGAAATGATGACGGCTATGAAGTTGGTATTGAGGCAAAGCTGAAAGTATTTACTGCCTACGAAAAACCAACTGGTAAAATTAAAAAAAAGATATCTAAATGACGACGAGGTTAGCGCTACAATGTTATATGTATTGCTCAACTGCGACGAGGAAGAAGTGGACAAGCTAGAGGGGTAAGTAAAAATAAGTATATTAAAACCGAGGAGGAAGTAGAACATCAAATGAGACTTCATTTTCCTTTTTGATTGAGAGCATATATACGGACGTAGTCACAATTTACTTTTTCTGTACATTTATACTTGCACATAATAATTAAGTTAGCATTGTTTATATGGTATTTAGGTTGATCGTCCGGAGGCAATCCTTGGGAATGAGTATACTAAAACTCTAGCCAAGGGGCCAATTTATCAAGTAAAGACCTGGCGTCTTATGGGAGATTGTGGAACTGACATACAATTATGCTATAGAACTTTGTAAGATCGTCTTGTTCAGGTGTGACTGGTTCGATCCGATCCAGGGTCGAGGTTGGAGAGTTGACACACATGGTCTTGTTGACATAAATTATTGCCGTCGATATCAAGCTTATGAGCCGTTTATTCTAGCAAGCCAGGCTCAGCTAGTTTACTTTACCATATATCTAAAATGAGGAGCCGTGAGATCAGATTGGTGGGCAGTCTGTAAGACTAAAGCTCGAAATACCTTCGATGTCGACAAGATAGCTTATCAGGAAAACAAACTACCTCTTATTACAAATATTGTCGATGTGGACTCAACGGAAGTTCCTCATGACATATTTTATCAATTGGAAGAGGTAAAAGTATCAGAAGAGGAAGAGGAAGTTGATAAAAGTGAAGAGGGAGAGGGAGAGGAAGAGGAAGAGGAATCGGAACAAGATGAATTTTCAGAAGAGGATTGAATATGTTTAATTTTCAAATGTAGTATGGTTTACTTTTGCTTTTTTTCAGATGTAGCATGGTTTACTTTTGTTTTAGCGACGTTAATAAGCGACGTTTTCAGATGTAGTATGATTTACTTTTGTTTTTTTCAGATATAGTATGGTTTACTTAACGACGTTCCCTGGCTGTAGTATGGTATACTTTTATTTTTTTAAGATGTAGTATGGTATACTTCTGTATTTTTTCAGATATGGCTCGACGTGGATCATTTGGTTCCGGTGCTGGTGGGAGTCGACGACTCCGACAGTCTCCATCTACCACTCCTACCGACTCCTCATCCCTCCGCACTCTAGTGTACATAAGCGGTCTAGTCGCCGACAGTGTCTCCATACCCAGCTCTAGCTGTCACGCCCCATTCCGTCGAATCGATAGTCGTCCTCCGGGCGTGATGCCGTGCGAACCTAATTTGCGATCGCACAAGGCATAGTCATAAGGTAATCCGAGACAAGAGATCTAAGAGAGTACGCATACAAATTGATTCACACAATAAGTAAAGAAAACTTGATCTTTATTGATAATGAACATCTTTTACAGACTCCGATACATGACTCATTGTCGCACGGGCTACAACATGACTCGATTACAAAAGAGTGTCGATGAGATAGTCGATGAGATAGTCGATGAGATAGTCATTCTTCAGGAAATACGTCTAGAAACTCTTCAACTACCTTCGGAATCTGAACTTCTTCCATTGCCGTTATTACTCCCTTCTCTTGTTGAGTTGCCCCTGATCTGACTAAGGTGAACCGCTTCATGCCTGGAATATCAAAAGATACACTCCCTCTATGACAACCTATTGTCGCATGACTGTCTTTCAGCCAGTCCATACCTAAGATAACGTCGAAATTTCCAACAGAAAATTCTATCAACCGGGCGGGTAAGGAATGCCCGTAAACTACAACGCTACATGCTAAAATAACTCTACTAACCCCTACGAGCCCATTACCAGTGAGTATATTCAACCTCCCTGGCAATGCCTCGAACTCTATTCCTAGTCGTGCCGCAAATTGTGCAGATGTAAATGAATGGGATGCTCCCGAATCAAACAATGCTACTGCGGGATATGAGGCGACGAGAATGTTACCTGCCACAATATCTCCCGATGCCAATGCCTCCTCCAAGGACAGAGTGAATGCTTGTCCTCGACCTCCTTACTGGTTTCCATGCTGTGGTCTAGTCTGATGTTGTTGCTGGCCCCTTCCTTGATGATGCTGGGGTGGTCTATGCTGGTGTTGCTGCATCGGCGGCCCCTGCTACCGAAACATCTGAGCCTGCGGTATTAACGGACGCTGGGCCAACGGCCTTACTGCCACCGCTGGTCCTCGATACTGGCCTGCCCCTGGTGCTGGCAGAGCAGGAAACTGCTGCCCTGGTCCTCCTGACCTCAAATTCATAGGACATGTGGTAACCCGATGGTCTGGATTTCCACATATTAGACACAGTCCATTCAATGCCCGACACACATCTCTAGTGTGTCCTGCCTTCCCACAATAAGTGCAGCCCGCTGGGGGTTGCTGGTTCTTCCTCTGTTGCTGTTGCTGCTGCCTGGGTGGTGGTGCTGGTCCTCGTATCGCCACATCGTGGATACGAATGCCAGTGGATGGTGCTGTTGTTCGGGGCGCTGCTCCCCCTCCTCCTTCAATCTGACTGTGGGATCTCTTCTGACCCCCAGTCCTTGTCGTAAGCCTCTGAATGGTGATCTCATGCCTTCGAGTTGCCGTCAATACTTCGTCAAAAGTTTGGTAATTGTGCCCCTCTATCAATTGTAAGAGTTCAAGATGAAACCCTTGCTGAAACCTCATGGCCCTCTGGCTCTCTGTTGCTACCATCTCTGGGGTGAATCTACTCAATCTGCAGAACTCCGCTGTATAAGCATCTACAGTCTTGCCGGCCTGCCTGAGGTTGATAAACTTCTGTTGTAGCTCAAACCGTGCCACAACTCCATAGTACTTGGTCTTGAATCTTACAGTAAAATCGTCCCAAGCCACAGGACGTCTGATGCCCACTTCCTCTGATTCCCACCAATCACGTGCGAGATCCTGAAGTAACAACTTCACTAGATCCATACGTTCTTCTGCCGGTACCTTAGCTGCTGTCAGAATAGCCTCAATATCCTTAAGCCATGCATCTGCTGAGATGGCATCCTCCGTGCCCTCGAAACGGCGGGGGTTGTACTTGCAAAACCTGGCTGATGCTCCTGAATCAGTCCTCATTCCTCTTTCCAAAGCCGTCTGCAATCCTTGGTTGAACAACACATTCTGCTCTTGTAGCTGAGTGTGCATGCGTTGCTGGGCTAACATCTGATGTTGCTGAGTAGCCATCATTCCTCTCATGATCTCCAGAAGGGCTGGTGTGTCCACTTGGGTAGGTGGAACTATGGGTGGTATTGGAACTTCCGGATACTGCGGTTCAGCTGCTGGTTCCACTATCACTTCTTCCTGGGTAGTCTCTTGAGTTAGTACTGGCCCTTGTTGTTGACCAGCATGGTCAGGTTGTCCATGTTGCCCCTGCTGTTGTCCAGCTCTGACCGATGCGGACGAAGTGCCCCTAAGAAAAGGGACAAGAGAACATTCAAACAACCGGACATGAAGGATCAATAAAGTCAAAGGATATCGGAATATCAAGCAAGGGTTGAGAATAACGAATCATGAGATCAAGGGGAAAACACGTGTGATTGAGACATCCTATAAATCAAAACACCCCACAAGTCTGAAATCAGACCTGTATGGGCCACCACTAAAATCTCGTCACGCCCCAGAACCAGAATACTGGAGAGCGAGGGAATGACTCAGCCAGCTATGTATTACGGATAGATGAATACCGTATAATACGATCAATGCTGTCTACAAGACGAGAGGGTGCATACTACATGAAAGTCTCCTTATGGTCACTTTACTTCTATTGTCTTAATCATTCAAACAAGAAACAGAAATAAAGAACATGTGAGATAAAGCAGTAAGGCGTCCCAAATGCTTAGTCAAAATGTTCATGATATCTGGCTTTACAAAAATATAGCCAGACGATATAGCAAAGTACACACAATTGTTTATCAGCTACAGCCTGACTTTAGTTACAATTATGCAAAAGTAAGTACAGGACAATCCGACTAACATGTCGGTGTCAAACGGCAAAGTTTAAAGTAGATAACAAAACGGGCGGGGAAGTAAGAAACCCACTCGAGTCCTCCTGCGATCATTCCTCTAGTGTTGACCATCTTGGAGGTAGAAGTAAGCTGGATCCTCGAGGACTGGCTCTAAATCTAGCCATGCAAAACCAGAGAGGTTAGACCTCTAATAGCAAGTACCGCAAGGGAGCACGATATGAGGGATTAAACTAGTAAGTAAGAGGATATAATAATAGATCTCTGCTTTCCACTAGGATTCACATAACATCACGATACTTCGAACCAATCTCCCAACCAAACAAGGACAGAAGTTGGCCCGTCATGTCCTGACATTCTGATCATCTCAGTTAGGCAACAGAGTAAGTACAGTACACAAACAAATCATCTTGAACGGCCAATCAACTCCTACGGCTTGCTATTGTGAGTCCCAAGTTTTCCTGGAATTATGCAAATAGGGATTCCTCAGTTCTTACTATGTGCGAACAAGGCTAGTCTATCCAGTCAATCAATTACGCCAATCATAAATTAGACGAGTCCCAGCGGGATGCCCGTCATCAATATACAATATATAATAATAATATAAGCAGATACCGCTCCCTGCCCGTCTGGCAGGTTTACAGTATCTGTGGGAACCAGCCGGCATGTCGGGCACTACTAGTCCCAAGAGGGCTGCCATGTAAGAACTCGGGGATCCATTCTCTCCATGCAATCATTATTTTATTTAACTTAATAGTCTCTACGTTGAGTGAAATCCCATACCGTGGATCATGGTCATTCAAATGAGTACTTTCGTACGGGGTACGATATGCACAACTCTACAACGATACCTGTACGGCTAGGTTGTAGGTCTTACATAGCGTAATGCAACAATCAAATCTAACCACGGAGTAATCATGCCTTGACCATAAAGTACACATGCTGCTTTGTAGAAAAATAAATAAATTGAAACCTGCACATGCCTGTATGTCAATATTCGGGATCGACTAATCGATTACAATAGTTCATTACATGAACGTGTCTCATTCTATCAATTCAATAAGACGGCTAGCCAGTCTCTTAGTTCCAACTAGGAACGCATGATCAATTTTAGTCAAGATAACCATTATTATCAACGGTGACAAGGCATGAAAGTTAATTAGTATTAAATGGGGTCGATTCTATAACTCCTCAGGATTAAGTTCCAGCCTTACTGGGTATCCATAAACCAGTCAAGACACAAGGCACGTTCTACACAACCATATGTATCAAAAATATTAACATGCTAAGATTATCGAGTTCATAAAAAAAGGCGTAAGGAGATAATAGGAGAATTATCATGCCACCATAAAATTAATAAATTATAGAGCAAATAGAAACACCCAGGTTAGATTACACCAAGTCTATGCTAAGGCCAACAAGTCACGCCAAGTTTAGTAGGTTATGCTAAGGCCAACAAGTCACGCCAAGTTTAGTAGGTAGGAGTGAGCGTATAAACAGCGTGAGCGTGAAAAGTGGTTCACGTTGGCACGCACTGCGTGAGCGTGAAGGATAATTCACGCACGCACAGCGTGAGCGAGAAAAGAAATTCACGCATGCACGCAAAGACGAGATAAAAAATTCACGCACGCACAGCGTAAGCGTGAAAAAAAATCCACGCACGCACGCAAAGACGTGAGCGTAACTCAAATGTCACGCACGCACGTAAAGAAGCGTGACTAAAAATTCACGCTGGCACGTAAGAACGTGAACGTGACTAAAAATTCACGCTAACACGTAAAGACGTGTGCGTGACTAAAGATTCACGCTGGCACGTAAGAACGTGAGCGTGACTAAAAATTCACGCTAACACGTAAAGACGTGTGCGTGACTAAAAGTTCACGCTAACACGTAAGAACGTGAGCGTGACTCAATCTTCCGAACTCCAATCTTATGGAGCCTTCGTTCCAAGCCAGAAATGAGGTTCCCATGGTTCAGAATGGTGTGGAATGAGAAGCTCTGCCACATGAACTATCTATTCCGAAAAGCACGCCAGGTTGGGAGATCAAAACCCATGGACAACCGAAAACACAACAACTTAGATCTGGAAGAAACAAGTCAAAGAAATCAAAAATGCTAAGTAGTAAACTCTCTTAGAATCACAAGAGGAAGACAAATGAACCATAAAAATGGGTGAAGGAGAAGCAAGATGTACTTGCCTTCTCCTGGTAGGTGGAGAGAGTGATGAGGAAGAAGAAGAAATAATGTGAAGGAAAGTTATGAAGAGAGAGAAGGAGATGGGGGCTTTAAATGGAAGGGGTGGTGGTAGGTGGGGTTCGGTTCATGTGAACCACCATGAACCCGAGAAAAACCCTCCTAGGCCGAACCTAAAAGCAAGACTAAAAGCAGAGAATAATAGCAGGAAATAAAATACAGATAATTAATTACATGAAATTAAAGGAATTTAAATACAAGATAATACATGATAAATATTAAATAAATATATATATGAGTTGTACATGTATAAAAATACGCATTCTGGGAACGGGGAGTGACAATCGTGCTACAATTTCTTTGATTCTACACTATTATGACAAGTATTCATTTTACTTCACATATTGAGTTTTTGAAGTAGAGGAACGAGGCGAAGGAGGTCAGCCACTCACCTTAGGCTTGCTTCAAGCGAACGACCGATTGGCTGCGCTGACGTCGCCTACGCGATTACCTGCAATCGCATAAGCAACTGATTAGAACACTGTATAATTCAAGGATATTCGATATGAATGCGAAGCTCAAAAATGCGTCACAAAAACCCAACGAAAACATTCACGAAAAATGAATTCACGAAAACAAAAACCAATGCCAAATCAAGTGCGACATGAAAACCAGAGCAACAGGAGGTCTCTTCCGACTCAGCCGCAGATCCAATCCTCGAGGCGCAACCCGCTGAATATGGGACTTGGTTCCAAAGAAGCCATTCAATAACGTGGAATGGATCTTAATTCAACCGTTCCCGTTCGATCGACTCGGCCGATTCTGACCTATCGGTCCCGACCGAATCGATAGCAACAGTGTTCCTTTTTCGCGTATCCCGTGGACGAAAACGGGACACAATGTAGGGACGGGGCACTACACCTTAACCAACTAATAAAAATTTTTGTCCTCAAAACTTTAAGGATAGAACCTACCACTACGAGAACAATGAAGGAAATTTCTCCTTCATTTTTGAATCAAGCTCCCACGTCGACTCTTCGACCGAATGGTTCCTCCAGAGGACGCGGATGAGAGGGATCGCTCGATTTCGCAGCAGCTTATCCTTGTGTTCTAAAATTTGAACTAGCTCTTCAACGTAGGATAAGTCAGACTTTAGCTCCAGCTGGCCAAAATCTACCATGTGGCTCGGGTCGTGCACGTACTTCCGCAGTTGAGAGACATGGAAGATGTTGTGTATACCTTCAAGCACCAAAGGTAGGGCAATTTTGTAGGCTACTGGCGCGACCCGTTCGAGTATTTCGAACGGCCCAATGAATCTCGGGCTCAACTTTCCTTTCGCGCCGAACCGAGTAACTCTCCGCATGGGTGACACCTTGAGAAATACGTGATCGCCTTCTTGAAACTTGAGGGGTCGACGATGAACATCCGTATAGCTTTTCTGACGACTCTGCACAGTTTTTAGTCCTTTCCGAATGAGCTAAATTTTCTGCACATTCTGTTCTACCAGTTCCGGACCGAGAATCTGCCGCTCTCCGACTTCGTCCCAGCAAATGGGTGATTGGCACTTGCGCCCGTACAAGGCTTTATACGACGCCATTTGTATGTTGGATTGATAGCTATTGTTGTATGCGAATTTGGCTAGAGGTAGATGATTGTCCCAGCTTGATTTGAAGTCAATTGTGCAGAGTCGTAGCATGTCTTCGAGAATCTGATTGACGCAGTCCATTTGGCCGTCGGTCTGAGGATGATAAGCCGAGCTGAAATGCAACTTGGTACCCAGCGCCGACTGAAGGCTCCTCCAGAATCACGACATAAATCGTGAATCCCGATCAGTGACGATGGATACTGGAACTTTGTACAGCCGTACTATCTCATCATGATATATCTACGCCAGACGATCAACGCTCCAAGTAACTTTGATGGCAATAAAGTGCGCTGACTTGGTTAATCGATCGACCATGACCCAGATGGCATCATTTCTCCACGGCGTCTTCGGCAGACCAACAATAAAATCCATGCATACGTGCTACCACTTCCATTCCAGAATTGCCAGATTCTGCATCTCCCTGTCCGGTCTCTGGTGCTCAGCTTTCACCTGCTGATAGGCCATGTATTGTGACACGAAAAGTGCCACATCTCTTTTCATCCTGTGCCACCAGAAGTTTGTGCGGAGGTCCTTGTACATCTTCGTACTGCCGGGATGCAAGGTGTACTTCGCGTAGTGCGCCTCCGACAATATTTCCTTTCTAAGTTCTGAATCATCCGGAACGCATAGCCTACCCCTCAATCAAAGCATGCCGGTCTCGTCTTCCGTAAAGTCGGTCGTCCTGCCCGTCGAGATTAGATCTCACATTTTTTTCAGGTACGGATCGTCCTTCTGAGAGATTTTGATCCTTGCTTGCAAACTCGGCTCTAATTGCAACTATGCCAACTGCATATTCCGGAATCGGACTCGGAGTTCGATGCCCATCTCTTCTAGGTCGCATAGCAGTCTGCGGTCGATGGATAACGAGGCTATGTACTTTCGACTCAGAGCGTATGCCATCACATTTCCCTTTTCCGACGTGTAGTCGATAGTCAAGTCGTAATCCTTGATCAGTTCAAGCCAGCGCCTTTGCCGTAAGTTCAGTTCCCTCTGCGTGAATAGATACTTGAGGCTCTTTTGATCGGTATAGATCGTGCATGTCCCGCCACAGAGATAGTGACGCCACAATTTCAAGCGAACACAATCGCCGCTAACTCCAGGTCGTGCGTGGAATAATTCTTCTCGTACGGCTTTAGCTGTTAGAAAGCAAAAGATATCACCTTGTTCCGCTGCATCAGCACACACTCCAAGCCCTCAGTCCCTTCTGGAAATGCGAGTATCGGGGCCGAGATGAGCCGTTGCTTCAACTCTTGGAATGCAGCTTCGCAGTCGTCTGACCATTCAAATGCAACTCCTTTCTGAGTGAGGCGAGTCAGAGGTGATGCGATCTTCGCAAAGTCTTTCACGAAGCATCGGTAGTATCCCGCTAAGCCAAGAAAACTTTAAAATTTGCCGGCGGACGCTGGCCGTTCCCAATCAACAACGGCTTCAACTTTCTTTGGATCGACCGCAATGCCTTCAGCAGAAATAATGTGTCCGAGGAATACGATGCTACTCAGCCAAAATTCACATTTGCTTCGCTTCGCATACAATTGATTTTCTCGAAGGGTATGAAGCACGGTCCGTAGATGCTCAGTGTGCTGCTGCTTGCTCTTCGAGTGGACGAGTATGTCGTCGATGAAGACTACTATGAACTTGTCGAGGAATGGTCGAAACACCCGATTCATCAGATCCATGAAAGCAGCAGGGGAGTTCGTTAGGCCGAACGGCCTTACCAGGAACTCGTAATGGCCGTATCGAGTGCAAAAGGCAGACTTTGACACATCGTCCGGCTTGATCTTGAGTTGATGGTATCCGGAACGCAAATCAATTTTAGAGAACATCGTGGCTCCTTGAAGCTGATCAAACAGATCATCTATGCGGGGCAAGGGTTATTTGTTCCGGACGGTAGATTTATTCAGCTCGCGGTAGTCGATACAAAGACGCATAGAGCTATCCTTCTTCTTGACAAACAGCACGGGCGCTCCCTAGGACGAGATGATGGGTCGAATGAATCCCTTATCGAGCAACTCTTGTAACTGCACCTTGAGTTCTTTAAGCTCTGCAGGAGCCATTCTGTACGGGACTTTCGAGATCGGCCGAGTATCGGGGAATGTATCGATAGTAAACTCAATCTCTTGATTGGACGGCATGCCGGGCAGCTCCTCTGAAAATACATCGAAGAATTCTGTCACAACGTCGGTCTAACCCGCGTTTGCACCATCATGTCGCATGTTTCGAACGGAAGCTAGATAGCCTTCGTACCCTAAATGCAGCATCCGTCGAGCAGAGATCACCATGCAGGTCGGCGACACCTCACCATACGAGTAGCAGAATTCAGGCACTCCAGGTATGCAGAACGTGACCTTCTTTTCAGCACAGTCTATGGTTGTGTTGCACGGACCGAGCCAATCCATCCCCAGAATAATGTCGTAGTCCTTGACGTCTAGAACTATCGTATCGAGACTGATCTTTTGACCATCTATACAGATGATTCTGTTTTTGCAGACTAAATTTGTAAGTAGTGGCTTGTCCGACGGTATGTTAACAGTGAGATGAAGGCCTAGCGGTGTCAGGAAAAATTTATGCTTGGCAGCAAAGTCCGCCGATATAAAACTATGCGTAGCACCTGAATAAAACAATACACGAGCAGGTTTATTATTGAATTACAGTATACCTGTCACAACTGTGTCAGATGCAAATGCTTCGTCTCGGGTCATGGCGTAGACGCAGCCCTGAGCTTTAGGGCGCCGGTCTTGGCCATTCTATTGTGCGGTCGGTGGAGCCCGAGGTGCTTGGCCTTGGTTTTGTTGGTATTGCTGGGGGCGCTAGTCTGACTTCTCCGGACAGTTGCGTAAGATATTGTCTTTTCGGCCGCACGCGAGGCACGTACCGTTCTTCAATCGGCACTCGATGATCAAGTGCCCCTCTTTGTGGCAGAAAGTGCAGACTACTCGATCCTTCATCTGGTTGCCGCCTTCGTTGCCGCGGTTTTGACGCTTATATGCGTTGTTGCCTCCCGCATTACTATGGCGTTTGTTATTAAAGTGAACAGCGTCGGTAGTAGTAGTAGGATACTCGAACTCCAGACGGATGGCGTGGTTGAGTGCCTCACCCACAGTTTTGTATTCACCCACCGAAACGTGAGCACGGATAGTGGAACGTAGACCCACTTTAAATCGTCGAGCTCGACATACAGTGGTAGGTAGGAAGTCTCCAGCAAACTTGGCCAGTTTATTGAATTTGCTCGCATATTGTCGTACTGTCATATTCCCTTGCCTTAACTGCATAAACTCGTCTTCTTTTTCCTGTCGCACGGCTGCAAAAAGATATTCGGTCTCGAACGCCTTTTTGAATATCGCCCATAAGATAGTCGCCGTCTCGTCTTCACGTCGAATAGCCCGCTTCTGCATAGCCCACCAATCATGCGCGTTCATTCGAAGTAGAAGTTGAGCACACACGACTTTCTTTGAGTCCTCGATACCCAGAAGCTCAAACTTATCTTCCAGCTCCTCCAGCCAGTCGATCGCCACCGAGGGATCGTCTGTACCGTTGAAGGAAGTGCGGCAGCTTTTAGTAAATTTTGACACGTCGAAGTTAGAACTTTTCGGTGCCGCAGGTGAGAGCACGGGCGCCTCTGGTTCAGCTTCGTTAGATCAAACCGTAGGGTGGGTCACGGCAGGTGTCATCGTTGAATTGTTGTTGTTGTCCACGACTGACTGTACGATTTGCTGGAGGGTAATCAGCTGCTGCTACTGCAGCTTGAATTGAGCCTCGAACCGATTCTCAAATTGGATCTGACGAGCCTCCGCTTGCTGATGATGGAGCTCATTTTGACGTTGATGTATTTCAAGCATCTGCAGCATACGTTGCATCGGGTCGCCGGAAGGTCCGGTTGCGATAGGCGTCATTCCCGTTGGGTTGACGGAATGCTCGGGTTTGAAAGCACTCGAGCCGATGGAAGCGTTCGTCTCGTCTTCCGCCTGAGCTCCTGTAACTGCAGGAAAAAGGAAGGCAACTCTCGTCAGTTTCAAAAAATGTCTTGGGTTCAGCGTACGGAACAACTCACCTCATTGACACGAGGTCAACGGTTGGAGACTAGAACTCGACATTGGAGTCCAATGACGTAACGCCGTGCTCTGATACCATTATGTCACACTCTGATTCTGTCGAATCGATAGTCGTCCTCCGGGCGTGATGCCGTGCGAACCTAATCTGAGACACAAGATCTAAGAGAGTACGCAGACAAATTGATTCACACAATAAGTAAAGAAAACTTGATCTTTATTTATAATGAACATCTTTTACAGACTTCGATACATGACTCATTGCCGCACAGGCTACAATATGACTCGATTACAAAAGGGTAGCCGTTCCATACATTGCACACATCCCTCTATATACAACAAAGTACTCCAGTGACCTGGATGGGAGGGACGCTTAGTCATCTTCCTTGGACTGTCGAGAGCCTTCAAAAGTGGAGTCGCAGAGAAAGTCTTCGACGCACGGCCGAAGCTTCAAAATCACGAATGCCGCCGAGCTAGCTGGTGTATCCTTCCTGGTTCGTGGGACCTGAAAGGAGCGAGGATCAGTACGATCACATGTACTGGCGAATGGCTAATTAAGATCCAAGCTCTGTATTTGATTCAAGAAGTTTCGTAAACATGTTAGCTAGCTATTTCAATGATCTTTCTAACCATCCTGCTCGATTTGTATGTTAACATATTTTGAGGCAAGCATATAAAATTGTATAACATTAAGCAACTATCATATTCATTCTGTGTCCCGTACACTTGTTAAGCAGTAAAAAGGGGTGTGAAGGCCACTGGCAATGTCAAGCCATCGCGGACTATAGCTGGGTTAGACGGCGACCCTTTCGCATCGGGTAGCGAGCCCAGTGCGAAAAATCCTGCCTAACTCGCGCAGATGAAGGGCTGGCGATTACTATAAACTCGTTCCTCCCCGGCCGAATCGGTCCCTTGGCCTAGGCAACCGTTCGAGGAAACTACACCTTGTCGACAATTTATCCAATGACCATTTTGCTTACTTAGTCTTATCGTTGCGATAAACGTTAATCGATTCATTCATTTCTTTGCATAGGCTAACTGGATTTGCATAAGGACCATGTTTTCTATTTCAAATACCAACAGTTGATAACAAGTGTTTTGTGAAGAATCGTGCTACGATTTCTTTGATTCTACACTATTATGACAAATATTTATTTTACTTCAGATATTGAGTTTTTGAAGTAGAGGGACGAGGCGAAGGAGGTCAGCCACTCGCCTTAGGCTTGCTTCAAGCGAGCGACCGGTTGGCTGCGCTGACATCGCCTATACGATCACCTGCAATCGCATAAGCAGCTGATTAGAACACTGTATAATTCAAGGATATTCGATATGAATGCGAAGCTCGAAAATGCGTCACGAAAATCTATCGAAAACATTCACGAAAAATGCATTGACGAAAACAAAAGCCAAAGCCAAATCAAGTGCAGCATGAAAACCAGAGCAACGGGAGGTCTCTCCCGACTCAGCCGCAGAGCCAATCCTCGAGGCGCAACCCGCTGAATATGGGACTTGGTTTCGAAGAAGCCATCCCATAACGTGGAATGGATCTTAATTCAACCGTTCCCGTTCGATCGACTCGGCTGATTCCGACCTATCCGTCCCGACCGAATCGATAGCGACAGTATTCCTTTCTCGCGCACCCTGTGGACGAAAACAGGGCACGATGTAGGGACGGGGCACTACACTAGCAGTTCGAGGCTAGGGTATTCTTTTTCTATGCAGCCAGTACCGTCGAGTATTCCAGAGGTCGACCCCACTATTGAGGAGCAGGCCGAGGCCGAGGCCCCACGTCGAGGTCGAGGGCGATGGCGAGGTCCACGCCGAGGGCGAGGGCGAGGCCATGGCCGAGGGACAGACAGGGGCAAGGGCAGGGGCAGGGGCAGGGGACGAGGCATGGGCATAGTGCAGCTCCCATTTGAGACAGATCATCCGTGTCACCCGGAGGGGGATCTGAGGTTGGAGATTTGGGCCTGTACTCGGACCAGGCGGTAAGTAAAATTATTAAATTTAATTAGTTTAAAATTATTATAAACTTGTTTAATAAATTTTAATTTCTATTTTATAGGTATCATCCCTCCTCCGTACACAGGTCGCTGGGTACATTCCTGCGACAGAACTACGGCGGGCCCTGGATCAACTGGAGGGATGTCCCGGCCGACAGGAAGGCCTTCAGGGTTGAGCACTTTTCGGTACGTAAAAGTTTATTTCCTTTTAACATTTAGTATGTTATGTTATAACTTATGTACTTCTATAATTTTTTAGCGGACTTACTTCTTTCCTCCCCACCGCGCCGTTGCTGTCGAGGCTATATTTTTCAGCGTCGCCAGCAAGCTCATTAGGGACGCGATCCTCGACCAAAAGGATCGCGACCTCCGGGGTGAGCCTATTCAGGATTGGATCTCTGCTGCCGACTGGGAAGTAATTAAGAGGTGATTCGAAGAAGAAGCCTTAAAGGAGAAGTCCGCGAAGTCTAAAAGAGCACGACAGACAGGGTCGCAGTGGTATGGTGGATCACGGTTCTTCATGGATTTCTTCGCCCATATGGTACGTATCTTGCCGTATACCCATAATTAATACTTTATAGTAATATATTTCTTTCAACTTAATTGGCAAATCATATAATAATTTCGTAACAGGTTGAATCGGGAGAAGACCCGAATATGATGACCTTGTTCCTCGCCACGCACACGAAGGGGGATCCGTTCGTAGACGACAAGGCACGGGACACCTACGTAAGTTTTACATAGTGCTAGTTCATTAATATTAATTTTTAGTTACGTAGAAAATTGTGAGCACCCTGAATTTCGGGTTGATTTTTTTATTTTATTTTATTTCCTGATTGATTGGTTTTGATAAATAATTTATTCTATTATTTTTCCTAAGTGTACTTTTCCGTGCCTTTGATATTTGGAGTGTCAGGGATGTTCAACTCTGGAAATCTTCTTCACGAGTTTCGGAGTGGACATGATTACCTTCATGATGGTATATAGTGTCCCACTCAGACTTGTTCCCTTGTGCTCTTTTTGCTTCGCTGAAATTCGGGTCGATTTAGACCATTTGATTATTAATTGATTTCCTACTCTTTTCCTTGATTATTATTTGCACGTTACCGTGACTTTTAATTTGGGAGCGCAAGACCAGTCAGTTTCTTGAAACCAAATTCTCATGCAAGATCTACTCTAGACGCTCGTCACCCAGGACCTTCGTGTCCCACTCAAACACGTCATTTTGTGCTCCATTTGCTTCACACAACTTTTCTGACACGTGACCCGATTTTATTTCACCCCACGGTGTCACATTCATTTTCCAACTTGATTTGTGGGTCCCCTGTCGACCAAAACCTGTCAGCCCCAACTATGGACATGGCCCACTTTGAGCCTACTATCCGCCTGCTACTTGTGCCCCATTTATTGGAATTCCCATGTGCTACTTATTTATCCATGATCATCAACGTCTAATTTTAATTCGATTTTTGCACAATGTCCGGTTTTGATCCAATCCGGCTCCACCAAGTCCAGTCTAGCTCCATGTTACCCTCCATCGGGACACCCTCATTTTTCCTTGTCCAAAATAATATTTAATACCATGTTTCCTTATTTCAATATTTGTTTAAATTCCCATTTGTTTAAGTTCCCATAGGAATGACAATTTTCCTCTAATTAAATCATAGCCATTGATTCCCTCTAACTAAATCCCAACCATTAATTTTTTCCCCCCATAGCAGCTAGGTTGGCCGGTCCTAAAACTTTGTGGAGAGACTCTTTCTCTCTCTCCCTCTCACATTTATTGCTATTCATTATCATTTCTCTCTCTCTCTCCTTTCTATTATTGCCTACATAAAACCACCAACTCCACAGCACCCGACCAACAATAGCAGCTCCATACAAAACCCGACCTCCTCCTCCTCCACGCCATGCCCCGACCTTCCCTGGCCGGCCTCCGTCGTGCCACAGGCCTTCGGCCAATACCCCTGGCCATCCTCTTCTCTTCCTTCTCCTCCACAATCCACCACCACCTTCACTTCATTTCCTCCACCACCATCATCAACCGCGGCCACCACCACCAACTAACCACCACCTCCTCCGCCAACACCCCCGCTGCCTCGTCGGTCATCGTGGTCGGACGCCGCGCCGCCATCAGCAGCGCGCAGCAGCGCCGAACCCAGCAGCAGCGGCAGCGAGCCACGGCGCGCACGCGTGCGGGCGTGGCTGCCGCCGCCGCCGTGGTCTGCGTCGACCACCCCCTCGGGTGCGCCCCACCCTACGCCATCCTCTCATGGCGGCCACCGTCCTCCGGGATGTGCCGTCGAGGTGATTTGTGCGTTTTGAACGACGTCCCGTCGTGACGAGCTCGGGAACGATGCTGAAATGTCGCCCCGTCGCAGCGACTTCGCGCACATTTTCCCGAAAATCCGACCGTTGGATCGGCAATTTTTTCACTCCGTCACAATCTCTGTATATCCACCTTCATCCCTGTCAATTTTCGTCCGTTAATTTTATCGTTTGATACATCAAAACCGGCCACCAAGTTGACCGTTTAAATTGTATTAAATTTGGACTGTTTCGCGGGACCAACTTCGTCAGCTTGTATCTCCTCCACCGCAGCTCCGTTTGGTGTGCTACCAGTTCCGTGTGAAGCTGGTATAACCCTCTTACTACCCCTCCAGTTTTGTTTCATTGTGAGCTTGTTTGATTGGTTGAATTTGACGCCAAATTGGCCGTCCGAATTCATAATTTTCAACTTGTAAAATTCTATTTTTGAACACGGGACTCCAGATTTCATTTCTGACACCACCATTAGACTCGTGGCGTCGTTCTGGCATGTTTTCATATAAAATTTTTTGGATTTGGAGAACGTGGGCCCGGGCACGCATTTCGGTGCAAAGTGGGCCCCACTTTTGGGTCAACGGAACTTTTTGACGTCGGCTCATCGAAATCCAATTCCGGATATACCGTTGAGTTCGTATCGTCATTCTGGACTCGTTGACATATAATTTGCTAGGTTTTGGTGGACATTGGATCGGACACGTATTTCGGTGCAAGTCGGATATCAATATCCAGGCCAACGGGTCATTTTGAGATCGGCTCATCGGAATCCAATTTCGGATATACCATTGAGTTTGTATCATCATTATGGACTCGTTGACAGGTAGTTTGCTGAGTTTTGTGGACTTTGGCTCCGGACGCATTTTCGTGCAAACCGGAATTTCAAGTTCTGCTTAACGGGCCAAATTGAGATCGGGTCAACGGAATCCAATTCTGGAGATACCGTTGGGTTCGTATCGTCATTCTGGTTTCGTGGACATATAATTTTTTATATTTTATTGACTTATTTTCTTGCACATTTTTGGTGCAAAACGGCTCCGACACGGACACCATTTTGACCCGAAATTACCTTTTTGCCCTTGTATCCAAATTGGACCGATGGGTAGGCTATCCTAGCTAATTTGACCATTATGGACACGTTGGCGATGTTCATTTCATCGTCCGACAATGTTGTTGATAGTTTCTCTGAGTTTAACCTTTTTATAATTAATTCTTATAATGTTCGTATTTCGAGATTAGTACAACGAAACGGAGCTCAGTCAATTTCAGTGATCTCATATCGCTGAAATTGACAAGATGAACACGTGGATCACTATAATAAGATTATCAACCTTACCATTGATATTCTTATCTCGATTTACGCATCGTAAGTTTCGAAGTACGAATAACGAAGTACACTTTATATTTTCAATAATTAGATTAGATTTACCCTGTTTGACCAGAGTTGACCAGTTGACCCAAAGTCAACTATAAGTCAACACTTGACCTAGTTTGACTAAATTATTGACCGGAGTTGACCTAGGATTATTTTGACTTAGAAGAACCTAGAATAATATAGATTGCCTGTAGAGATTCTTTTATTATAACTTGAACACCTTGTAACCTGTGTTGCTTTAAATAGGACTCTGTTGCTTCAGTGGGACCCTCCTATACTTATCAGCTGTTCAGGTTATCGAGGCGAGTACATTCTCTGATTATTTCATATCTTGCTTAGAATTATTTCCTGCAGTAGATTACTTTACTTGTACTGTCAAGATGGTCACACGGATTGGTACTATATGGATCCTTTCTTGAGATGTTATCCTTAGGAAGCATCGGGTACTACATGTTCTGTGCGTTTCACTTACATGACGTATCACTATGCTTCATTGGTTCTTTGATCACTTACGACATATACTCTTATGATCGTAGAGTCTTCCTGGAATCTTACACTGTTGGTTTACCCCCAGAATCCCCATTTACGGGACTTACACTGTTGGGTTACCCCCAGAATCCCTATTTATGGGACTTACACTATTGGGTTACCCCCAGAATCCCCACTTATGGGACTACTATGTACCACCCTTCGGGGGCTACCACCCTTCGGGGGCTTACCACCCTTCGGGGGCTTACCACCCTTCGGGGGCTGTTACATAGCATCATATAACATAACTTGGCTAGATCCTTGTGTATTGATTGGGTGTACGGGGAAGTATTACATGTTCATATTGTACTCTGACTCACTAGTCACTGCTAGTTCTCTATGTATAGTAGATATTTCTATTACAGTTCTCTCTCTGTTTATATACTGTTTTTTTTCAGTACCTGTATCTTACTTTACTGCATGATTATATTTTCTAACCTGCTATGATCTGTTGAGATGTACTGTACTCGCTCTAGTCCTGACTGGACCTGTTGATAAATTTTACAGATAGCCTGGAGGTGCCTGCTAACCTAGGGGAGACACAGTAGAGGTTGTTTAGATAGTCATTTCATTTGTCTGAAGTTGTATTTACTTTGTAGATTACTGTATATGAGTTTGAGGTGTATTCCTGGGTTTTTGTATCTTAGACACTTAGACTTCTATCTCCTATATCTCTTTTGGATTTCATGTTTTATCTATCCTTATCATGCTCTACCTTAGATGTGATTGAGACTGTATCTGCTATGCCACCCCTATTCGGGGAGTATAAACTGCTTAGCATTATTTTGTAGATGTTGTGACCTAGGACAGCGTTCTACCGTCGATACTGCGACGTAGGCTGGGCGTTGTTACGTTCTCGTACCCAAACAGTGGGTGTGGGTCGTGACAAAAATTCATATAGATGTTATTTCTAGGCCGAGTTTTAGAAGTTTTACTTAATGCTAGTGTATTAGTATTAATTTTTAGCGACCACGTGAGAATTCATATAGATGTTATTTCTAGGCCGAGTTTTTGAGGCTTAGGGAGGCCGGGCCGACACGGTCAGAGGGAGCTGGTGCTAGCACTTCCAAGCAGTCCCCAGCCGCCGCAGCTCAGTCAGATGACAAGCTGTGGATGAGGGCCGTTGGTGGCATGCGTAGGGGTACTTACTATGGTACGGGCTCCTATGGTGCCTTTATTGCGTCACAGGCCTCTGCGACCGCTACTAGTGTGCCCGGTCCCGTACAAACTGAGGAGTCGCTCCGCCACCAGCAGAGTGTCGATGCACAGATTGCAGCTCTGTGTGACGAGATGCTAGAGAGGATGGGGGCACCGCATACAGGTGATTCTGCGCTCATCTCACGCTTTGAGAGGCTGGAGGAGACTACGGAGGCGCTGTAACAGATGACCCGCGCTACGCAGGAGGCTACGCAGCGGTTGGTCGAGCAGATGCAGCATTTCCAGGAGATGGCTACGGAGCGACCGTCTGCTGGTACGCCGGGAGCATCGTCTACATCCGGCGGTGCAAGGGAGGACATGGTCGTCCATCTGTTTTTACTATAGGAGTATCAGACGATCCTGATGTTGCGACGACAGTCATCTGGTGGTGCTCCTCCTCCAGCACCGGGTCCAGCTCCAGCTCCAAGCGATCAGTAGTTTTGATTTTGCATTTTTGGACTGTACATATTTTTGACTTTGTATGTATTTGGGGATATTCAGTTTTTTTGTTGAGAATATTGAGTTTGTACGTATTTGCGGATATTGATTTGGTTTGTTCAGGATATTATAGATTGACATTGTTCGTTGCGGATAATATTTTTTCTTTATATTTTTTTGTATATTCTGGAATGTATTGTGCGTGCCGGTGTTGAGTGTTCCACCGAGGGGGTCGGCGAACCCAGGGATTGGATTCTGTATTTTGTATTTTGTATTCTGTATTTTGGCTCAAGCCCCAGCTCCATTTACAATCTGGAACCAGTTTTTTTATATTTTTTTAACTTGGCGACGTTTTTAGCGACGTTCATATTCGTCGCTAAATCTTAGCGACGTTAATAAATGTCGCCAAAAGCGTCGCTAAATGCTGACGTGGCAACACGTGGCACCAAATCTGATGTCAGCTCGTCGTCGCTAAAACGTCGCAAAACTGTCGCTAAACGGCGACCACACGATAACGTCGCCTTATACGTCGCTAATTAGCGTCAACGAACAAACATCGCAAATAACGTCGCTAATTAGCGACGTTAATAATGTCGCCAAATAACGTCGCCCTAGCGACGTTTTGCGAAGTTTTTTCGTTTAGCGACACATTTTTTTCCTTCGTTTTCAAAACGTCGCCCAAAACGTCGCTAAATTCATTTATCGACGTTTTCACCAAGTTTAGCGACGTTTTGGAACGTCGCTAATATGAAAATTTTTTGTAGTGCTAAATGTACCATTCTCCGTCCTAAATGTACTATTCATCGTCGGTGTCATCATCTAGATCGCCAGCGACGATGGTGTCGTCTACTTCGCCTACAGATCTGGACATACTGTGTCCTTAGAAATTGTGTTCTCGGATTTAATTTACACAAAGAAGAGATTTGAGAGAACGAGCTTTTATCGGCTTCCTAAATGTACCATTCTCCGTCCTAAATATACCATTCGTCGTCGGTGTCATCATCTAGATCGCCAGCGGTGGTGGTGTCATCGTCTACATAGCCTACAGACCTGGACAAACTGTGTCCTTCCTTTCCGGCTGACACGCAATTATTGTTATATATACGTAGTTGCACAAAATATTAAATTACATGGACGAAAGAGAGTAAATGTGAGTTAATTTAGGATGTTCATTGAAAAATTGCATTGAAGAATGACCTGCTATAGCAAGTTAACAAGAGGTCAAAAGTCAAAAACGGCATTAAATGATGTCCCCTGCATTATTTAATCTGAATTTAATCTGGACCGTTGGATGAACATCCAACGGTCCAGATTTTGGATGTGTCGATGCATCCCAAAAGGGTAGATGTATTGTAGAATTTTCCTCTGTCTCTCTCTCTCTCTCTCTCTCTCTCTCTCTCTCTCTATATATATATATATATATATATATATATATATATATATATATATATACACTTGTCCGGCGGGCCTAGCTCTTGTGGTTAGGAGGGTTGGCTCCCCTAGGGGTGGGCTGGGTTCGAGCCCCCCCTTCCACCCGGGGTGGCTGGGCGGCTTTGGCCGCGGCTCCGGGTGGCACCCGCTGCCGGACACCCCCCCTCCCTGCCCCCCCCCCCCCCCCCCCCCCCCCGGGCTCCTCCCCCCCCCCCCCCCCCCCCCCGGGCGCCCCCCAAAAAAAAAAAAAAAAAACCCCCGGGCCCCCCCCAAAAAAAAAAAAAAAAAAATATATATATATATATATATATATATATATATATATATATATATATATATATATATATATATATATACTTTGAAATTTAAACTGTATACGGGGTTAGTTGTATTCCCAATTCCCATGCCCCCACACTTCAATTTGGACATTGTATGCAACAATCTCAACATTTGAGAGGATGGGATTAATTATTTTCTTTTATATATATATATATATATATATATATATATATATATATATATATATATATATATATATATATATATATATATATATATATATATGAATTTAGCATATTATCATTTTTTTTTCCCTTAGAAATATTGGTCATAGCTACATCTATTTATGTTTGAGCTCCAAGAGCCGGATTTTTATAAATGCGGAACAATGGAATGTATGATTTGAGTAAGTAATTAATTTTGATCCACAGGACTTGTGATAGTACTGTTATTTGTTAATATTCTGATATCAGCATTCACACAATTTTGTCTCAGTGTTGACTGTTAGTGATCATCCAATTAAGACTGAACGACTAGTACTTAGACTTATGGCATCTAGAGGTGTGCAGAAACAACTAATTATAATCCTCAAATTAATGTTGACCACCTACGTTCAATCAATCCTAGCAATGACAAATTGATCCTTACTATTCTGAGTCTTCCCCTGGTTAAGACTTGGGACGTCCAATAGCGCATGCAAGTTGTTAAGCATGATGAACTACAACCACAGATCGAACATGGCAAAGTCCAAAGTTGGTAGATGGGGATAAAGGAAGGAGACTATCCACTAGGAGAGCAAGGCCGGCCCAGGGATTGGATTGCCCCATCTAGAACTTGTTGGTGCTTTCTTTACATGGAGAGAACTTGCTTTCGAAAATGCACCATGAGTTATCTCAACATATATACTTGGGTGTGTTGTTGAGAGATGCACATGGGGTGGTGACCCTAAGGAGGGAACCATGTGGGTGATTTTACAAGGAGGTAAGAATAAGGCTCCAAGGATTAAGCATTAATGCTTTTGTCATTCTCTTGGATTAATTCCATTTGGAGCTAAGCCCCAAAGGGGCTTAGCGACTCGGGCTCATGCGGCACATGCGGTCCAGGCGGCTCATGCGGCCCATGCAGCCAGGCTGCTGCTGCTGCCACATGGAGGGATCCGCTGACTGTGCAGATTACAAATCAGTAATGGAAAGGCTGAATCAATGCGATTAAATCAGATCCTATCTTTGTGGGATTTGAATTAATTCAGATCATATCTTTGTGGGATTTGAATTAATTTCGTGGAATTTGAATTAATTCTCGTTGCTATCTTTTGGGAATTAATTCAATCTTTCCATAACTGAAGAGGCGGCTAGGGTTTCCACCCTCTCTCTATATATACTCTCTTCCGGCCTCCTTTGTGACTACTACGAAATTACAAGTCAGAAAAGGAGAAAGAGAGAGAGAGAGAGTTGCTGCCGCCATTGCAAGTCCATCCGAGGAGTCTGAACAGAGGTGACTTCGAGCGTTCCACAAGTTGTTCAACTTGCTGGTTTCTGGAAGCAGATCGTGTGGGGCGAATCTTGCTTTGAGCAACGGTGTTTTGACACCCCAGCATTGTTCTTCTTCTTATCTCTCTCTAGTTTTATTGTAACTCGTTCTGTCCCAATTGTAACACGTTTGCAAGGAAGAACGAGAGATCTTCTCTTCTCTTTTTCCCTCCTTCAGATTGTAATTTGGCTATTTGATTTATTGTACCATCGTAGATCTTGAGTTTGATCACTGCAAAGTTTTGTGTGACATCTCAGATCTCGATTGCATCTGTTTTTCATCTTTGATCAAGCCCGGGACTAACAATCTCAAAGCAAGATCCGTGTAGATGGAAAACATTAATGCTTCGCTCCTCCAATCGGACTTCTGCAAGTTGGAAAAGTTCGATGGAGAGCACTATCAAGTCTGGAAGAGAAAGGTTTACCTAACTCTTCAACTGAAAGACGTTGATCATGTTCTGTTAGAGGAAGAACCCTCTGTTCCAGACACTGGATCTACTGCAGCAATCAACGCGGCTACCAAACTCCAGGCCAAGTGGAGAAGGGAAAATAGCATCTGCAGGCTTCTCATCCTGAATGCTATGGAGGACTCCCTGGCAGAATCCTACTCGAAGAAGGAACTTGCCAGAGATATATGGGAGTCTGTGGAAAATCTGTATGAAGAAGACAAGAACAGGAGCAAAATGTTTGTGGTTGAAAAATATCACAAATTGCTCTTTGAGGACGAAAAGTCCATGCTGCCACAGGTGAAGGAATTTCTGAAGCTGCGTCAGAAACTGGAAGACGAAGAGATACCCCTTCCCAACAAGTTTGTCGTCGGAGGGATCGTCTCAAAACTTCCTGCTGGATGGAGTACCTTCTATGCAAGGATGCACAGAAAGAAGCTAGACATTAGCTTGGGAGATCTACTGCAAGAGATCCATGTTGAGGACGAGATGCGTTCCCAACAGAAGGTGGACACTCTGTCCAAACAGTTGGCTAAAGCCAATCTTGTGCAGACGAGAGATCCCAAGGGGAAGCAGGCGGCTTCTCATCCCAAGAAGAAGGACTTCACTAATCTAAAAGTGAAGGGTCCTTCTTTCAAGCAACAGAAGACTAAGTCCCACGTGACTTGTTACAATTGTGGCAAGAAAGGCCACTACAAGAGTGAATGCAGATCTCAGCCTAAATAATCAGAGAAAGATGAGCCTAATAAGGTTTTATTGGTTTCTAACTTTGTTGCTATGATCGCACATGTCATAAATGTGGGGGTTAACTCTGACTGGTGGATAGACACTGGTGCGACTTGCCATGTCTGTTCTGGCAAGGAATGGTTCGTCACGTACCAGCCGATATCTGAGAAGGTTGTCATGGCGAACCAGGCCCAAGCTGAAGTTCTGGGGATCGGAACCGTGGAACTGAAACTCACTTCTGGGAACACTCTGACGCTTCAAGGTGTGAAGCATGTTCCGGCGATTGCCAAGAACCTGATCTCTGGGAGCCTGCTCTGCAACGCAGGCTTGAGGATGGACATCAATGCTGGTCAGATGGTGATGTCCAAGAAAGGAACATACTTCGGGAAGGCTTATCAAACCGAAGGAATGTTTAAAATTCAGCTTTTCAACCAGTTTGAAGACATTAATGCAGTTGCTTTTTTTTATTATTCTCTTGAGTTGTGGCATAATAAACTAGGACATGTTCATTGTAAAAGAATTAACAAAATGTCTAGTCTAGGACTTATCTCCAAATATGGGGGTAAGGTGGAGAAGTGTGAAGTGTGTGCTCAGACGAAGATCACAAGAAAACCCTTTCATCGGGTCAATTGAAGCACAGATCTTCTGGAGTTGGTACACTCCGATATCTGTGACTTCAAACATTTCTCCACGAAGGCCGGGAAGAAGTATTTCATAACCTTCATCGACGACTTCTCAAAATACGCGTTCGTCTACTTACTCAAGTCTAAAGACGAAGCTTTCGAGAAGTTCAGAGAGTTCAGGGCCGAAGCTGAACGGCAGACTGGACAATAACTCAAGAGGTTAAGGAGTGATCGAGGTGGGGAGTACAGGTCTCATGAATTCGTATCGTTCTGCAAAGAACATGGAATTATATGTGAGACTACTGCTCCATATTCTCCTCAATCCAACGGAGTAGCGGAGAGGAAGAACAGAACGTTGACAGAAATGATGAACTCAATGCTGCTAACCGCGGGTCTTCCTAAATACTACTGGGGAGAAGCTGCATTGATGGCCACTTTTATTCTAAATAGAGTGCCATATGCAACTTCGGACGTAACTCCTCATGAACTATGGTTCAAAGTTAGACCAAACTTGAATGTCATTCGAGTGTGGGGGTGTCTGGCGTATGTGAAGCTCCCAGATCTGAAGATTCAGAAGCTAGGGACAAGGACTACGAAGGCGATCTTCTTGGGTATGCCGAGAAAAGTGATGCTAGGAGATTTCTTGATATTGAGTTAAATCATATCATCGAATCTCGCGATGCTGAATACTTTGAAGACAAATTTGCAAAAGACAAAAACATTATTCTTTCGGACATTCCGGAAAATGATGTAGGTGCAAATGAGACTGAAATCTCATATGGGCCAGTAGTCCATGAAGAAGCTGTTGTTGAGGAAACAACTCTTGTACCAGAACTCGCAGAGCCGTCAGCTAAGCGAGCGAGGAGACCGAAAGATTTCAGAGATGACTTTGTCACCTATCATGTGGAAGCAGATCCGCTTACCTATGATGAGGCGATAAAGACCAGAGATGCTATCTTCTGGAAGGAGGCAGTGAATGACGAGTTTGACTCTATCACCTCCAATAACACATGGGTGTTGGTAGATCTACCTGAAGGAGAGAAGCCCATCGGATGTAAATGGATCTTCAAGAAGAAGATGAAGGCAGATGCAACTATTGACAAGTTCAACGCCAGGCTGGTAGCTAAGGGATTTTCTCAGAAACAGTGGATAGACTACTTTGACACGTACGCTCCAGTAGCTCGGATGACCACCATCAGGATGTTAATCGCTCTAGCAGCTATACATAAGTTGGTGATACATCAGATGGATGTAAAGACCACATTCCTGAATGGGGAGCTGACCGAAGAGATTTACATGCAACAGCCAGATGGATTTGTCGTCAAAGGTCTTGAAAACAAAGTCTGCAAGTTGGTAAAATCATTGTATGGTTTGAAGCAAGCTCCCAAGATGTGGCATAAGAAGTTTGACAAAGTTATTAGGTCAAACGGCTACAGAGTCAGCGAAACGGACAAATGTGTTTACACAAAGTTCGCTGATGGAAGAGGAGTTATCGTTTGTCTGTACATGGACGACATGCTAATCCTATGTACGAATATAGGCTGTGTCACAGAGACAAAGAAGTTCCTCTCAACCATGTTCAGTATGAAGGACTTGGGGGATGCAGATGTCATCTTGGGCATAAAGATCATCCGGACAGACACTGGAGTAGCGCTGTCACAATCTCACTACATTGAGAAGATGCTCACACGCTATGGGTATAAGGATCTTCCAGGGATCGATACGCCATACAGGTGTCATCAGAAGCTGAAGCCAAATTTAAGAAAAAGCGTCAGGCAGCTGGAGTATTCTAGCGTTATCGGAAGTTTGATGTACGCAACCACTGCCACAAGGCCTGACATAGCTTTCGCCGTGGGAATGCTGAGTCGGTTCACAAGCAACCCAGGGGTTGAGCACTGGAAAGCTGTGAAGCGGGTGATGAGATATCTCAAGAAAACTCAGACATATGTACTGCACTACAATGGGTATCCGACTGTAGTGGAAGGCTTCAGTGATGCTAGCTGGTGTTCAGAGGTGGAAAGCGAGAGATCCACAGGTAGATATGTCTTTTTCTTGGATGGAGCTGCTATATCGTGGAAGTTGAAGAAGCAGACTATACTCTCTCGTTCCTCCATGGAATCTGAATTCTATGCACTTGAAACTGCAGCAGATGAAGCAGAATGGCTTCGGGCTCATGTATGATCTTCCAGTGGTTGGGGCTCAGATACCGGCGATACCGATATACTGTGACAACCAGGCGACTGCGGCGGTGGCATCAAATGACCTCTTCAACGGGAAGAAGAGGACTGTGCGGTTGAAGCACAGGGCAGTACACGATCTTATCAAAAGAGGTGTAATTACAGTGGTTGATGTTCGGAGTCAGGAGAACCTGGCAGATCCGTTCACAAAGGGCCTCAAGCGTAAGTTGGTCGATGACACAGCTTGTAAAATGGGCTTGAAGGCATTCTGATAGTGTGTCTTTGTAATCCTACCATAAAGTTTTATGCTATTAGTTCAAATAGAAATCTACTAGGCATCTAACTTTTGGTTCAAAGGAGGATCACTGACTGGGAAACTATCAGGTAACAGTAGATACTTGTTCTCTGGAACATGGAAGGAATACGGACCCATAACCACTGTTGTCTACTATGTATTTTTCTGCAAAAAAAAACAGATCCAGTGGAAGGTTGGCTTAAACGCCTTAATGAGTTCTCAGGCAGAGTGAATGCCTGGTGTGCTTAATAGGAAGCACGGTAGAGCAGCACTATAAGGAGTGAAACGCCATGCTACAGTGGGGTGACTCCACCATGAGGTTCCCAAGTAGGGGTAATGCCTCGGCTTTGTAAGCCAAGTCACAGTGGCGTAGCACCGCAAATAGGCAGGTAGCCTAATGCTGTATGACGTAATTAAAGAGTTGTAGACAGCAATACAAAGGGGAGGATGGCCCCATGTTATAGTGGCACGATACCACGATGAGGTACCCAGGTAGGGGTAAAGCCTCGGTATTGCAAGCCATGTCGTTGCGGCGTAACACCGCAAGGAAGCCTTAGGCTTCATGCTGGGTAGTTTGGCACTACAAAGAGGCTTGTGACCTCATGCTACAGTAGTATGACACTACGATGAGGTTCCCAGGTCGGGGTAATGCCTCGGCTTCAGGCCATGTCATAGCGGCGTAGCACCGCAAGGAAGCGCAAGGCTTCATGCCATATCTCTTTAATAAAGAACTCACCTATAGTGTCTGGAAAGAGATATCAGGCCGTCTCTTGAGGGTAAACTTGTAGACGCCCAAAATTATACACTGAAACCAGGCTGGCATAGGGCCTTTAATGTGCAGCCAGAAGCACACGTAACTACACTTTGTGAGTGGAAAGAATTACAATTATGGTACAGAATTCAAGTCGTAGTCCATTCTTGTATCACATTGTTATTTAACCCATGCGGAAAGATTCAAGTCGTCAGCGACATCTATCCTAATACAAAATGGACAGTTACTGTAGGAAACGCTCAACCCTGGACACATATATATGTTGTGATATATGGGGGATTGTTGGTGCTTTCTTTACATAGAGAGAGCTTGCTCTCAATATGCCTTGTAAATTTTAGTCCCACATCGGAAATGCACCATGAGTTATCTCAAAATATATACTTGGGTGTGTTGTTGAGAGATGCACATGGGGTGGTGACCCTAAGGAGGGAACCATGTGGGTGATTTTACAAGGAGGTAAGAATAAGGCTCCAAGGATTAAGCATTAATGCTTTTGTCATTCTCTTGGATTAATTCCATTTGGAGCTAAGCCCCAAAGGGGCTTAACGACTCGGACTCGGACTCATGGGCTCATGAGGCGTAATGTGGCATTTTGTTGGCGCACTTTGCCCTTAGCACGTCAGCAGTCATGCGGTCTTTATGCAGCTCATATGCGGCCATGCGGTCTTATGCGGCATGCGGCTCATATGCGGCTTCATGCGGCTCATGCGGCCATGCGGCTCATGCGGGTCATGCGGCACATGCGGTCCAGGCGGCTCATGCGGCCCATACGGTCCATGTGGACCATACGGCCCATGCGATCCATGTGGCTCATGCGGTCCATGCGGTCCATGCGGCCATTAGGCTCATGCGGCCAGGCTGCTGCTGCTGCCGCATGTAGGGATCCGCTGACTGTGCAGATTATAAATCAGTAATGGAAAGGCTGAATCAATGCGATTAAATCAGATCCTATCTTTGTGGGATTTGAATTAATTCAGATCCTATCTTTGTGGGATTTGAATTAATTTCGTAGAATTTGAATTAAATCTCGTTGCTATCTTTTGGGATTTGATTCAATCTTTCCATAACTAAAGAGGCGGCTAGGGTTTCCACCCTCTCTCTATATATACTCTCTTCTGGCCTCCTTTGTGACTACTACGAAATTACAAGTCAGAAAAGGAGAAAGAGAGAGAGAGAGAGTTGCTGCCGCCATTGCAAGTCCATCCGAGGAGTCTGAACAGAGGTGACTTCGAGCGTTCCACAAGTTCTTCAACTTGCTGGTTCCTGGAAGCAGATCGTGTAGGGCGAATCTTGCTTTGAGCAACGGTGTTTTGACACCCCAGCATTGTTCTTCTTCTTATCTCCCTCTAGTTTTATTGTAACTCGTTCTGTCCCAATTGCAACACGTTTGCAAGGAAGAACGAGAGATCTTCTCTTCTCTTTTTTCCTCCTTTAGATTGTAATTTAGCTATTTGATTTATTGTACCATCGTAGATCTTGAGTTTGATCACTGCAAAGTTTTGTGTGACATCTCAGATCTCGATTGCATTTGTTTTTCATCTTTGATCAAGCCCCGGGACTAACAGAACTAAACTAATTTTGGTTACTCTTTAACCCATACTGTGGTCGATTGTGGAGGGTCACTCTCGATTCCGATCTCTATTGGGATCATGTTGAATCCAAGGTTTATCCTAAACAAAGGGGATTGTCCAAGCCTAAAGCCTTGTCTGACTTATCCCTGGATCAGCCCTCTATATATGAGAGTAAAGAAGAGGTACCTAATTCCAAGTAAAGGTTTTTTTCCCGTACCAAAATCTTTTTTTAGAGTGATGCTATACGTACCTCTAAATAATTTCGTTCCTCCATGTCCCTCCGCCACATGAGGTTTCCTTATTGACACAAGCAAATATGAGGTGAGTTGGAGGAAGACACGAGGGAATAGAAGAGGATTACGTGGCAGAGGGATATAGAGGGACAGAATTTTGGAGGTACATAAAGTATTTTCTATTTTTTTATCAACCCTTTCACACAGTGCGTGCATAATTGTACGTGGACAGTAATTTCCATGCAAACCAAACTACTATAAATACCCCCTCCCCACCCCCTCCCAAAAAAAAAAAAATCTGTAGACTCATTTTAATTATTTTAATCGCTAATATATTTTTGTTGTAGAATATTTAAACATTATATACGGGACAACTCATTACTCATATTTTTAAAAAATGGTTGAAAATGTTGATTAAGCAAACTTAATATGTACTTCTGCCTCCAAAACAACGAGATGACAAATATTTGAGTGACTATGTGACTCCTTTGAGGAAGCATTTGATGGCCTAAATTTTTCTTTTTCTTATTATTATCATTATGATTATCCCAAAAATTGTTAGTTTTTCTTATTTGTTTGGGTCATCAGTTTTTTCTTTTTTTCTGGTTTCGAACATCTTCACTTTTATTATACTTCAATATGACACATATTACTTTGGATTATATATATATATATATATATATATATATATATATATATATATATATATATATATATATTGCAAATGACCTCTAGACTAGTGGTTAAGAGAGATGCATGCGGCCCAAGTGGTTGAAGTTCGAGCCCCAGTGGAGGCAAGTTCGCCACAATATATATATATATTGTGGCGAACTTGCCTCCACTGGGGCTCGAACTTCAACCACTTGGGCCGCATGCATCTCTCTTAACCACTAGTCTAGAGGTCATTTGCAATATATATATATATATATATATATATATATATATATATATATATATATAGAGAGAGAGAGAGAGAGAGAGAGAGAGAGAGAGAGAATAAGGGAGGTGAGGTGACTATACGTCATCCTCCTATGCTATCATCATGCACTTGCACACTTTTTGATGCATGATGATAGCATGGGGGGTGACACATAACCACCACCCATAAGGTAGCACATCACCTCCCTTATTCTAAAAACAATACAAGTTTTATTTATACATAAGAGAAAATATTTACGCGAAGAAAACTTATTTCACTCCATATATAATTAACTTATGCACATAGGTATTTCTAAATAACCATATATATAACATATTCATGTATAAAGCATCAAACTCCATATTTATTATTAATATCTTTATAAAGTAACATGTATATAGCTAACTCAATGTAAGGTCACATATTTATATCTCATGATAAAATTGGAACATTATAAAATTATATATGTATACTTAACCAATGGTAATGCTTATATTATTAAGCATGTAGGTGAGACACAGTATTTAATATATCCCAAGCTATCAAACACTTATTTTATACTTATAAACAATTATATTAATGTACCATGATATTTAAAGATAACCTACCATAAGCATAATTACCTATGCTACATATGTTTGTGAATAAGTGTTAGCTTTGTACTGAGCAAAGGCTCAAGCGCCAAATATATATAGTCCCACATCGGCTAGACTAGGAGGATTTGTCTAGCATATATTGCTTTGTTCCCTTTTGCATCATTAAAGTGTTTTATGAGGGCCCTATGGACCACAAATATATATATATATATATATATATATATATATATTATAATTTCTTGAATTTTGTGTTGATAATGCTATTATAGCATCGTTGATGGAAAAAAATATATGAATATATAGCTTTGAGGAAACCACTTTTAGAATCTCGACTCGGATCTCAAAATCTTAAGTCATGACACTACTCACAATGACTAATAGAACTATGTTACTAGTTTTCTTATTCATAGTTCTCCTCAAGTTGACCTCAGACACGCCGCACGATCCTTAAAAGGCATCGATGGAGGTGAAAGCAAAGGCAGTGGCGGTGGCGGTGGTGGCTCTAATAATAGGTCAGGCTCTGAATATAGCTTTAGAAGTGGTTCGGGTACGGAGACGGCAGTGGTAATGGTGGCGGTTATAGACATGACAGTGGAGGCAGTGGTGGTGGCGGCGAGGGAACCAGGTTCGGATACGGCACAGGTTCTGGATCTGGATACGGATATGGCGACGTCCGCGGTGGACGACATACATGGAAACGGTGGTGGGGGTGGTAGAGGCGAAGGCTCCGGTGATGGAAATGGGAGCGGAAGTGGATCTGGATACGGGTTGTATTCCAGCTCCAGGTACGGTGCATGATGATAGCATGGAGGTGACACATAACAAGCACCCATAAGGTAACACCTCACCTCCATTATTCTACAAACAATACAAGTTTTATTTATACATAAGAGAAAATATTTGTACGAAGAATACTTATTTATTTCCATATATAATTAACTTATGCAATAATCATATATATTTCTAAATAACCGTATATATATATTCATGTATAAAGCAGCAAACTCCATATTTATTAAAATTATCTTTATAAAGTAACATGTATATAGCTAACACAATGTAAGGTCACATATTTATATCTCATGATAAGATTGGAACATTATAAAATTATATATGTATACTTAACCAATGGTAATGCTTATATTATTAAGCATATAGGTGAGACACAGTATTTAATATATCCCTAGCTATCAAACACTTATTTTATACATAAAAACAATTATATTAATGTACCATGATATTTAAAGACAACCTACCATAAGCATAATTACCTATGCTACATATGTTTGTGAATAAGTGTTAGCTTTGTACTGAGAAAAAGCTCAAGTACCAAATATATATAATCCCACATCAGCTAGACTAGGAGGATTTGTCTAGCATATATTGCTTTGTTCCTTTTTGCATCGTTGAAGTGTTGTATGGGAGCCGTGTGTATATATATATATATTATATATATATATATATATATATATATATATATATATATATATATATATATATATTGAATTTTGTGTTGATAATATTATTATAGCATCGTTGATGGAAAAAAATTATATAAATATTAAGCTTTGAGGGCACCACTTTTAGAATCTCGACTTGGATCTCAAAATCTTAAGTAAGACACTAATCACAATGACTAATAGAACTATGATACTAGCTTCCTTATTCATTATTCTCATCACGTTGGCCTCAGCCACGCCACACGATCCTTAAAAGGCATCGATGGAAGTGAAGACAAAGGCAGTAGCAGTGGCGGTGGCAGCTCTAATACTAGCTCAGGCTCTGAATATGGCTCTGGAAGTGGTTCAGGTACGGAGGCGGTAGTGGTAATGGTGGCGGTTACGGACATGGAAGTGGAGGCAGAGGTGGTGGCGGCGAGGGAACCGGGTCCGAATACGGCACATGTCCTGGATCTAGATGCGGATCTGACGATGTCCGCGGTGGTGGAAATGCCTGGAAGCGGTGGTGGGGGTGGTGGAGGCGAAGGATCCGGTGATGGAAATGGGAGCAGAAGTGGATCTGGATACGGGTTGGGTTCCGGCTCCAAGTACGGTGCATGATAATAGCATGGGGGGTTACACATAACCACCAACTATAAGGTAGCACCTCATCTCGCTTATTCTAAAAACAATACAAGTTTTATTTATACATAAGAGAAAATATTTATACAAAGAATATTATTTAATTCCATATATAATTAACTTATGCAATAATCATAGGTATTTCTAAGTAACCATATATATAACATATTCATGTATAAAGCAGCAAACTCCATAATTATTAAAAATATCTTTATAAAGTAACATGTATATATCTAACTCAATGTAAGGTCACGTATTTATATTGCATGATAAGATTGGAACATTTTAAAATTATATATGTATACTTAACCAATGGTAATGCTTATATTATTAAGCATATAGGGGAGACACATTATTTAATATATCCCTAGCTATCAAACACTTATTTTATACATATAAACAATTATATTAACGTAACATGATATTTAAAGACAACCTACCATAAGCATAATTACCTATGCTACATATGTTTGTGAATAAGTGTTAGCTTTGTACTGAGCAAAAGCTCAAGCGCCAAATATATATAGTCCCACATCGGCTAGACTAGGAGGATTTGTCTAACATATATTGCTTTGTTCCCTTTTGCATCATTAAAGTATTTTGTGAGGGCCCTATGGACCACAAATATATATATATATATATATATATATATAGCATCAGACTCGGATCTCAAAATCTTAAGTCACGACACTACTCACAATGATTAATAAAATAGGATACTAGCTTTCTTATTCACTTATTCATAGTTCTCCTCACGTTGGCCTCAGCCACGCCGCACGATCCTTAAAAGATATAGGCAAGCAAAGGCAAAGGCAAAGGCGGTGGCAGCTCTAATAATAGCTCAGGCTCTGAATATGGCTCTGGAAGTGGTTCGGGTACGGAGGCGGCAGTGGTAATGGTGGCGGTTACGGATATGGCAGTGGAGGCAAAGGTGGTGGCAGTGTCACGACCCGCTACCCAAATTGTTGGGCCGGGCTGAGTCATGTCCAGCCTGCGTTTGGGATAAAACACAGTAATCTGTTCTAGAGATAACAAGATAAGACTAAATGTGCTAACAGTTCTATAAGTGAATAAAAGTCATAAATGCTCCAAACACAAAAGTCGTCTCATATAGAAATAAGTCTAAAGTACAAGTCTGAAATGTAAAACTGGATACATGTCCAGTTACAAAATACGTAGTCTAATACATGACTACACTAAATATCCCAAGCAGCTATGCAAACTAGACGAGTTCTCCCGCAGGAACATCCTCGTAAAGCAAAGCCGGGTCCTCGACAGTATCTCCATAATACGAGTCGCAGAGTAACTCCTCCTCAGTAAGGACACCTACAACGTTATACTGTCAGGACGGGAGCAAGTACTAAAAATAACAAACTAGCATATGAAACATAGAAATGAACATAAGAGGAAATAACTGGAAACATGGCATCACATAGTCTATCATGACAAAGATACATATGTCATAAAGACAGATGTATATGTAATGTTTAAAACTGTAGCAGGTACGTGATCGTCAATAGGTGTACAATGTACTGTAGTACATATAAATAAAATGTACATACATACAAGTTAACAAGCATAGGTGTACATCCGTACAAAAATGCGGGATAATGGCCTGCAGCAAGGTATGCATATAAAATGCGACCTCGCTCGCTACTATGGGTGTCACGCCCCGCTCCCGTAGGAGCGATCGTCCTCGCTAAGGCGTGATGCCGCACGAGCCTAGATTGCGCTCGTGCAAGGCGGGTTCCATAACGGCCGATTTCAGCGGCTGCGACGGGGTCGTCGCACAGAAGTCCCGTGCAGAGACATTGATTTTATAGCAGCGGAATAAGAACCAAACACAAGTTATTCAAAAGATGATCTTTATTGAATATTGAAACAAAGATTACAATGGGGCGCATGGCCAATGTTACAAGTCTCTCAAGCTCACTCAAGCTCACTTTTCTCTTATTACAAGTTCACTCTGCTCTCTCTCTCTCATCTCTCAATGTTCGTCGATCCAGCGGAAGCTTCGGGAGGCGATGTCCATACATTATGTCCCGTATAAGTCTTCACTCCATGCGGTCGCACGCTTCGAATCGCCAAGGAACTCCGTGCCTCGACGCATCCAAGCGAACTCCGCGCCACGAGCTTCTACCTGTGCCTGCACATGAAACACTGTGTGGGTGTCAGTACCACTGTACTGGTGGAGTGAGCTTCTCGCCCACCCATACAAAACCTACACGTTCATTTACTTTGTGCAGCTTAAATCCCTTTTCGATTGTCTTTCTACTCTTGCCTTAGGTTCAGTTTTAGGACCGGCGCCTTGGCGCAACTTGTGTGTCAAAACCATCCCGTGCTTGCAATGTCAACGTTACTCATACTTTGCCTCTAGACCACTTCTCGTGCCACAACGTTAACCTATCAGGTCGTGCTTGCCTTTCGGCCAAAATCAGAGACGCAACTACGCGATAGTACCCAATTTCCTTACGGTCGTGCTATAACTCCTTTGTGCCGTGCCTCGCAACTCAGTGCGACTCAACCATATCGCCGCCTCGCGGCTCGTGCCATTTGATCACCAACCGACTTTGCCTTGCGGCGGTTTCCTTGACTTAAACTCAAACAACTCAACCAACTTATGCAACTATATGCCGACAACTCAAGACTCAATGCCACATCTCGTGCCGAAGCACGTCGCCTAGGTTGTAGCCATTCTTTAAGCCCAAACATGTGTACTCTAACTTGTATACACCTTCGACAACTCAACTCAATCCAAAGGCATACCCGCGGATCTGCCGCTATGCCGACTCATCTATATGATTTGGTCACTGACTCCCAGAGCCATAGTGGACTCCTTTTTGCTGAGTATAGGATGGACCTTCTTTGGGTAGCTAGCCCTATTCTTCGTCCACCGAATACATTGCCCCAGGCGCAGCTTATTTGGCTCCCAGAGCCTTTATGTTTCCTTAGGCCGCAATCGGTCCCGTGGCGCCACAGGTTGCCGATTCGGGGAAACTCTACCTTGTCGACAAGTTGTCCATGACCATGCAAGACCGACTCAAACTGACGTCTCACACAGTCATTCACTTCTGGTGTTACCAACTCTTTTAGTGCCATTCTTCTCTTTTAGTGCCATTTCTCACATCTGAGATCTTGCCTCGACGACCCGTAGTCGCGAGCATTGTTCTTTCTTGCCTCAACGACCCAGTCGTGAGCATTTCTTTCTTTCTTCATTTCTTTTAACTCAAGACAACAACTTATTTAGACACTTTCCAAAACTCAACTAATCAATCGTGGCCCGTGCCTTTAAAAACTCTAGGATCGTGCAAACGTGCCTCAACTCGATTTCCGCTCTACGCGGCGCTATCGCCCAAGCCATACTTTATATGACGGGCCGTGGGATCGTGGGACTATTTAAGTTGACAACCGCAGAATAAGCGGGACAGCACTTGGAACGACTTAGGTCGATCGGCATAACTTTGCCTAACTTACTCAAGTCTACACCTATCGAGCAAAGGCTGCGCCGAGCCTTGCTCCGAGGGAACGTGTCGTGCACGTACTCAACTTTGGACGACCAAGTCATTTGGGTGCTTAGACTTACGCCAGCAGTCATGCGACGCAACTTAACTCTTGGGCAAGCCAGGGCTATGCCAAGCCCTGGACGATAGGACCGTGCATGCTTTAACAAGCATTCACGCAGGCGACGCCTATGACTTAGGCTATTTCATAACTTTGTGTCGAAGACCAACTTTCCTTCTCCCAAGCCACGGGACGAAGGACCGAGTGTCATTTTCAAAGCACGACGTGCATCAATTCTAAGCTGACCGTGGGACGTTTTCCATGTTCTAACTCGATTCAAACCGTCGGGATTATTCCCTTAGCTATGTGGATGCGTAGCTTTTATTATCAAGCCTAACTTGTGCAAGTTGAAAACACGATTTATTATGTGAAGGCAAAGATGAGGAGAGTTCACCGAAACTACCCCACCTGAGCGATGTCTTCAAACGGCCGTTGCAAGGCCAAGTCCGAACGTCGTCGGCGTTTCGATTCCTCCGATTGACTGAGCGGGACGGGGCACTACAACATACACCACTCAGAACAAGTCTCGTCCTCGAGACTTACTGAGTACTTACTTATTGACTTATCACTTTACTCAACATTCAAGAACTCTCGCATACGCTACGCCTATGCGTTTCCTCAATCCGAGCCACGCTCGCGCTACCCTCAATCTTTTCTTCGAATCTCTATTTCAAAATCCTCAACACTTTTCCATTCCTCAAGTCTCACTTGATTCAACGTATCACTTGGTTGGATCGTGCACATATTCCAGGCGTCCCCAAAATACATACATTTCAGCCAAGCCTTGTGATAGCGAATCCGACATCACCACTCAAGTCGGATCGTGCACGTATTCAAGCGTCCTTGATATACATGCATGTCAACCGAGCTTGCGAGTGGTGCCTCCACAAATCCTACCACTTCACACTCGGACGTCTGCCTAACCGTTAGGCTATGTCTTTTCGTCAGTATTGGAATCATAGTTCCCAAACAATAATATCAACACTGACCCCATCCTAAGGTCAAACCAAGTTGATAGTACGGGATTTTCTACCCAAGCTCGCATCACTCCGATTTCTTAAACATCGAGCATCGATTCCCTACGCACATCCCAACATCTATCATACGGGGTCCGAGTCATTCGGTAAAGCCATCCTACAACAACTCGCGTTCGACCAAATTCTTCGACGTATCAATATCGCTCGTTCAACAAACCATTTCGCATAGTCTATCTCTTCGAACACGTTCGACATAATCTGCCTTTACAAATCCTTCCAAGTCAAGCACGCTACTACGTAATTCAACGCTAAACCATAATCCACATTTCTCATTTTCGAAGTCGTCTATTCCAATTCACGAAACCGATCACAAGGTCGTCTAGCTTAACAACGTGTTGCGCCTCGATCTCACGCGAGTCAGATTATCCGCGGTGGGCATGAATCACCATGCACGCTCCCGCGATATAGTCATTCTCATCGGGACGTAACTCTTGTTTTGTGTCTAGACTAATTCATTCTCGATGCGCGGATTGGACCTACTCAATCCTCAAGTTCATTTTATTCATCGATCACAAGTCAAAACATCCTCGAATCTTCATTCGCATCAAACCGACAAGTCGAGACAATCAAAGTTGCCGCGTCCTGATTTTTCGAGTTCGATCATTCCCGCAACATGAATCACCATGTCAGCGCTCACGCAGAACGATCGCCCCAAATTCTGACGCAACGCATGTGCGAGGCTAGAGTTGCGCTCGCGCAAGACAAGATCGTCGACGTTGTGGCCATCCGCATAACCATCAAGATACGATCACTTTTATCCAACATTCATCTCAAATAAAAATCCAAAACATAGCATCCAATCGAACAATAACACTTGCACGATCGTCTTTCGCTGAGTTAGAGTACCCCCGAGTTATCGCATAGCGATCTTTGATACGCCTCAATACCATCGACGATATGCGTAACCTGACGATCTTCCTTTGCAACCAAATTCTGAGTCGTGCGAATGGTGCTATCGTCCGACTGGATAATTTCCTCGACATTCATAACACCAATTCCGATCATTTTCCCTCGAATCATTTACAATATCAATTTCCTCCAACCAATTTCACGTATTCCTCATCCGTCCATCTTAAGTCATTGACCAACTTATTTTCCTCAATTCGCATCGTTCGACATCCCTGAGCCTATCGCATACACCACTCAGGAATGAAGTTATTCAACCAATCCTCAACTTATTATTTGATTCAAAATCGACTTCTTCAATCCCGTTCGAACCATACCTCAAAACCCAAGCACGCTCATCTATATCGCACCGACGACATCGTCGCTCGATAGCACCCCTATCGATACTCATCTTACTTTACTCAATCGAGTTCAACTCATTCTAGCTCGACGCTATTCAATTCCCGCACTCGACTTTTCTAAGGTCGACGCAACTTTGGTGTATATGCCCAGCCCGACTTAGCCAACCGTGCTTACGCAAACCATCTTTTGTTTCTTATCCAAAAACTGTTCTCCTATGTTTTGCAAAATAGTTAGACTTATTGTATGGACATCCCGTGGAACAATTGAGAGAGAGCGCACCAACGATATCAACTTGCGGAAGCGACAGAGTTTGCGGAAACAACGAGTTAAAGAATTCAATCGGTTATCCAAGGACGTAAAGCCGTGCTCTGATACCACTATGTCACGCCCCGCTCCCGTAGGAGCGATCGTCCTCGCTAAGGCGTGATGCCGCACGAGCCTAGATTGCGCTCGTGCAAGGCGGGTTCCATAACGGCCGATTTCAGCGGCTGCGACGGGGTCGTCGCACAGAAGTCCCGTGCAGAGACATTGATTTTATAGCAGCGGAATAAGAACCAAACACAAGTTATTCAAAAGATGATCTTTATTGAATATTGAAACAAAGATTACAATGGGGCGCATGGCCAATGTTACAAGTCTCTCAAGCTCACTCAAGCTCACTTTTCTCTTATTACAAGTTCACTCTGCTCTCTCTCTCTCATCTCTCAATGTTCGTCGATCCAGCGGAAGCTTCGGGAGGCGATGTCCATACATTATGTCCCGTATAAGTCTTCACTCCATGCGGTCGCACGCTTCGAATCGCCAAGGAACTCCGTGCCTCGACGCATCCAAGCGAACTCCGCGCCACGAGCTTCTACCTGTGCCTGCACATGAAACACTGTGTGGGTGTCAGTACCACTGTACTGGTGGAGTGAGCTTCTCGCCCACCCATACAAAACCTACACGTTCATTTACTTTGTGCAGCTTAAATCCCTTTTCGATTGTCTTTCTACTCTTGCCTTAGGTTCAGTTTTAGGACCGGCGCCTTGGCGCAACTTGTGTGTCAAAACCATCCCGTGCTTGCAATGTCAACGTTACTCATACTTTGCCTCTAGACCACTTCTCGTGCCACAACGTTAACCTATCAGGTCGTGCTTGCCTTTCGGCCAAAATCAGAGACGCAACTACGCGATAGTACCCAATTTCCTTACGGTCGTGCTATAACTCCTTTGTGCCGTGCCTCGCAACTCAGTGCGACTCAACCATATCGCCGCCTCGCGGCTCGTGCCATTTGATCACCAACCGACTTTGCCTTGCGGCGGTTTCCTTGACTTAAACTCAAACAACTCAACCAACTTATGCAACTATATGCCGACAACTCAAGACTCAATGCCACATCTCGTGCCGAAGCACGTCGCCTAGGTTGTAGCCATTCTTTAAGCCCAAACATGTGTACTCTAACTTGTATACACCTTCGACAACTCAACTCAATCCAAAGGCATACCCGCGGATCTGCCGCTATGCCGACTCATCTATATGATTTGGTCACTGACTCCCAGAGCCATAGTGGACTCCTTTTTGCTGAGTATAGGATGGACCTTCTTTGGGTAGCTAGCCCTATTCTTCGTCCACCGAATACATTGCCCCAGGCGCAGCTTATTTGGCTCCCAGAGCCTTTATGTTTCCTTAGGCCGCAATCGGTCCCGTGGCGCCACAGGTTGCCGATTCGGGGAAACTCTACCTTGTCGACAAGTTGTCCATGACCATGCAAGACCGACTCAAACTGACGTCTCACACAGTCATTCACTTCTGGTGTTACCAACTCTTTTAGTGCCATTCTTCTCTTTTAGTGCCATTTCTCACATCTGAGATCTTGCCTCGACGACCCGTAGTCGCGAGCATTGTTCTTTCTTGCCTCAACGACCCAGTCGTGAGCATTTCTTTCTTTCTTCATTTCTTTTAACTCAAGACAACAACTTATTTAGACACTTTCCAAAACTCAACTAATCAATCGTGGCCCGTGCCTTTAAAAACTCTAGGATCGTGCAAACGTGCCTCAACTCGATTTCCGCTCTACGCGGCGCTATCGCCCAAGCCATACTTTATATGACGGGCCGTGGGATCGTGGGACTATTTAAGTTGACAACCGCAGAATAAGCGGGACAGCACTTGGAACGACTTAGGTCGATCGGCATAACTTTGCCTAACTTACTCAAGTCTACACCTATCGAGCAAAGGCTGCGCCGAGCCTTGCTCCGAGGGAACGTGTCGTGCACGTACTCAACTTTGGACGACCAAGTCATTTGGGTGCTTAGACTTACGCCAGCAGTCATGCGACGCAACTTAACTCTTGGGCAAGCCAGGGCTATGCCAAGCCCTGGACGATAGGACCGTGCATGCTTTAACAAGCATTCACGCAGGCGACGCCTATGACTTAGGCTATTTCATAACTTTGTGTCGAAGACCAACTTTCCTTCTCCCAAGCCACGGGACGAAGGACCGAGTGTCATTTTCAAAGCACGACGTGCATCAATTCTAAGCTGACCGTGGGACGTTTTCCATGTTCTAACTCGATTCAAACCGTCGGGATTATTCCCTTAGCTATGTGGATGCGTAGCTTTTATTATCAAGCCTAACTTGTGCAAGTTGAAAACACGATTTATTATGTGAAGGCAAAGATGAGGAGAGTTCACCGAAACTACCCCACCTGAGCGATGTCTTCAAACGGCCGTTGCAAGGCCAAGTCCGAACGTCGTCGGCGTTTCGATTCCTCCGATTGACTGAGCGGGACGGGGCACTACAATGGGGGGCATGATCACGTACTCAACTGTCAGTTTTCCCATAACCCATATTCTAATCATGTGAGAGATACATAAAGACTGTTCTAAGCATGGTAATAATAGAAAGTACAACATGTGACATTTTAACTTGCTACCCCAAGGATCAGCATTTAGCATGGTTGGATTTGCAGTTCATTTATGTGACAGTATGTAAAGTTTGTAGAAAGTACTTGCCTCTAGCAAAGCAAAGCAAAGCAAGCTGCGATAAAAGTGCTATAGATGTCTGGTAACTCGTTACTGTAGAAATAAATACATAAACTTAGTTTTTACACTAAGCTAAAACACTAAGACACTAAATGGTGCAACACGACTTGTGACTGGACACCTGGTCAAAATGATGACTTTAGCATAGGAGACCAATGTGGTGTGACACACTACTATAACTAACTTTCTAGGGTCTTTACACTATTGAGGGGTGAGGTTCAATACGGCTAAAACTCAAAATAACACAAAAAGTTGCAAGTCGTAATTATTCAATAAATAAATCAAATGAACATTGTGTTCCAATAATTTTTGAGATAGACAAAAAGCTAAATTTTACATAAAATAAAGTACTAAAATGATCCTTGTTAATTATAGAAATTTATTATAATTTTCTAGAATTTATTAACCAGTACAAGTATTTTATGAAAATCAGTTTTCCAAAGTACCAAGAAAATGAGTTCTGGTTTCATATGCCAAAATAGTGGCAAAACTATAAATTAAATAATATAGAAATTATATTAAATTAGCTAAATTAACATAGTATCTAAATACTATTTTTCCAGAATTTTAACAGCAATTTAAGTATTTTTACAAATTCAAAAACAGCATTGCACACAATCTGAAATTAAATAATTAATTATCTGCGTATTTTGTCCATGTATATAATTTGAACCAATGTTCAAATACAGGACCCAAGGCCATGAATCAAGTCCAATATGACTTGTACAGGTTTTGAATGTGTGAAAACACATTTGGGCCCAAAAACCCATGCTAGACTTGGACACCAAATGGTTGCAGTAATTTAAATACATAAAAAATATAAAGACGTAAAAATACATAATAAATACTAATATTTTAATAGGGCAAAATTATACATAATGGTCATCTAAATATGACAAGTATATTTTCATAGAAAATAATTTACACTAGGTATAGTGAAATACATATATAAAATGTATATCTACAATATTTATATATACGTATAAATATATAGATATTTACTAAATAGATATATACATACATATGTAAAAAATACACACACACACACACACACACACACACACACACACACACACACACACACACACACATATATATATGTATATATAAGAAAATACTTAACTATAAAGTATATATATATACAAATATTGTATACATATATATAATAGTATATATATAATAATATATATAAACATGAACATATATACATATATACATATATGTACATAAATACATATATATATATATTTTTTAAATACATATATATATATATATATATATATATATATATATATATATATATATATATATATATATATATATATATTTATATATATACATACATAATATAATAAAGTACTAAATATAAATTATATATATATAAATACTGCATATATATATATATATATATATATATATATATATATAATACAGTATATATAGTAATATATATATATATATATACATACAAATACATGTATATACATATATATATATATATATATATATATATATATATATATATATATATATATATAAATAACAAAAAAAAAGAAAAAGGAAAAGAAACAGAAACAGAAACAACAAAGGGGGGGGGGGGGGGCTCGAACTCGGGCCATTGAGCCGAGTTCTCAGACTCGGTCGGGCTGGCCAGGGGGTCAGCCCGCGGCTCGTGTTAGGATTAGGTCTTTAGTTTATTTTATTTAGGTTTAAGTAATAAATAACAGTAGCCCGAAATATCACTCTGTGTCCTGACAGTTTGGGACACAGAGTCTACGTGTTCGTGCTATGCACGACACGTACGAGCATCGATTCTCGTGTCCAAGCACTGGACTAGGATCGCCGTGTCCTGGCGAACCACATACGTGGATTCGAGACACGTACGACACGAATATGACACTGCCACTTACGTGTCCATTTTTAATAGGGGCTTTCGGGAGCCGTGGACAGCAGAGGAGACGTCGGTGAGGCGACGCTTGGATGGCGCTGGGGGTAGCTCGTCGGGGCGAATACGTCGGTGGTGGTTGGGGGCGGTGAAGTTCGCTATGGGGGTGGCACTGTGGAGTGGTCGGAGTTAGGGTTACGGCGGGTGGGAAGTAGAGGAGACGGTGGTCGTGGGCGGTCGTGGTGATGTTTTAGGGTTAGGGTTAGGTCTGGGGAAGAAGGGGGGTTTTATAGGTTGGTTAGGGCGGTGGATCGGCCGGAAAAGGCGGGGGAAAGCGAGTCGGCGGTCGTCGTCGGCGTGGCAGTCGGCCAGCCGAGTCGTCGGGGGTGGGTAGAATAGGATTTAGCATTTGATTAATTACAAACTGATATCGTAATAATTTAATAAATTGCATAACTATATTAAAAAAATTCTAAAAATTACAAAATGATATTAAAACATTTAAATTAATTGCAAAACTCAATTAAAACATTTTAGAAAATTGCAAATTAATATTTTAAGCTTTTAAAATCATTTAAAAAATTATTTTAAAATTCTAGAAAATTCCTAAAAATTCTAATAACCTAATTTAAGGCTAAATATGACATAAAAAAATTAATTAACACTAATTAAGTAAAATTTGAAAAACATGGGCTCACAAGTCTTCCCTCCTTGAAAAATTTCGTCCTCGAAATTCACAAGGATTGAAAACCCTACAACTTTCTAACATAGCAAGCAATGCAACAAAATGACTAAGACTACGATCGAAACTAACCTCTAAGTTATCAAGCGGGATAATATTATATACTTACTCTGTCTACACAAAACTCCCTCGTACCTGCATAAAAATACAGGATAATATTATATACTTACTCTGTCTACACAAAACATTAGTTAGCATGCATGCATCCTTACTACATGGTCGTTGGTGAAACTGTACCATAAAGGACTTTCCAATGGGTATTACGATGCACCATTCCAGGATAGGTTGCAAGCCTAACCGAATGTTCCGTAATACCTCGTGCCACCATAGCACGACCAATGTTTCCTCCCAGGTCGAATCGATCCCAGTGCCCCAGGTACCGTTCGAGGAAACTTACTCAAACTTATACAAGTACGTCCATGACCATGCGAACGCGTGTCGACTCAATAAACATAAGTGCATGGTAAAACAACTGAAAGTAAGCAAAGCTAACAGTTTAACATTTTATCGCAATTCCGAGCCGTATTCAACGACTAATCATACCATCATTCCACTTAGTGATCTCCATGATCCCAAGCCTCACCATTCCTTATTCATTGATTCATTGTAACATTTCTTATATCATTTCTCTCAACAAGAAACCAACAGCTTTTCAATCATTTCATTGAGACAATTATTATTCATTTTATTGCTTACACGAAACAGGCAACATCTTATTTCTTTACAACGGTTATACAGAGAGTACATGATTCAACAGTCTCATTTAGTTCATTGTGTTAATAGTATAGCCAGTTCTTTCCTAAATATCGATCACACCGAATCTCATTATTCAAGTATTTCATTTCTTTCAGCAGCATTAAACACGAGGAACAATGTTATCAATTCATTCTCAGGCATCAAATCACATTAACCGTTCAACGTTTATGTGTTGTACATTTTAATAATTCTCAGCATAAGCATCTCTATTAATCATCAGCTAAAACATGGGACATTTAGGGACAATTCATAGCATTTCAAAACTTTATTTTATTAAGCATGAAGGAGTAAGGAGGAGGAAGGACAGTTCCACTCACTTGCATAAAAGGATCTTCTGTTCCGATCACACATAATCTCCCCTTGGACATAGCTCCACCGACGAGCCACGTTCCACTACCAAAATACACTCATTTAGCGACGGTTTTTTAGCGACAGAATTTTTTCGTCGGTATTAGCGACGATTTCGTGGCCGCTCAGCGACTGATTTTCGACTACAAGCCTATGCCATTTTTATTTTAAATTTAGGAGGAGGAACAGTCGCGCCGCCGTCGCTAGACTGACGGTAATATAGCGACGGATTTATCGTCGTCGCAACACAGTCGTATATTTGGCGGGAATTGTGTAGAAAATTGGCGGGACATATTTTCGACGACTTAGCGACGGGTAGTCAGTCGGCACATATCAAAAAGGGCGACTATCGGGCGACGGATGTATACCAGTCGCTAGTCCGTCGCTATATATACGTTCCATACTTTAAATAAAACGGCGGAGAGAACTTTTCGCATTCCCCCCAAATTCACTCTCTCTCCTCTCTCTCTCCATCTCTCTCTCTCTCTCATCCTCTCTCTCTCTCTCTCTCCTCTCCATCCTCTCTCTCTCTCGCCGGTGTCGGCTTCGGTGATCGGCGTCGGCGTCCTCTCCTCTCTCTCAACCGAAGGTAACCCCCTCTCTCTCTCTCTCTCGATCTCTCTCTCTCTCTCTCTCTCTCTCTCGCGGTGTCGTATAGGGGCTGGGCGGCGCGCTTGGGGCTGGGCCGTCCGGGGCTTGGCGGCTGGCTTGGGTCGGGGGCTGGGCGGCGGGCTTGGGGCTGGGGCGTCGGTGGCTAGACGTGGGCGTGGGGCGGGGGCGTCGGGGTCTGGGTGGTGGGCTTGGGGTTTTGGGGCGTCTGGGGCTGGGCGGCTTGCTTGGGTCGGGGTCTTGGCGGTGGGCTTGGGGCGGGGGCGTCGGGGTCTGGGAGGCGGGGTTGGGGCGTCGGGGGCCGGGCGGCTTGCTTGGGTCGAGGTCTGGGCAGCTGGCTTGGGGCGGGGGCGTCGGGGGCTGGGCGGCTGGCTTGGGTCGGAGGCTGGGCGGTGGGCTTGGGGCGACGGCGTCGGGGGCTGGGCGGCTGGCTTGAGTCGGAGGCTGGGCGGTGGGCTTTGGACGGCGGCGTCGGGGGCTGGGCGGCTGGCTTGGGTCGGGGGCTGGGCGGTGGGCTTGGGACGGCGGCGTCGGGGGCTGGGCGGCTGGCTTGGGGCGGGGGCGTCGGGGGCTGGGCGGCTGGCTTGGGTCAGGGGCTGGGCGGTGGGCTTGGGGCGGCGGCGTCGGGGGCTCGACGGCTGGCTTGGGTCGGGGGCTGGGCGGTGGGCTTGGGGCGGCGGCGTCGGGGGCTGGGCGGCTGGCTTGGGGCGGGGGCGTCGGGGGCTGGACGGCTGGCTTGGGTCGGGGGCTGGGCGGTGGGCTTGGGGCGGCGGCGTCGGGGGCTGGGCGGCTGGCTTGGGGCGGCGGGCTTTGGTCGGGGGCGACGGGTGGCTTTGCTTCTCAAATTCATCTGAGTTTATATATTGGCTAAATAGTGTGTTATCCATATTGGGTATTTCATTAGTTTGGTGGTGTTTGGATTAATAAATGTGAATATATATGGGGTTTGGATTCATGGTGTATATGTTCACTGTCTCAAGGACAGTGCGAGTTCTATCAGTTGTGTGCTTCTGTATAGATGTATATATCTATACATCTAGCTGTGATATACATATGTGTATGTGACAATCTCAGTTAGCGACGGACTAGTTACCGGTTAGCGACGAATATTTCCAGCTCCATTAATTGCATTAATCTACGGTACGACATGGTGACGGATATTCCCTGCAGCCATTCGACTGGCGAGACAGAAACTATGTTGCCGTAGATAAAGTTGTCTGTCCTCCGACCCTCATCTCTCGGCAATGATGATACGACAACCCATCACTATATCTTATATAGTAGTAGATGATGTCTTAGTATATTACATTAGTGAGTTCATCTTTATTCTGTTACGTACGTCCTTCAGATACTAGATACGATAAGGTTAACATATCATACACAATATGTATGCAAAATATAGATGATTCACACTAATGTATGCTAGAATAAATCTTAGGTTGTGTTCTGAGCCATCCGTTCTCACACTTAAAACACATAGAAATTAGTAGTGTGAGAGCGCCGGAGAGAGTGAGAGCGCCGGAGGGGAGAGGAGAGAGAGAGTAAAATGGTACGACATGGTGAAGTAGTACTGTATTTTGGCTCCAGTTCCAGCTCCATTTGATCTACGGTACGACATGGTGATCAGGACATAGTCTCTGCAGCCATTCGACTGGCGAGGCAGAAACTATGTAGCCGTAGATAAAGTTGACTGTCTTCCGACCCTCATCCCTCGGCAATGATGATATGACAACCTATCACTATATCTTATATAGTAGTAGATGATGTCTTAGTATTACATTATGTGAGTTCATCTTGATTCTGTTACGTTCTTCAGATACTAGATACGATAAGAACATATACTACACCATATGTACATAACATAGATGATTCACACTAATGTATGCTTGAATGAATTTTGGGTTGTCTTCTGAGCCATCCGTTCTCCCACTTGGCAAAAAATCGAATTTTTTATACTTTATCGGCTTTCGAAAATGTACTCAAATTACATGATGGTTCCTTTAGTTAGCTTGCTTATGTTACAATTATATTATTTATGACTATCGATCTTACCAGATGGCACCCATGACCCGAGGAGCGGTACGTCGTTTGAAGAAAACAGTGAATGCTGAGGTGGCTCCTCCTACAGTTGAGGAGGAAGTGGCACCGGTTGCTAGTGAGACCGGGAGTTCTATTCATCCAGCACCGGTAGCTAGTGAGACCGAGAGTTCTCTTTATGCAGTCCTTGCAAGGGACGACATCTCTCCTCGCGCCAAAAATCTTGCTTTTTCGAGGTGGATGCGTGAACGTATCACTGAGCGTTTGCGTGAGCAGTGTGGTTCTCATTAGCTATTAGTACTTATTTGTATTGGACTATTGGTATTGGGTTATTTTTGTATTAGACTATTTGTATTGGACTACTTATTGAGTTGTTTTTGTATTAGACTATTTGTACTGTCCTCCGACCCTCATCCCTCGGCAATGATGATACGACAACCAACAAGAGAGAATATTAGATCCATCTCAGTATGACGTATACTCTGAGAGATCACTATTACAAGAATGATATCAGTAGTGAGATTGAGTGCTGAAGGAGATATTATCAGAGTATACGTCCTACTCAGATTGGTCTCCCACCGTTACTAATTTTTTCTGACAGCATGGTGGATGTGCTCCGTCAACAGAATCTTGCTCCGAACCAAAACTTTGCCCCGGAGCTCAAGTAGACATCCTTCGTGTAGAGCTCGAGTGAGAGGTTCCTGATAGCATGGTTGTCTCATTTGTCAAAGTATTCGTGCTCATCCCACATTGGTTGTGGGACGAGCACGGATACTTTGACAAAGGAGACCACCTTGCTGTCAGGAACCTCTCACTCGAGCTCTACACGAAGGATGTCCACTTGAGCTCCGGGGCAAAGTTTTGGCTCGGAACCAGATTCTGTTGACGGAGCACATCCACCATGCTGTCAGAAAAAAATAGTAACGGTGAGAGACCCATCTGAGTAGGACGTATACTCCGATAGTATCCCCTCCAGCACTCAATCCCACTACTGATATCATTCTTGTAAAGGTGATCTCTCAGAGTATACGTCCTACTCAGATGGATCTCCAGAGTATCCTCTCCGGTTGGTTGTGTTCTGAGCCATCCGTCCCAGGGATTTGATTCTGTATTTTGGTTTCTGTATTTTGGCTCCAGCTCCATTTGCATTTGATCTACGGTACGACATGGTGATCAGGACATAGTCCCTGCAGCCATTCGACTGGCGAAGCAGAAACTATGTAGTCGTAGATAAAGTTGCCTGTCCTCCGACCCTCATCCCTCGGCAATGATGATACGACAACCTATCACTATATCTTATATAGTAGTAGATGATGTCTTAGTATTACATTATGTGAGTTCATCTTGATTCTGTTACGTTTTTCAGGATAATTGATGTCTATTTTATATTAATTTGGTTTGGTCTATATGATTCTTGGATAATTGGCGTGCATTAAATTCGTATGTGCATATTTGGTCTATGTGATTCTTGGATAATTTGTGTGCATTATATATTGGTTTGGTTTATGCATATTTTTTCAGCTCCATTTGCATTAGTCTACGGTACGACATGGTGATCAGGACATAGTCCCTGCAGCCATTCGACTGGCGAGGCAGTAACTATGTAGCCGTAGATAAAGTTGCCTGTCCTCCGACCCTCATCCCTCGGCAATGATGATACGACAACCTATCACTATATCTTATATAGTAGTAGATGATGTCTTAGTATTACATTAGTGAGTTCATCTTGATTCTGTTACGTCCTTCAGATACTATATACGATAAGAACATAGATGATTCACACTAATGTATGCTAGAATGAATCTTGACTTGTGTTCTGAGCCATCCGTTCTGATCAAGCATCTTCCTTCTCCTCTCCTCCACCATAGCTCTGAACCAATCTGCTCCTCCCTACTTCCCTTCTTTTTATTTGACTCTCTCAGCCACATATGACATCCAGCTCAAGTGTAGAGTCGGGGGAGAAGAATCGGGCAGGAAGATGAAGGGGAAGCAGCACAGCCTGCAGCATGATCCGGAGGAAGTACAGAGGTTTTCTTCAACAGCCGTAGGAAGATGAGGGGGAATCAAGATAAACTCACTAATGTATGCTAGAATGAATCTTTGGTTGTGTTCTGAGCCATTCGTTCCGATACTTGGCAATTAAGTCATTCGACTGGTGAGGCAGCAACTATATATAAGGCTACTTGCATGTTCTTCCAACTTTAAATTACAAGATTACTACATTTGGTTACATAAATCACTAACCTCATCGCGGCCAATGTTTACAGTCCTGGTCTCAACTGTCTTCGATTCTATGATCCCATACTTTCGGAAAATAGACAACGCAGACTCCATGGAATAGAATGGCCTTACATGCAAATCGTCTGTGATTATGTATCTTTTTCCTCCTTTCACAAATACACCATCCTTGTTGCCTCCATCTGCAACCCTTCCATGCAATATCCTCATCCATTGCCTTACCACAGGGACATCGAGCGCCAATAACCGAACTATACAGACGGTGAGTCTTGGTGTAGCACTCAAATGTGGGGCATCCGTAAATTCGTCGAGGTTTTAAATCATCGACATTGAGTTTTAAACCCTCACGTAGCCTTTCTGCTTTACTTCTAGGGTCGAGCAGCATCTTCTTGCAAGCTTCGGTCTCCAGATACTTAGTGTCAAGATTCTGGACGCTTTCGTAGAGCATGTCAAAGCATCCTAGCGTCAATTTCCTGCCGAGTAAATTGACGCTAGGATGCGTTGACATGCTCTACGAAAGCGTCCAGAATCTTGACACTAAGTATCTGGAGACCGAAGCTTGCAAGAAGATGCTGCTCGACCCTAGAAGTGAAGCAGAAAGGCTACGTGAGGGTTAAAAACTCAATGACGATGATTTAAAACCTCGGCAAATTTACGGGTGCCCCACATTTGAGTGCTACACCAAGATACACCGTGATGAGGTTAGTGATTTATTTAACCTAAGACATGGGATCATAGAATCGAAGACAGTTGAGACCAAGACAGTAAACATTATGTGAGTTCATCTAGAATGAATTTTGGGTTGTGTTCTGAGCTATTCGTTCCCATACTTGACAATTAAGCATGTGAAATAGAACTGATTATGTTTAGTTTGTCTTATGATACAGATTTTCACATCCAAATTGAAATGGATCGTTACTTCGTTGTTCGTACATGGATGTACTAGCGGATCAACCTCCTGGACCGTAGGTACTTATAAGTATTGACCATGTCGGATTAGTATCGATATATCATTTTGGTATGGACCGTATCGGTTGGTATTGGCCTTAGCGAATTGGTATCGTCCTATCCGATATGTATCGGCTGTATAGCCATTAAGTCATATTGGCCTTATCGATTTGGTATCGGTCATATCCGATAGGTATCGGCCGTGTTGGATTATTATATACCATTTCGGATTAGTATCGTTGAAGGTTTAGTAACAAGTGTACTTGGATTTCTCTCTTCTAGAGCTAGATTACCATTGCAAGAGAGTCACGAGAGCGTAGATGGCCAGTTACAGAACATACATACTTTCTTTTCAATCTCGCTTTTCCTGATAGAAAATAAAGTATGTATGTTACTGTAACTGGCCAATCACGATCTGGTGATTCTCTTGCAATGGTATTCTAGGTCGAGAAGAGAGAAATCCAAGTACAGTTGTTACTAAACCTTCCACAATACTAATCCGAAATAGTCTATACTAATCCAGTACGGCCGATACCTATCGGATATGACCGATACCAAATCGAGAAGACCAATATGAATCCTAGCTATTCGACCGATACATGTACATATCAGATATAGGACGATACCAATATGATACGTCCTATACTGAACCGATAGACCGATACTAATCTGATACACTAGATACTTAGTACATCTAGCATCTCTGTGGATCCACAAATTACTGCACGATAGTACCAACGACTCCAGTTACATCCGGTTATTGGTGAGTACATGATTACATAGTAATTATGTTATTCTTGTGATACAGATTTTTACTCTCTCATGCTACCAACGTCACAACTTTTCGAGTGCTGCTCCCTCTAATGATGATGAACGCAAAAAACCAACGTCACAACTTTTATAACTTGAGTAAATTTCTTTACCCTATATGAAAATTTCTGTTGTCAGAAAGATGGCTCCTAGGACTCGTCGAGGTGGTGCTGCTAGTCGAGGAAGGGGTCGAGGCAAGAAACCCTTGGAGGTCGACACAGAGGAAGTCTCCGTCGTCAAACAAGAGCCGGTGACTGTCAAGGAAGAACCGATGACCATCAGGGAAGAGATTGCTCCCAAGCTTGAAGCTAAGGAGGAGCCACCGTCAGAGAGTAGTAGCATCGGGACCGACCCTCCTATCCCTACAGAAGACCTCAACCAGATTGAGCCTTCGTATGCAAAGTGGCTGATAGAATGGTACATGCCTCAACGCAACTATCATCCCTGACTGTGAGGATTCATCGTCTGACTTGTGGTCTTTGTTGAGGCCAAAGTCGATTTTCCTATGTGTTTTGGAATATTTGTGAAAATTTTGGAATATTTGTGCTATGATCGGTCGTCAGGATTGGATATTAGGTTACTGTAACTGGCCAACTCTTTCCTATGTGTTTTGGAATATTTGTGAAAAATTTGGAATATTTGTGCAATGATCGGATTATAACGATGGATATTAGGTTGCTCTTCCGGATAACTGATGTCTATTTTATATTAATTTGGTTTGGTCTATATGATTCTTGGATAATTGGTGTGCATTAAATTCGTATGTGCATATTTTGGTCTATGTGATTCTTGGATAATTGGTGTGCATAATATATTTGGTCTATGTGATTGTTGGATAATTGGTGTGCATTATATATTGGTTTGGTTTATGCAAATTTTTGCGAACAGCTAAAAAGCAGTAATTTTTTTTCAAAATATTATCAGTTAGCGACGGACTTGTGACCGTTTTGCGACGGATGTCTCCAGTTGCCGACTATTTTTCGATGGTTATTCCGTCGCTACCTGGATATCTGAAAATTATTCCCAGGTAGCGACGGATGGTCGACGGACAATCCGTCGGCATGCTTCATTGTTCGACGGAATAGCGACGACATATTCGTCGCCCGTATTCTGGAAATAACAAGAATTTCCAGAATAAGGTCGACGGTTAATCCGTCGCTATGTGGTCGATATATTGCGACGGCATAGCGACGACTTATCCGTCGCCAAGTTGCTGGAAATGACATGAATTTCCAGAAGCTGGTTGACGGCTTTTCCGTCAGAAAACCATCGTTAATCCGTCACTTGATATCGACGTTATCGACGGATTAGCGACGAAACGATACGATCTGATACGCTTTTGCGACGGGTTAGCGACGAAATTTACGTCGGTATTGTCTACACAGTTAAGTACTTAAAAGCTGAAGTGGACGACAGTCCGTCGAAAATGCGTCGCTAATGCTTCGTATTGTGACGTCGACTATCCGTCGCTATTCCGTCATGTGACGACAACTTAGCGACGGATGGTTATTAGCGACGAGCTGATTACCGACGGATTTTTTTGGCCAATATTCGTCGACAATCGGTCGCTAATAGTTATTAACGTCGTCTTAGCGACGGATTCGACCGTCGCTAAATCGATAAATTTTGGTAGTGTTCCAACACTTAATTCGTCTAGCCAGCTAAGAGAAACTGTATCAGTCTTTACTCTCTTGATCTCTAACACAAGTCACGGTCCAATATTATGATCCCATCCAACAAGCCAACTAAATGCCTCGGCCGAAGCAGGGCATTACAGAGGGTATGGTAGCGGCGGCGGAGGAGGAGGAGGTAGAGGTGGAGGGAATGGAACCGAAAGTAGATATGGATACGAGTCGGGTTCGAGTTTCGGGTACGGTGCTGGTAGTGCACACGTTGGAGGAAGTGGTGGAGGTGGGGGTAGTCGCGACAGCTCAGGTTTGGGTTCCGGATCCGGGTCAGGCTATATGGTTCGTGTCGTGGATCCGGATATGGGGGTGAGCCGTGAGGGACATTAGTTAGTAATTAGCATCACTATAAAATTATGGTAATTTAGCGACTAACACGACGACTAACCTAGATTCATTGCTATTTTGGCAACTTAATTTCAACTAGTTAACAATTTACTTTAATGGCCAAGATGGTTCCTCGTAATTTCGTCGCTGGTTTGTTGAAAAATTTTAGCAACTGAAATATTCCGTTGCTAAGGAGTCAAAAATATCTTCATTTTAATGTCAACATACTAGCGACTGAAATTCCAGTCGCTTCCAAAATCTAAACTCAACCGGACAACAAAAACCTAACCCTTCCTCCCCAAAACTCAAAACTCAATACTCATTTCCAATTTCTTTTTCCAAAGAACAAACCATTGCCCCAAAAATTCAATACTCATTTCCAATTTCTTTTTCCAAAGATCAAACCCTTCCCCGCCGCCCCACCAAAAACCCTCCTCTTTTCAATAATCAGACTAGTTAGAAAGATGCAGGGGATTGAAGATGAGTCTGTGCATACTAAACATAAAACATATACAACAGTCTTTGATACACTTGTAGCAGTTTATGAAACAAGACATAAGGAGGTTGCATTCCTTAGGAATAAGGAAGGTAAATTAAACTGTTCAGGGAAAGCATGCAAGATAGTAGCTTATAGACACTTTTAGATAGGCTCTACTGATAGGATTATCAACAAGAAAAAAATTATTTCTGTCAAACATCTATGTAAGAAAGATTTAACACCATATTTAACATCAGTAACTTCGTCAAAAACTTCTTTAGCATGCTGAAAGATTCTTTTCCATTAAATTTAGAACGCATGCATTGTTGTATATGAACTGACAGACTGTATTTGTCTTTCATAAAGTTTCTTTCATTTCACCTAATCCCTTGAGCATTAACTCATCAATGCTCTCTTTCGTTAAAAAATGATCCATAAAAAGGTTTATCACCTGTTCCTAAACCTCTATCCTGCCTCTTTATATCAAGGAGTGGTATCTTTTATAAAATTTACAATATCTGAACTGCAATGTCAACATCTTTTGTTCATATTTGTTTTTTATTACTATAAATGCACTTGCTTTTCTGACTAATACTTGTGATATTATATATTTGTCACTGATACTCCTTTTTTTTATAAATGCATAGATCTTATCTATGACGAACCGAGGTTGTCGTCGTCTCGAGGGGGTTCATCTCGACCTCCCACTCCACTCTAGATCAACGTATTAGAGTAGCATTCAAGGACGACATTATTATGACAGATGATGGGTTGTCCCCACAGCCCATTCCATCATCGGTGGAAGGCATGCCTGTTTGTCATTGATTGTAAAAGTACAGAATAATTATCGGAGGACTGAACTTAGGCTCACAATATAAACTCGCTTGTACAAAGAAAGCCTAGGGACGAAAATTTAGGTACAGCAATCTAAGTACAATTGTTTATTTTAGATTCTGGGGGGTGACGGTAGAGGCTCGGGAAAGCGACAGCAGCTCTGCCTTACTCCTTGGACGATCGGGTGTAGCCTTGGCTCTGTAGAAGAACTGCTTGGCGTTGATGAAAAAATGCCCTCCTTTTAATTTCTCTCTGACTCTCTGGATTCGAGGGGGGTGTGCTCTCTCTCTTCTGTTTTATAAGGGAATGGCATATTGCTATTTATAAGAGTGAGAAGCATCATTAGGATTTGCAATGATTGCCCATTCTCAAAATTCGGCGGTTAAGGATCAATGAATCTGGGCCGCTCATAATAGATTTGAGCAATTAATGTGATTGTATCAAATCTCTGTGGGCAATTAATGATGATTGCCATAAATCCTCATAATTTGTTATGCCAAGCTCGGATCTCCTGCCACGTGTTCAATTTGATTGATTGCAAATGATCTGATTTGATCCCAGCAATTATGAGGATGGCACTAAACCTGGTTGTTAGGATTTGTTGATGAATCTTGCCACATGTCCCACTATTATTAGGCTGATTGCTGTAGGGACGCTGGCAGAACTGTGAGCCACATAAAAAATCTGAGCCACATGAGGATTGCCCCTCCACTAAGTCGTATAAGGCTGGCCACGTGTCAAGACTGCTTGGAAGTGGCCTCTGAACATTTGAACTGCATGGAGATGATCTGAGCCGCATGAGCGTAGGCGATCGCATGATGGGTGGCTTCTCAGTGAGCCGCATGAAGATAGTCCTCGTGAGCCGCATGGATAACCTCTGTCTGAGCCGCATGGGGTGGTCTCTGTCTGAGCCGCATACGACTGTCCACATGTCAAGGCCGCATAAAGGTCTTTGGGGTTTGATTGATTGTGTCAGAGATTTTTTTCGTTTCCCTAAGAATCTGCCATTATGACAAAGTCATCATTACGTCTTTATGTCAGAGTTGTCATTGGTCAGAGCTGTCAGCCGTCAAGACATTAAATACAGTAAAGACAAAGGGAAGAGCTGTTGAGGGCCACGTGCCTCCTCTCTGGGCCGTATGGAACTATTCGAGCCGCATAGACACTTGAGCCGCATGGATCCCTAAGCCGAATGAGCTCTCTGAGCCGTATGGGGATCCTTGGCCGCATGGATCTTTCTTTATTCTTTTCCATGCTTCTACAAGACCCTCTTTAAAGTTTTTAATTTGCAAAATTGAAATACTTTGAATAAGAAGCATGGCTATGTACAAACTCTTCTGGCCGTATAGGATGTCCTGGCCGCATGGATGTTCCAGTCGCAAAGCCTCCTCAGCCGCATTGGTCAATCAGCCGCATGGACCCTTTGGCCGCAGAGGCTATCTGGCCGTATGAGCTCCTTGCCACGTCATCCTGTCACGTGTGCAAATCTTTTGCATTAATTGCTGTTGATTTGCCGTCAATTTTAAGGCCGCTTTTTGGGGAAGGATCCCAAGAGTTTGGCCTTTATTTTGGTTGGCTCGTCTCGAGAACCGAAGGGTCAGTTACTGTACGTGGATCGAGGCGCCTCTCTCTTGTCTATAAAATATGAACATGCTCAGTCTGAGAGACTTCCTTACTCTCTCTTTCGTCTTCGGCCCTATTTTTCTTTCTTAATCTTCCTTCTCCGATCGTCAGTACGATAATGGCCCCCAAGTCTTCCAAGGTTGCTTCTGCTGCTGCAAAGGGCAAAAAAGCGGACTCCTCATCGGCTACTACGCCTGAAGTACACCCCGACGTCCACCCTGCTTTTAAGGGTAAGGATTGGATTAAATGTTTTGAACCCTAAACCCCATGGCTCTGTTGTATGATTTATGCACAAGCCTTCATCCTTTGTCTTCATTGAACTGTCCAAGTTTAATCATGATGAACCGCTCTCGTATTCGAGTCGCATGGGGCATGCCCTGTGTTTGAGCCGTATGAGAAGGACTTGAGCCGCAGGAGCACTTTCTGGATTTGAACCGCATGAAGTCTCATTTGACCGGGACCGCATGTGCTCCTGATGAGCTGGACCGCATAAAGCTTCGCTAAGTCGTGCAGCATAAGCTCTTCTGCTAAATAGAACCGCATATGTTCAACCAAACCGCATAAGTTCTATCGAAGCAGTGCTGCATGAAACCCAACTGAATCGGGCCGCATAAGGCTGCGTTGACCCGAGCCGCATAGGCTCCATCGAAGCCGTGCCGCATGAAACCCAACTGAATTTGGGCCGCATAAGGCTTCGTTGATCCGAGCCGCATAGGCTCATGGGAGCCTTTTAAGAAGCTCCAAGTGTTCTCGTTTTTAACCATCTTTTAATCGTGTTTCTTTTGTTCTTTCTTCAGTAAATCTGCCAGTCAATGCTGCCGGAGAACCCCTGGTGGGTTCATCCCAATATGCCATGGGTGTGCAGCTCGACAACTTGGTTCGACGTGTGTCAGATCAGCTTCCCGCCAATTAGCCTTTGGAGAGGGTAAACGTCATCAATAACCAGCCTTTCCACTTTCTTTGTACTATAATGAACTCAGGAAGGCTGGAAGGAGAGTATCTGAAACCAGGCTTTCTCTTCGGGGATGCTCTATCCATAAAGAACCCCCGAGTGTTGGACATTTCTGAGAGCTGGAACTTTACTGTGGACGGGGTGGAGATCCATATTCCCGGAATGGAACATCATTTTCCCCTCTCGTGGTTCAATATGGTACTGTTGAGCAGGCGGATAGTGGGCTCCCTAACTCTAACCCAATCGGGGATGTTCGTGGGCAATATCCATTATAATAAGAATATTAGGTCAGCATGTGCGAGCAGGGACTCGGTCAGCCGGAGTGTGATGGGGCTAATTTCGGGTACCTTCATAAACGTATCTGGTCCCAACTTCACGTTTACTATAGCTGATATCTTCCTGAATCAGCTTGCTCGCAAGGGGTCTTATCCTTTTGGCAGGTTGTCGCTGTTGAACTGGATAAACCCCAGCCCTATGTGGGCCAACCTGACCTCATAGATTCTGAGAAAATACGAGGAATTCCTTCGGGAGATTGACCTCTATTATGCCATCCAGGGCATCTGTTACGGGTTACCCATCAACAAGCCGTTGTTCATGGCTCTTTTGGAAATGTATAACCGGAGGACATGAACTTTCTTCGCGCCCGGAGGGGAGTTGGGACTTGCTCTCCATAAAATGTATGCTGTTTCTAAGCTGCCGTGGGGGGTGAGGCATTCGAAGTATATACCCCAACAAACGAGGAATTCGAGGATCTGGATCGACGATTCTCGGGTTTTGTTGCCGTGTACCAGGAACTGCTATGCCACCACAGTATTTGCCACCAAACGGTTATCAAGAAGAACAATAGCTCAGAAGGGAACGCTCCCCATACTACGTCTTGGGGCTCGTATCTTTTTAAATTCAGTCCCTCTGGCCGGGTTTCTTCTCGAGGTCCTCAGACCTAGAAGGAGATAAACAACCTGATGTCGAATGCCAAGAGGTCGAGGTCTACCGGTGACAAGTTTGGGAGTCGTACCGACTCCTTCAACTATTTCTACCATGGTACCCGACAAATGTCTGAGAAGGCGCTCTTGGCCGAATTCTTGATGGTATGGCTACGGAACTGCGTAGTCTCGGGAGGGGTAGGTTCTATTAAAAGGATCAGCCGCCACATCATCCTTCTGGCCGTGAAGCTGGTCATCAGAGTCAGGCCGGTCCTTCTTCCGGCTATGGTGTGTAGCATACACCACGGCCTCCGTGTCTTTTCATCCAAAGTCATTGCTCGCGAGACGATACTGGACTTTGAACGAATAGAACTACCCTACCATTATTTAATGGGTTGGCTATTAATGCATTATCGGTCGGTGATGAGGCCCGGAGCAGATGATGGCTTTACCGATGATGACGCTTTCCTTTTTCGATACCATCATCAACCTTGGGAATTCGACACCATGCCAGCCTGTCGGAGGGCGTTGGCGAGAGTAGATGGGCCCGACTTCTTTGTGTCTGTCCCTCAATTTATCGCTAGAGAAGTGAGGGGTGTACACGTTGACGGCATTGAACCTCCCCTGCTCTTATCTGAAAAGATTCTTCTCTGGCTGCGCAATATTCGTCCGGCGCACCTGGTATATCGTTACCGCAATAACGTGTACCTGGAGCCCTACTTGTCTAGTAGGTTCTTCTGCCAGTTCGGGTACAGCCAGCTGTTCCTTGATTGTCCCAGTGCTTGCCTAGGCTACGAGGGCAGTGTCCTTGACGGTATCAGGGCGTGGCATTATTATAATGCGGTTCATACCCGAGCTAGCTTCTCGGTCCCCGAAGCAAATACGTAAGAGGAGATTTTGTACATAGTGGCCCTCTATCATGTTGCGGCGAGCAAACCTCCTGTGAATTTTGACATGAGTACCAGCTTTATTGTCTAGACTGGTTTGGCAGAGAAGCCCGAGGGGTCCAAGAAGAGAAAGAAAAAGGCGAATATGGTTCCTGTGTCGGACTCGGAGTCCACGATGGCGGGCGAAGAGGATGATGGACAGGATGCCGATGATTCGTCCCATCCCTCAGACGAGGAGGCGGGGGATCAGCCACCTATCATACCGGATGACATGGTTGCGAGGCAGCCGCCTACTGTGCCTGGTCCTTTATGCAAGCGAAGCAGGCGTATGTCTACTGATGATAGCATAACCTATTCCACGAAGCGAGCTGCGGTAAGACGCTGCAGGCTATTTATTGATGATGTTGGCGCTGTTTCTGAGGTAATTTGAATTTCAACTACCTTTTCCTTCTTTTTCTAATCTATGGCCTAATCATCTTCTTTTACTCTTTACAGGCGTCAGAGGAGTCAATTTCTCGGGATCCGACAGCTGAGGTCGATTCGGCCCTGACCACTTTGGTCAATGATATGTGCACCGCTATCATTTCTGTTGGGGTTCTTCCGGAGGCGGCCGAGGAGTCCCACCTTGCTGAGACCTCAGCCCATGGGGACGGAGGCTCTACTGCACCCGTCCCTGAGATAGCTGAATTTCAACGGGGTGATACTGAACTGGCTGGCTCCTTTTCAGGGGTGGCTGGGGTAGAGAAATCATTTGAAATCAATTTGGAAGCCGCGGGTGAGGAGACTACGTCAGCTACGAGCGAGCTGCGGCCTCCATGCCCCTCCCATGGTAAGATAAGCCGAATCTTAACTTGTGAGGAGGCCTATCTGCTCTATCATCATATCCTTCGGGTTATGTCGATTGATGGTTGCTTTGGAAGTACAGGTCCCGTCCCTTTATTGCCGGTGACGAACATTGTCAGGGTGGACTCTACCGGAGGGAATCTGAGGGAAGCACGTGTGCCTCCTTCTCTCCCTACCTATATTGAAGGGCCTCCAGCTGGTTCAAGTTTGGGGGCTCAAGTGGTGGCACATCCGGGGCAAGGAACAACGCTTCCTGCGTCCTCCTCCGTGAATATGGTCTCGGGGGTTGACCTTTCCGCCTTGCCAAGTATCCAAGCTCTTCAGGCGGCGGAAGAGGAGCTAGCCGCTATTCATGCATCTTTTTGCACGAAATTTGTTTCCCTGGTGGCAGGGATGGCAAGTTCCGATGCTACTCCTTTGACATTGTCGGCCACACTCCCTCTGACGCCATCTTCTACAGAAGTTTTGGATGAAGTATCCCAGGATGTGGTTGACAGCTTTTACCGCTATCTGAAAAGAGGGGTCGATACAGCCGTGGAGAAAGGAACTCCCTTTGCTATGGCCCTCGGAATGCCGGTGGCCAAATCGACATCCTTAGAACACTCCCTGGTGGGGCGGGGTTAGCTGCGCTTCTGGAGCCTAAGCTGTTAGAGGCCGACCGTCTTGTGGTCCAGTTTCATGTGTTACAGCAAGCTGATCTGTCCGTGGCGATAGATCAAGAGCGCACATTCCTCATAACCGCGATGGAGAAGGTGAGGCTTGCTCGGGAGTCGATCAAGCCGACTATACTGAAGGACCGCCGTGATCTGTCTCAGTTACACGATCAATGGAGCCGTAGAAGTGAAGATTACACGGCTCGGGAAGCGACCGCCTTCCGCGGGGTAATCGACACCAGGGAGCTGATCCTCGAGCTCCAGAGAAAGCTGGCCTTCCTGGAGTCCGAGCTCGAAGCCACCCGTACTGAGAAGGGGCTTGCTATCCAGGAGGCTAACAGACTTACTCGAGCTTCTGCCAATCTGGAACTCGCCCTGAAGAAGATGGAGGATGACTGGCGGGCATATATGTACTTGGATGATGCGGAGCAGTTGTCCCAGGAGGCTGAACGCCGAGCTAGACAGCGGCTTGAGCGGGGGACCACCTTGGTGAGAAACCGTCTCCTGGAATTGTGTAATACCGAACTATAGTCGGCCTTTTTCTCCTTTTGTTTCTGTTCTCTTTTTTTTTTCTTTTTAAGAGGGACGTGGTCCTAAAATATGTAATGCTTTTTGGCTTCCAATTAAAAGAGTATGTTTTATTCCATCCTTTATTTGTATTGCCTGTTGTGCTTGTGGTGTTATGGTGGCATTTGTCCCGAATGGGGGACTTATTTGTGGACCTGTTATCCTTGGCATACCTTGGTTTTAGGTACGGATAACAAGTTTGATTGGGGATACCTAGAACAATTTCACGGTAGAGAGAATGCCATAGAGCAGCTGGGCACCCGGGGCACGATGAGAAGTGATGGGCCTGTACTGGGAAACTCAGCATAGGACATTTGTAGGCCTATTATCCTTGGTATACCCTGGTTCAGGATACGGATAATAAGACGAGAGAGAACCAATCATACTTACTCAGAGGTAATGAGGACATGGCAAGTATGAGGGTTTTACCGTGGAGTCTTCCTACTCAGAGATAATGAGGACATGGTAGGAATGGACTTAATGGAGGATATTTGTGGACCTATTATCCTTGGCGTACCCTGGTTCAGGATACGGATAATAAGACGAGAGAGAACCAACATACTTACTCAGAGGTAATGAGGATATGGTAAGTTTGAGGGTTTTACCGTGGAGTCTTTCTACTCAGAGGTAATAAGGACATGGCAGGAATGGACTTAACAGAGGACATTTGTGGACCTATTATCATTGGTGTACTCCGGTTGTGGGTACGGATAATAAGTCGAAAGGGAATCAACATACTTACTCAGAGGTAATGAGGATATGGCAAGCATGAAGGTTTCTTCGACGGAGCCTTCCCACTCAGAGGTAATGAGGACATGGCAGGAGTGGGCTCAATGAAGGATATTTGTGGACCTATTATCCTTGGCGTACTCCGGTTGTGGGTACGGATAATAAGTCGAAAGGGAATCAACATACTTACTTAGAGGTAATGAGGACATGGCAAGCATGAAGGTTTCTTCGACGGAGCCTTCCCACTCAGAGGTAATGAGGACATGGCAGGAGTAGGCTCAATGAAGGGGGTACATAGAACGGCTCAGAGGTAATGAGGACATGGAAGTTCTATGTAAAGGGGTGATTTGTTTTTGGCGGAAGTGAAACGACTCAGAGGTAACATCGACATGGTCGTTTTAGAAATTTGTAGATCTGTTACCCTTTTTGTGCATTGGAAGTGCGGGTAGTAGATCATGAGGGAGGATCTTTTTCAGGAAGAAAATTCAGAGGTATGGTCATACATGACTTACTATCTGAAAGAGTGACCGAAATAGGAGTTCAGAGGCACCTGCGGGTACATAACTCGCTAATGTGGGAGATTGTGAGTTCAGCGGTACGGGAGGGTACATGACTCAATAATCTGGAATTTTATGGATATAAGTTCAATGGTACCGGCGGGTACATGACTCAATAATCTAGAATTTTAGAATATGAGTTCAGCGGTACCAGCGGGTACATAACTCAGTAATCTGAAAAATGTGATATGAGTTCAGCGGTACTGGCGGGTACATGACTCGACGATCTAGAAAATATTCTTTAGACATAATATTTCTTCAGGAACTTGCCATTGACGGGCAACATGAGCAAGTCTCCATTTTGTTTTACGAGGCGGTAAGCACCGTTGGAGAATACGGGCTCAATGATAAACGGACCTTCCCATTTTTGCTGGAATTTGTCGGCGGTTTTGTGAGTCATGACCATCGGCCTCCGGACGGCCAGAACGAGATCGCCCACTTGGAATGTTCTGATTTTAACCTTCTTGTTGAAGGCTCCGAAGATGCGTGCTTGTTATAGCTCGATCCGTTGCTGAGCCAGGAGACGCTTTTCATCTAAGGCCTCCAACTCTTGTAGTCGGCGACGGTAGTTATCATCCGTCGTCAATTGGTAAGTAAGGGCGACGCAGAGTGAGGGTATTTGAGTTTCCAACGGAAGGACTGCCTCACTCCCGTATACCAGGGAAAATGGCGTATTTCTAGTGGCTGGTCGGACTGTAGTACGGTACGCCCATAAGCATTCACCAAACTTTTCGTTCCAGTCGCGTCTGTTGGACGATACGAACTTCTTGAGAAGTTTGATGATTGTTTTGTTGAATGCTTCTGCCAACCCATTCGCTGTCAGATTGTATGGTGTTGAAGCAATATTTTGGATGCGGTGCTTGTCGCAGAAGCGATAGAAGACGTGGCTTGCGAACTGCGGACCATTATCATGGATGATCCTTCGGGGGAGTCCAAAGCGATAGATGACGTGATGCTTGAGGAAGCTGATCACGTTTGAAGTTTTGACTCCTGCAAGCGGAACAGCTTCCGCCCATTTGGAGAAGTAATCTGTGATGGCAAGTATGAAGCGATGTCCTCGAGAAGAAGGTGGAGTGATCGGACCGATGATATCCATTCCCCATGCTTCGAATGGCCAGGATGCTACTATCAGATGTAGAAATTCAGATGGTTGGTGGATGAAGTCTGCGTGAACTTGGCAAGCTTTGCACTTTCTTGCATAGTCTATCGCATCTGCTAACATCGTGGGCCAGTAGTAGCCCATTCGGCGAAGACGGTCTTACAACTTAGGGCCAGGCTGATGGGCCCCACAGACACCATCATGAGCTTCGCGTACGGCTTCTTTGGCTTCTGCGTTTGACAAACACCGGAGCAATAACCCATCATAGGATCACCGATACAACATTTTTGTCTCTATATCGTAGAAGAATCTAAGAGAACGCTTTCTGATGGAGGTGGCTTCCTTTGGGTTCTCGGGCAGGATATCGTAGACTACGAAATCTATGAATGGTTGTCTCCAGTCTGGCGCGTCGTCGATCGTCTAAGCGGAATAACTCGCCACAAATTGAACGTTATTCTTTAGACAGACCAGTTCGTGGCCTATCACATCAACCGAATGATGAGTATGATTTGGCACTGCTAGGGAAGCGGCAAGGCCTACTAAGGCATCGGTTTTGATGTTTTGGAGTCTGGGAACGTGTTCGATGAATAATCCCTCAAATGACGAAATAATGTTCATCGCTATTTGGTAATAGGGGATCATGTCTTCATGGCAGACTTCGTATGAACCCCGAATCTGATTAACGATTAACTGAGAATCGTCGTATGCTTCAAGATATTCTACCCCCAGCTCTCTTACAAGTTGGAGGCCAATGACCAAAGCGTTGTACTCGGCCACATTGTTAGAGCAGGGCTCTGTGAGAGAGTAAACGCGGTTGATCACCAATCCGGAAGGAGAAACCAGCACCACCACAACTCCGACGACGATGTTACCCTTAGGTCCGGTCCTTGAGGCGCCGTCGAAGAACATTCGCCATATATCATCGTGAGAGGTTGCATGCGAGTCGACGACCTCATCTGGGATTTCTTCATATATTCTGGACGACTCCGAGCTTGGGTGGGCTGCTAAGAAGTCTGCCAGAGCTTGACCTTTAACAGCCTTTTGCGGGACGAAGATCATATGATAGGGGGACAACAATATTGCCCATGTAGCGAGACGAGAGCTGATTGCCCCTGGTTTAGTCATGAGGATCCTGAGAGAGTTGACTCGTGAGATCACATGTATGGTTTGTCCTGTGACATAGTTCCGCGTCTTCTGAATAGCGAACACCAGGGCGAGGCATTCCTTCTCCACGGCGGTGTATCGGTGCTCTGGCCCAATCATCATTCGGCTGAGGTAATATATAGCTTGTTCATGGCCTGCATCGTTGTTTTGTGCTAGCAGAGAGCCGAGGGAATGCTCCATTGCTCGTACATAGAGCAGGAATGGTTTTCCAGCAACCGAGGCCACCAGGACTGGAGGGTTCGACAAATATTCTTTGATGCTGTCGAAGGCACGTTGGCATTCTTTATCCCATACGAACGTGACGCCTTTCTTCATGAGATGGATGAATGGCTGACTTCGCCCTGAGGGGTTAGAAATGAACCTCCTGATCTAAGCTAGCCTCCCTTGGCGGCCCCAAAGTTCTTGGAGATTTCTCGGGGGACCCATCTCCATGATTGCCTTCGTCTTCTCAGGGTCTACATGGATACCCTGGGCGGTGATGATGAAACCCAAGAACTTTTTGCTGGATACGCCTAAGAAAGATTTTGTGGGATTCATCTTCAGGTTGTGTGCTCGCATCAGGTCGAATACCGTCCTCAGATCCTGGAGATGGTCTCCCTTACAGCGACTCTTGACGGCGATGTCATCAACATTGCACTCCACCGTCTTGCATAAGTGGACTCTGAAGATGATTCTCATGGCTCTTTGATATGTGGCGCCAGTATTCTTTAAACTGAAAGGCATGACTATGTAGCAGTATATGCCAATCGGTGTTCGAAACGATGTATACTTTTCGTCGTCAGTAGACATCTTGATTTGGTTGTACCCCGAGAAGCCATCCATGAATGACATACGTTCGAAGCCGTATGTGTTGTCGATTATGATGTCTATGATAGGGAGGAGGAATTCGTCTTTGGGATATGCCTCGTTTAGATTGCGGAAGTCGATGCAGATTCGAATCTTCTCGTTCTTCTTGAGGACCAAAACTATGTTGGCGACCAAGTATGGATGTTGTTCCTCACGAATGAAGCCGCTGGCTATCAGTTTGTTGACTTCGACTTCGATCGCATCCATGATGCCTGGGCGGAAGCATCGCTATTGTTGTTTGACCGGCTTTGCCTCTGGCCGAATGTTGAGCTTGTGAAGGGCAACTTCGGGATTTAGTCCTGGCATGTCTTCGTAACTCCAGGCAAGCACATCAATATATTCTTTGACAAGTTCCAGCAGCGATTCTCGCTCTTCGTCTGTTAGGCTTTTACTGACGAAGATTGGTTTTGGAGAAGATTCGTTGTCGAGGTCGACCTGTATAACCTCATCTTCAGTAGGAGGTTCTCTCTGTTCGAACCGCTTCTCCCATTGTGCATCCAGCTGTTGGGCCTACGGTTCTAACTCGAGGATTTTAGGAATGTCTTCATCTTCTTCTTAAGCGTCGGCGAATGCCATGTTGACTGACAGGACTTGTCTGAATACGTCTCCGATGCTGGTGTCCGAATTAGAAGTTGGTGACCCTGTTGAATGTGAATGCCAGTCGCATTCTTCATCTGAACTTTTAGGGGTCGTTGTGGGCGTAACATACCCTAGTCCACATCGGGTCTTGCTGTAGTAGTCCCGCGGTTTGCCAGCCGGGACTGGTGGCTTTAAAGGTAATCGTTGCCCAGTACCGTAGTTCAAGCCTAGCGTAGTCTCTAGATCATACCCCTATTTTTTAATGAGATATTCGGATTGGGGGCTATAAAGATACAGAGGCAGTCTCCTGGTATCTGATTCAAGAACGACTTCTTCTATGGTGAAGGGCTGCGGGTCGTCCTTCCGGTCGAAGATGATTGGATGGTCCCCTCCCTCGATTATGCGGTAAGCGTCTTCCACTGGAGTAAGCTGGTTTGCGGTGTACACATTTGTCACCTCTGTGTGTAGGTGAGCGCCTATACCGTGTTCCATAGCATACATTGTACAAATCTTATTAAGCTCGAGGTAGTTCAAAGATAGCCCTTTATTGATGAAGTAAGGTATCTTTTCTAGCGGGATTACATCATCTGTGAAGGGAACATCAGTGTGGGCAGCCACGTACTTGGCTAGCTCCGGTTCTTCTTCGGCTACCCCTGTATAAAATAAGACTGAGAGGACGACCTGGGTAGCTTGATCGTCAGGGGTTCTGCCGGTGGGACAGAACGTGGAGTCGTTGGCAAACTAGCGACCCCCAGTTTGGTACTCAATGCTGGGCGGGGAGTTGTTGGCTCGCTAGAAGCCCCAGACCTTGCATCGGGGTGACGATTCTTCTTGGGAAGGCGTATCGTCATTGGCTTGTCGGTGGGGTTGAGCTTCTCCATTTGTGGTTGGCCGACTCTAGGCAGCCTGATTGTCAGTGGCTCCGTTGTGGGTCTTGGCACTTGGTCGGACCTTGGCAGCCGGATTATCATTTGCTCTTCTTGTGCTGAGAGGCTGATTGCGTCCTTACGCAGAGTGGCTGTAAGGGGTACGGACTTGCCAGGTTTGCAAGCTTGGAGGTGGATCGTCAGAGGTTCTTCTGATCCTGTGGCTGTCTCGGTACGAGCTTGCACATCTCTTTCACAAAGGTGCCTCTTCGACTTTTCGTATAAGCAGGAGTCTGAGTAGTAGGATTCGACCCCTTTGAAGGGATCGATGTCGGCAAATTTTGTCCTTACGAAGCCGTGTTTGTCGATATACTTGAAGCACTGGAGCAGAGTGGAAGGCACGATCATATAATTGTGTATCCAAGGGCGCCCCAAGAGGATGTTGTAGGAAGTGTCTGTGTCTATGACGTAACAGGTGACTTCCGACTGGAGATCGCCAATTTGGCACTTCCGGCGAATCTTCCCAATTGGGTAGCTCCTGCCCGAATTGAAACCGCTGATGGCGGTGCTTGTTGGCGTCAGGCGATGCATAGGAATGCAGAGATGATGTAACAGACCCTTCAGGATGATGCTTATGGAAGAACCAGGATCAATGTGCATCCGGTCCACCTTTACGTCCCCGATGTACCCGGTGTAGTATAACGAACGATCGTACAGATTGGTTTTGATGAGCATATCCTGCGGAGTGAAGACAATATTGGGCATCGCTCCAGTGCAAGCGCTGTCTTAGAGATTTGCAGGCGGGCTCTCTCTTGTGAGGTTGACCTGAGCCAGATAGGCGTCGGCATTTTGGAGTGCATCGCTCAAAGCCGCACGAACATCCTTTGAGAGTCTCAGAAGCTCGTATAATGATAATTTGGCCGGTGTGTTAGCCAATTGCGCCAAGATGTCGAAGTTGTAGGGCCTCTCCAGCCCCTATGGTGCCTCTTTTCAGAGGGATTTGTCAAAGCGAGTCTCCTTCGGCCTAGGCTTATCGGTCGTCGGAGGCTGAGCAGGTTCCGGAGCGTCAGCAGTAGCTGGCTGATGATCTTCAGCCGAATTATCAGCCACAGGTTGGGATTGTGCCCCAGACTGGGTAACGACGGCTGTGGCTTCTTCGATATTCACCAAAATTGTGCGGCAGGATCTGACTTTTCCATCCTTCTTCTTGCGAATGGAAGGTGGTGTGGATTGGGTCACCTCGAGTACTAAGTCTGGATGGACCCACATGACCTCCCCTCGTGATATGGTGAGGGGCACTAGACCAGCAGCCTGATCCCGAGGAAGTAAAAGATTAGCAATCTACATTGTCGCCAGAGGGATGGGTACCACATCGTCTTGAGTTTCAGTTGGAGGAAACCTGCCAAATTGCACTGACACCATATTGGCTGCCACGGTTACCTCTTCGAAATCAATGGCTAGAGCATTTGAATCGATGAGATATTGGATATATCATTTCAGTTGGTAGCAGTCGTGTGTAGCATGGTGGACGTAGCGGTGGTAATGACTGTACTTTGGACTCTCCATTTCTGCCGGCCGAGGTTCCCGTCTTGGTGGAGGGAGCTGAATTCTGTCTCCTTGTATGAGCATATCCAAGATGGGCTTGACATGGCCGTCTTCGAAGGAGTAGGTCATTTGTGGCCATTGCTTGTCTGCCAGTTTTGGCTCAGGTTTCTGTGCTGTGTCGGCCACCATAGCCTGCTTGCCCTTGTTGTCCCGATTGTTGTTGATGCTACCCCTATTGTTGTTGCTGGCGTTGGGATGCCTGTACTTGTCCTCTCCCTCTGAGATGTGTAATCCCAATTGGTGTCATGACCCGCACCCTAGAGTTAGGGCACGAGAACGTAACAACGCCCAGCCTACGCCGCAGTGTCGGCGGTAGAACGCTGTCCTAGGTCTCATGCATCTAACAGTATAAGGCTAAGCAGTTTATACTCCCCGAATGGGAGTGACATAGCAGAATATAAACTCAATCACATCTAAGGTAGAGCATAATGAAAGATAGATAAAACATGAAATCCAAAAGAGATACAGAAGATACAAGTCTAAGTGTCTAAGATACATAAATCCAGAAGTACATCTCAAAACTCAAATACAGTAATCCACAAAGTAAATACAACTCCCGATAAAATGAAATAACTATCTAAACAACCTCTACTGTGTCTCCTCTAGGCTAGCAGGCAATCCCAGGCCATCTGTAAAATTTATCAACAGGTCCAGTCAGGACAGGAGCGATCACAATACATCTCATGCAGTTCATATCATGTCAGGAAATATAAAGCAGGCAATAGAATAAGATACATAAAACGCTGTAAGAAGATGTACATAAAAACAGGAGAGATATTTGATAACTGGAAATATATACATGATAAGTAAGAACTGTAAATGACTAGTGATTTAGAGTACGAGATGGCATATAATTGGCTTAGGTTGAACATGATGTACATGAGTGAACATGTAGGACATCGGCCAATAAGGCTGTGTTGTACATGATAAAACATGAAAAGTAACAGAGTGAACATGATGGATAAATCACATGACCATTTATACTCACCCCTACCCACAATCTATACACAAGGATCTATTCAAGTTACGTTACGGACATGATGTTTTGGTTATACAAGAAACACATGAGGAAACATGAGCGTACATGAAAGAACATGAGAGTACATGAACGTACATGTAAGAACATGAGAGAACATGAATGTACATGAATAACGCAGAAGCAAGGAATACATGATGTACATGAAACATATGTCATAAAGTATCCGATGCGCCCGCTAAGGGGGATAACATCCCAAGAAGAGATCCATATAGTACCAATCCGTGATGATAACGTGACAGCATCAAGTAAAAGTAATCTAGAGAGAGAATATAAGTCGTGACAAGTATGAAACGATCAGAGAATGTACTCGCCTGATATCTGAATGTCCAAGGTAAAGATACTGTCCGAAGAGAGGTGTCTGGCTCCTAATTAGAACAGCATAAGTCACAACATGTCCAGAAGGGTAATATAAAGCACTACAATGCATTCTACTTAAATCTAGGTCAAACTAGGCCAAAGTCAACCCTTGGTCAACTCTGGTCAACTGTACTAGTCAAACTAGGTCAAACTAGGTCATGTCCTAACCCAGCAAGTCTTACTAGGCCTAACCAAGACTATCCTAGCAAGCACACATCAATACAAGGCTATATAAGCCAACATACGCCCAACTCTATATAGCATGCAATTATTCAATACTCAAATAGGCAAGAATTCACATTGGATATACACTAGATAATATATTACTTTAAACTATATATGTCTACACATATGTACACATGCATATATTGGTATTCAACATTAGGTCTATAATCATGGCATTTCAAATGGTTATATAAACTTATATATTACAACACAATATGCTAACATATATATAATATACATACATAGCTAAGTTAACTGTATTCATAAATACTTATTCAAGAGGCTATGTGTGTGTATGTGAACATGGCAAAGGGGCAAGTGAGGGTTAAATGGGCATACATAGTGTATACATATCAAAGAGTGTCAAAGTGTAAGTGAACAATGTGTCAAGTGTGATAGTGTCAACATAGTGCAAGGGGGTACATGAGGTAATATAGGATTTGTGTTAACATAGAACATTACATCTCATTAACTTGTATATTGCATACATTACATCTATTATTACATTATATTCATGCTTGCATTCATTTATCATTCATTATTCTCTTGCACCACTATATGCACCATACATTACATACTATGGAACCTACATATTCATTACAAGCCATACTTATACATACTTACATTAGATAGGATACTTACACCTCATACATCATTTATTTAATTATTTACTCATGCTTGTATTCTCTATTTAATTACATAATGTATATACATTAACATGGGTTAAAATCAAATAGAACATTATATTACACACAAGGGTGCACAAAATGCATATGTCGAATAATGACTCCTACTAATAATCAATACTGTACCATCTCAGTATGAATTAAAATTTAGGATTAAAGTATGTTATAGATCTATGTGTTAGCTTTCCGAAACTTCAAACGGATCGCATTTTCGTTTCCGGAAACTCCCGGAATCGCGAAAACACCGAGAACGCGTTTGTCTTTCGTACAGCTGACACTCAAATAATTCTCCAGAAAGTTATAGAAAGAATTAGGCCTATTAATACATGTTTTTGGAAATCTAACTTCAATACGCTTCTTTTAAAAAAAACGGGAGATTAAACCGAGCTTTGAACTAGAAGTTATGACATTTCTAAGTTAGGGCTGAAATTAAAAACGTGGATAAAAATCATGACGGATTTAGATAGTTTGAGCCAAAAGAATACACAATATATATCCTAATTATCCACAACAATAATAGAAATAATAATATGAGGAACCACACTCACAAACTTGATTATATAATCATCATGAACCATTTATTACATATATAAATATAGATACACTCTCATTACAATATATATATAAATCTATATATGTAACATGAACACATCCACAACACAAAGGACACTCCTATGACCTCCAAATGGACACAAAATGGACACAAATGGAGATACAACCATGGGGGTCATTCCTATGGGTTCAAAATAGACCTATATGCATGAGGAAATGAAAAGGAGAAGGGATTTATACCTCCCGGTAGATCGAATCGAAGAAAAACCTTCCCGGAGCGACACCGACACGTAGAGATTCCAAAAGGACACGAACGAGCTCCGAATCCTCCCAAACTTGGGTAGCTTCCTCCTTGGCTAGAATGGAGAAGGAAAGAAGAAGATTTGGTGGTGAAATGGAAGTATTTGGTGGAAAAATTGCTAGGGATTGCTCTCTAGGAATTTGGGGAAGAACAAGAGAGAGAAAAATAGATGGATAATGACAAATGGGAGGCTCAACCCTATCCTTATTGTGGCTGGCCATAAAGCTGATTTTGTCCTATTAGGAAAAGTCCAAAAGCCCCTACTAACCTATTCTATGAGTATTAGGAAAGGGCTAATTGGTTGGGGCTAAATTAGTCATTCTAAAGTCTCTAATCACACTAACCTTATCCATAATAATTAGTCTAACCTCTAACTAAAATATTTCTATCATGTTGACTAAAATTAATATCATGTGGGCCATGCCTAACTAGTGTGTGGGTCCCACTAGAGTCAAACTATCCCCCGGGTCCCCGTTTCAAGTCGGATTGAGTTGAAATTCGAACCCGACTCAAATAACCCCAAAACAATATCATAAATAATAAAATAATATCAAAATAATTCAAAGAGGTCAAATGCAAAAATATCCCTAGGCCAAAAATGACATTAAAATATCATAATCACATAGTTAGGCTCTAGGTCAAACAGTCTCTAGAGTTTCACTAGCAAAACATCAAAACCACAAGTCATTGATTTAAATAATTTTAAAATAATTTAAAATTACCAAAAATCATATCATGAATTAAATATCATTATTAAAATAATTATAAACATGAAATTTTAAAATTACCCACATTTGGGAAACTGGGTGCTACAATTGGCGAGCCTTATTCAACCGTTCTTCGGCGCTAGTGGCACTGATGATAAACGTCTTCCAGTCCTTGAATTGACTTTCGTCCATCCAGAGACTGATTATTGGAAGCAGTCTCTTTTGGCAAATTTCAATTAAGGAGGAATCCGGATTACCGGACGGCAACTTCATGGCGGTTTGGCAGAACCGCTCAATATAGTTCCTTGTCAGCTCTTTCTTCCCTGGAACGACGTCCATGAGGGTGGACATTGTGATGTCCTGTCCTACTTCGTAGAATCTCTCCAAGAACATGCGCTTGAAGCTGGCGAAGGAGTGGATGCAGTTATCTGGCAGGTTACGGTACCAGTCGAAGGCAACCCCTTCTAATGTCCCAATAAATAATCGTGTAAGGATGGCATCATCATGGGGCAGATGGTCGGTGGTGACCTCGAAGTAAGTGATGTACCGACTTGCGGAGGTCTTCCCATCGTATGGATTGATGTGGAATGGTTTATACTTTGGTGGGAAGGGAACATCTCTCCACGCAGCTGGATACGGTTATCGTATCCTAAGGTCTTGGCAGTTTTCTCGGGCGTAGAATATGGCCCGGAGCTCCTGGACCTCTCTTCTTGCCTCCCTGCTTCGTCTGCAGCGGTAGGAGCCGACATTTCAGGAGGAATATTGCCCGGTTTTGGTGCTGCTGAGTTTGAGTCTGTATTGACCGCGGGGCCCAAGTTTGTCTAGCCAGGCATCCCTCCTTGCAGAGTAGGGAGGGCTGCTTTGATCTCGTCCACGGATTTGACCAAAGAGCACAGTATGGCCTCCAGAGTGTCGATGCACTGGCGATCACTGGGACCATCCTGTTCGTCGTTTGTCATGAATGTCGTCCTGACATGAGTAGATGTGGAAGGGACGGTGGATGACGTACACTCCGAATCATACCCCTGTAATGAGAAGTCATCAGGGTATGTGGGAATGTCTTCCTCTGGTTCGGACTCAGAAGGAACAGTACCCCCAGCTTCCGAGTTTGCCTCGTCTTGGGAATTGTGGACGTCCTCAGGGACGTCGAGATTTACTGCATCTGATGGGAGAGTTGCTTCCCCCAGCTCGTCTTCTTGGAACATCGGATTGTCGTGGAGGTTCGAAGGAATGCTACCACCAATTGCAGCAACCCCCAGCGGTGTGGACGATGAATCTCCCACTGTAGCAGATTTCGTCTTTGAACGGGTACCTTGGAAAACTTCGGTGGTGGAAACCCGCTTAGACGACAGTCTCTTAGTCATAGTGGTTGAAATCTTCGGGCTGGGAATATTTGTCTTCTTCCTTCTCCCATCGGCGGGGATTTTCTAAGCAGAGTTGCAAGAGACGACGGGAAGTGCCTCATCTTCTGAACATGTTCGTTGCAGTCTTTGGAAGACGGACTGCCGGTCTTCTCGTATCGTCGCATTATTGCAACAGCAGTTGACGATGATTTGGGTGCAGTGACGCCCGTGGGAGGACTCTTTGCACCCCGAGGCCCTTTCTCTTTCCTTGCGTTTGTGGAGGATAGCCTCATGCAAGTCTGATGGGTCCAGAGCGACCATGTTTGCTCCCTGGATTTTAGGAGACTTTTGGAAACCTCTCTGTCCGTTTGCCACCGGGGGCTGGACTCGAGTGGTTCTGTACAACTTTCCATCAGAGGCCCGCATAACAGTATATGGGACGCTCGGACGGTCAGAGGTCGGATCAGCGAATTGAGCTTGCCAAGCTCGTGCTGCCCTAGACTTCTTTACTATAGTGCGTGAGGGCACAAAGTAGGACGAGTCTAAGTGGTGCTGGAGAGAATCAGTCATATCTTCTTAGGAGCACAAGAGATCAAGATCATAGGAGAGGCGGTCGAAGACATAGTCGCGTGGAGTAGGCGTCATGCGGCTGGAATCAATAATCTTCATGCAGCTGGCAGTCGTAGCCTCATAGGTCTTCTCCATGCAGCTGGAAATCTTGGCCACATGAGTGTTCTCCATGCGGCTAGAAATCCTAGCCGCATGAGTGTTATGCATTTGGCTAGCAGTTTCAGCCGCATGGTCATCATTCATGCGGCTGGCAATCTTGGCCGCATGAGTCTTCGTTTTGCGGCTAGTGCCTTTGTTCGGTTTCTTCCTGGAGCACATAGAGTCATTCTTTGCCCCTGCAAGTCCAGCATCGTAGTGCTTTCCTCTGTCGGACTTGGGGACAGCAGAGTCCTCTATGGCTTAAAGTGGGGCCGCACGAGAGTCGTCTTTGCCATCTTGGGCAGCAGAGAGTACTCCGTCCAGAGCTTGGGGAGGAGCAAATGACTTTGGCCTCCACTTCCTGCGAGTCATCTTTGTGCGGGTTCGCTTCTGGACCGGGTCAGCGCTTCCTTCAGAGAGCATTTCTTCAAACACCTGTTGGTCGAAGCGGACGACCATCTTCTATTGCGTGGAGCCAAGTTTGGCTACATCCGATTGCGTCACCAACTCCTCAGCCGTGGAGAAGTTTGTCCCCAGCAGAGTCGCCATCGTATTTGCTATTGATTATAAAAGTACAGAACAATTATCGAAGGACTGAACTTAGACTCACAATACAAACTCGCTTGTACAAAGAAAAACTAGGAACAAAAACCTAGGTACAACAATCTAAGTACAATTGTTTATTTTAGATTCTGGGGGGTGACGGTAGAGGCTCGGGAAAGCGACAGCAGCTCTGCCTTACTCCTTGGACGATCTGGTGCATCCTTGGCTCTGTAGAAGAACTGCTTGGCGTTGATGAAGAAATGCTCTCCTTTCAATTTCTCTCTGACTCTCTGGATCCGAGGGGAGGTATGCTCTCTCTCTCTCTCTCCGGCTTTGCAAGGGAATGGCCCCTTGTTATTTATAAGAGTGGGGGGCATCATTAGGGTTTGCAATGATTTCTCATTCTCAAAAGTCGGCGGTTAAGGATCAATGAATCTGGGCCGCTCATAATAGATTTGAGCAATTAATATGATTACATCAAATCTCTGTAGGCAATTAATGATGATTGCCATAAATTCTCATGATTTGTTATGCCAAGCTCGGATCTCTTGCCACGCGTTCAATTTGATTGATTAAAAATGATCTGATTTGATCCCAGTAATTATGAGGATGGCACTAAACCTGGTTGTTAGGATTTGTTGATGAATCTTGCCACGTGTCCCACTATTATTAGGCTGATAGTTGTAGGGACGCTGGCAGAACCGCGAGCTACTTAAAAAATCTGAGACGTATGAGGATTGCCCCCCCCTGAGCCGCATAAGGCTGGCCACGTATCAAGGCTACTTGGGAGTGGCCTCTGAACATTTGAACTGCATGGAGATGATCAGAGCCGCATGAGCGTAGCCGACCACATGATGGGTGGCTTCTCAGTGAGCCGCATAAAGATAGTCCTCGTGAGCCGCATGGGTAGCCTCTGCCTGAGCCGCATGGGGTGGTCTCTGTCTGAGCCGCATGCGACTGTCCACGTGTCAAGGCCGCATAAAGGTCTTTGGGGTTTGATGGATTGTGTCAGAGATTTCCTTCATTTCCCTAGGAGTCTGCCATTATGACAGAGTCATCATTGCGTCTTTATGTCAGAGCTGTCATTGGTCAGAGCTGTCAGCCGTCAAGGCATTAAATGCAGTAAAGACAAAGGAAAGAGCTGTTGAGGGCCACGTGGCTCCCCTCAGGGTCGTATGGAACTATTCGAGCTGCATAGACGCTTGAGCCGCATGGATCCCTGAGCCGCATGAGCTCTCTGAGCCGCATGGGGATCCTTGGCCGCAAGGATCTTTCTTTATTCTTTTCCATGCTTCTACAATGCCATCTTCTCTTTCGTTTGGAGATACGTCATCTTCTCTTCCCTCTGGAGGCACGTCATCTTTTCCTCCCTCTGGAGGCACGTCATCTTCTCTTCCATCTAGATCTATGCCTATTGCTCCTCTTGTTGCTTCTACTGGAACAAATCCGTATCCCGATCTTGTATTTCTGCTGAATGGAGTATGTTACCAACGTCCGAGTTTTTCGGACCCCTACTCCACCAGAGAGGTCTGCTAATGAGACATGCTCAGAGCTATGGTCTGATGGAAAGTCGAAAGTAAAAATTAATAAATTATATATTCATATATTGTCTTGTTATTATGTATTTCTAACTGTAATTTATTTATTTATTTTTAGGTTCTTCCCCCTTAGAGTTGGTAATGAGCTCGGAGACCTCATGCGAGACCACTTTCATGGGCCTTACTTAAATTTTAGGTCGATACCAGCGTCGAAGACATACATTTTGCTTGATATGTTGAAGGTATGTTCTAATTATTCCTTAAAACTTATAAAACTTGTTGTTTATAATTATAAGAGAATAATTCATAGTATTTTGTTCCACTTTTGAACCTATTCTAATTTATGATTTTTTTATTTTAGGCGGCCGGACCACAGAGAGACAGAGATCAAGAAATATTATAAGACGGTTGTCAGCAAAAGACTGGAGGATATGGTAAGTGACCAGAAATCTTTTGGCGGCACATGATGGAAACAAACGCAAGGAATGGTTGAAAGAGGAACATTGAAAGAAGATGCAAGAGGAAATGGACAAACCTGAGTACAGGGCCATGTCGGACAGAGCGAAGACAGCTTGTGCTAAGGCTGGTCTCCACACGGGTGGATCGATTGCGAGCTTCGAACAATTTTGATGGATGATATTTAAAATCGTTAATGAAAGTGTAATATTTTATTGTTTATGTATATATCATAGAGGTAGTACAATTACAATGCGAGAAAAGCCGCCAAGACAGGCTTAGATACGAATATTGTCGACTTTCTAAAATATTTGAGCGTACCCCAAGTCAAGAATGATGGAAAGTTAGTAGACGAATGGGCTTCCAAAGCATTTGTAAGTATTCTATATATGTTTGTGATGGTTTTATCACGACCTTTATAAATCTTGTACTAGATAGGAGATGACATATAGATGCAGCAGATTAGCTACATCATAAGCAAATCACACAATGAATGATCACTTACATGCATTATATATATATATATATATATATATATATATATATATATATATATATATATATATATATATATATATATATATATATATATATATATATTTTTTTTTTTATATATATATATATATATATATATATATATATATATATATGAAAGGTGATATTAATAGTACTTCCTTCTTCGTAGTTGACTTAACAAAAACTAATACTTTTATGTATTGGTTGATCCGATATGATGTACAATAAGTAGCATCTTTTTTTTTACTTGTAAACATGCAACTTGATTGTATTTTATATATTCATGAAACCTACAGGATATATATTGGAGGCTTATGAGAAATTGCAGAGTCGTGCCTCTCAGGCCACTGATCAGGAGGAAGAGGCTAGCACTAGTATGCCACGTGTGTTAGCCCAATAATTGTATCATATTTTTGAATATGACTAATTGATTAAGTTTAACATTATTGTGTCACTAATATTCCTGAAATCACTATCATATTGCTATTTAAACTTATTATTATCCTATTTTTCATTAAATTTATCATGTTGCTACAAAAAGTAAGCATGATCATACCAGAACATATGCAATAAAGAATTAATGATGGGCCAAAATGGCGTTATACAAAAAGATTTCTATTAACCGCCCAACATCCTATCCGCGGCCTCGCATTCGGGGGTTCCTCCAAAAGGTATACAGATTTTCAGATCTGATTATCTTTGGATAACTGTCATCATGGAAAAAGTCATCATCAAAGGGCTATTCGTTTTTCCAATTTATTACGTATTTTTTCACTTTATTGAGTCCAAAAAATGTACATTGTGTGAATTGGCACTTGGCTTAGTTTTTTATAAACTCCATAAAAAAATCCTATATAAAGCCTATATCTATCATGTTCATTCAGTCCACAAAAAGTCCACTCAAAAAGAGCCAAAACCCAAACAGAAAAGCCCAACCAATCTGAAAACAAGGTAACCGAACTCGATCACCCATGACCCAGTATCCTACTGGATCAAGTCATCCAGTTGAATCGGCTCCAACGTTCGAATTTATGAACGTTAGAAAACCGTCCTCCGCCCGAGTTCGGTCCCCAGGAACCTTATAAATAGAAAATATTTCCCTATTTATTTCATCCCATTCCATTCCATTATCTTCTCTTCTATTCCTTAAGAGTTCCCGGAGCTACTTAACCTTCATATCTAAGCCTTTACAACTCCTAGCCAAGCAAGTATCATTTCGGTTCGATCTATAGTTTGGTTCGAGTTTGTAAAAAAGGCTTTCCGAAAGTGTTTCAATTTTCAAAGTTCGCCTAATTTGAAGTTGTGAGTCATTCGGATAAAAACTTGTGGTTGTAAGGAGCTGCAAGCGCTTCGAATTCAAAGATTGTGACATATTAGATTAACATCGAACAAGAGTACTCAAGACTGGACTAGTCCTCTCAGAGGGATACCAGTATACATCGATGTGTCATGAGTTTACTTTTCTGATGCTCTTTAATTTACGTATTTAAATTTTGTATATAGTTTGTTATCATCTGCCTAGCACTTATCACTTGTGATACTGTATATATTTTTAATTTGGTGATTATCTTTCCGTTGTACACACGCACTCTATTCACCCTCCTCTAGAGGTGCTCAACGTTCCTACAACGTACACCCACTGAAAGGAATGATTTGTGGGTACAAGCTGTTGGGAGAGAAAAAGGAGGCACTGTGTATGGTATCGGGTTGTTAGCATCACAACCATCAATATACACTAGATCTCTTCCACCTACACAGTCTACTACAGGTCATGCGCAGACTACTACTACAGACATTCTTAATATGGAGTGGATGACCACAATGATATTCGATTTTCAGAGACAGCTGAGATATATTATAGAGTTTATGCTTCCTACTACTGGTCGTGATGGTACTACCGGTATTTCGATTGTTCCACCTATTGTTTATGCTCATTCCGATGTTCCGACTACTTCTCCATCAGTACATCGACTACTTCTCCATCTTTTGCTCCTCCGGCTACTTCTGTTGCTCCTCCGACTACTTCTGTTACTACAAAAAAAGTGTTTTTCTGGGACCCCAAAAATCCGTCTTAAAAAGACCCAAATCAGTCCTAAATTGTGATTTGGGACGAATTTTAGGACGGTAAGTAACAGTGCTATTAGGGTGGCGTGGCAAAAAGTTTTAGGACCAAAAATGCCGTCCTAATTTGGTTTTAGGGTCGAAAAATGTAACCGTACCAAAAGAGTTTGAATTATTACATGTTTACGACGGTTTACAAAACCGTCCCAAAATAAAAGAGTTTATGACGAGTAACACCCGTCCTAAACAAATTTGCCAGCGTTACAAAAGAATGTCGTTTTTATCTAGGACAATTACATAACTGTCCCAAAAGTAACACTTATGAAATTAATGTCTGTATTTTTCAGCTATAAAACATACAATTTAAATACACATAAATTCATATAATCATGGACGTTGTCACGCTTGTCTTCAGAGGTATCTCCAGGCATCAAAGCTCCAATACCAAAAAACCTTAACAAAATCAAGCATTCTTTACCATTAAGTAGAAGACAACAAAATTCATATATAACTATATATGTTCAATTGATAAACAACAAAAAGCTTAACATTAAGCATCCTTAACCACCATTTCCAAAATAAATGCAAAACACTACATCATCCACAGCAGCAGTTACAAAATGAACCCATTGTCTCCACCATTACATACAAAATGCTGAACCCATTAAGCATCCTTAACTACCTTTTCCAAAATAAATCCAAAACACTATACATCACCCACAATTCAGTTACAAAATGAACCCATTGTCTCCACAATTACACCATGTTTTTAGTATATCCAACATGAACCCAAAAATTAATCCAAACTTTTTATCATCATAAGATCGTCGCCATCATTTTAGCATATCCAGAATACTTTTGAAGGACCTGTAAATAAAGATATGCCAATATATTAGCAACCTGCTAACTATACACGAACAACCAGAAAAGAAAGACAAGTTCTTCCAAATTGTACAGACTAGACCACATTAGTTTGTGAAGGTTTAAACAAATTGTACAAACCTACTAACCGTTCTTCCAAACTGTTCGGACCTGCGTACAAAAAAGTTGGAAAAAAACAATGTACAGAAAAAGCTTCAAGTGACAAAGGAAGCTTCATGTGAAAAAGGAAGTTTAAGTGAAGACGAGAAAAATTGGAAAATATTTTAAATGGGAAGTACAATTATTCTAGCAAGAATTACAGTAACAAGCTGGAAAAAACCAATGTAAAAGTTAAAATCAATAGACTGACACCACAAGGTGGTTTCAAGAGCAAGCTATTAAGGATGTCTCTTCCTCAGAAGGATAAATGACTTCCCAACCAGGGTTTTGCATTAGGATGACATCTCTCAGTACTACCCATGGCCTTCACTGATTAGCCAATTACAACTAGGGGTAGTTGTAATCAAGTGCATGTAATATATGTATAAGGGTAGGGTCGGATACCATGTTCAGTTGCGCTTCAATAATTTAATAAGATACTGACTGTTGATGTATTCGAAAAAATGGTAAAATCAAAACATCACCTACTTGGTATCAATATGAATCTTAATATGAGGTTGGCTCGAACAACACAAGTTCTAATGCCTAAGAGTGGTTGTCAGGTGTTTCGAAAGCTTAATTGCTTTCGTTCGGTTATCTGATCAAACGGATAACTCAGTGTATCCAATACAACGATCTAGAACAGGGTTGATCCTATTATATCGAGAATTTCGAGAAGATACCAACTATGACCGAGTTCATAAGGTACCTTGAGGAAGATACACATCAGTATTAACCTGACGTGTGCCGAGCAGAGTCTGATCCAACATCAGGATAATGAAGGGTCCGATTTGATTTCCCAATGTCCACCCAATACTCGGTTATCAGTAAAACCAATTACCGTACCGAGTATCCTCTGATACTTGTCGAATATCATATGACGTCAATCCTGGTTTGGATACTAACGTTGTACTACTTCCTGTGTATACTTGTACCTATATAGGGATTGGTACCAGGGGCTGGCACCATTCATGTGTATATAAGAGTGTTGAAAATGAGGTAGTCACTCGGTCACTGGGCATAACTCACAAGATTTTGTTCACTCATGTCCCTGTTCTGTCACTATTCTCCCCAAAAGTATAGGCTGACTGGGCATACAAAGTGCAAACAATTGCAACTGCAACTGGTACCCCTTAAATAAAGTTACAGCAGCACCTAAATTGCTGTATCATAGTGTGATTGAACCCAGGAAATGCAGTGAACCTACATGAATTTACAGTGGACGAGATCAAGGTGGACAGATGCAAGCTAACCTGGGGTTAGGATACCAAGACATCCCACACACAGGTTCAATGTTCTGAACTTGAAGTTCATTCTCCAAAATAAAGTTCAATGATTGAACTTGAAGTTTCATTTATCTAAAATGAAGGTACAGATCGGAATATCAAAACAGGGAACTAAACTCCTTAGTTCAGAAGGACTGTTTATAATAAGATAATAACCTGAACAAAATAATGGACTGATATATGTAGGTGATATGGACATTTAGAGACTGAATATAACTGTATAGTGTAAATCTGAGACTGAACATTTAGTCCAATAATTTGAACTTAAAACAAAACAATGGATACCCATCTAACATACTCTAAAATTCAGTGTAAAAAATAACTTGGCAATATATAAAAAATGTCACTGGTTTCGGAGTTTCCGGGGAAAAGGACACAGTGAAAACAAAAGCTAAAATTCAGTTCCGATACTGATACCGAGATTATGCAAAATTCAGACTATGCAAAATTCAGTCCAAAAATTCAGTCCAGAAAAGAAACCAATGTAATAATTACAAATTTTGACTAGAAAGAAAGGAAATAGAGAACCAAACATAAATTGCAGCCACGAAAGAAAACCAAACATAAGAATCACAGAGAAAAACCAATGTAATAAGTTGATAGTTGGCAAATTACCTGGACGATGTACTGGATTGTTGAGAAAGTAGTTGAGCATTCAGGAACATGGCCACAACTTCATCTTTGAGCTCAGTCCTAAGCTCACTCTTGACCGCCTCAAGCTCTTTCTTGTGCCGGGCCTCTTGCTCCTCACGCTCTTTCCTTAAAGCGTCAGTCTCTTCTCTTAACTTCTCCGCATATTCTCGTAACTTTTCACCATCTTCTCGTAGTTGTACAATCTCAGCATTTGTTGCTTGTTGAATCTCAGCCTGATGAGCTGCTAAGGATGTTGATCCTTTACCGCTTACACCTACTCCTCGGCCTAAAACTCGGCCATGTCCATCTTGTCCGATCACTTCCCTGTAAACATTATTCAATTGCTTCTCGTTATCTCGTTCTTCAGCTGGTAGCTCTTCAATTCTCCTTTCTAACATTTTCTATAGCATGCAAGGAGGTTTGTGTTAAATTTCTCTAATTTGCAATAGACATTTTGTTAAAAAAAACTCATTACAAATATGAATTTTATATACCTCTGTTCCAGCAGCCCCGTCTTCTTCATTATAACTGCCATCTTTTCCTCTAGTGGCTCTCCACATGTTGACAAGGTCAACAGGCTTGTTTTCTAGCCTCCTCTGATGTGTATGCATGTTCCAAAGTAAGAAAAAATTTATACATTATCAACTGAAAATATATGACAATTATCTTACCAAAAAACACAATACTAACCTTTCTCTTTATTTCTGGAAAGGATCTTCTACCAGTTCTAGGGAGAGCACAAAGTTTTCCGCGATTAACTTGGTTCTTCTCCGAAACTTTCTAAAAAACATTTGGACATTATTTAGTAAATTGAAATAAAGGGTTTGCCACTAGCATGAATATGGATGTAAGTTATTTGTTAGTCGATTTATACCTGTGTGTTACCCAAGCCCCAATATGCCACTAGAGTTGGCCATTGACTGGGCTCCACCCGGGACGGCACATTTGCTAGGCGCTCTTCATCGGTCTCAAACTTTGTACAGAAGTCTTTTTTTACTCGATGCTTGAAGGCCTTCTAGGAAATTCCTATTTTCTTAAAGCAAATAGCTTTAAAAGCATCGGGTGCATTTGTGTTTTCCTTAAAAAAATATGATATCTAAGTTATCAATATAAGTAGCCATTATCAATAGCAAAAATATGTGAACAACAGGTGATGGTAAAGCATTCAAACATGATATCCGAGGTTATACTTCCAAACAACCACAAGAACAGCAAGATATAAATTAGTTGAATCATCCCAAACCAAAAACAAGTAACCACTTCAACATCTTCATTCCAACATTAAAAGAATATAAACAAAATATTGTACTTGAAATGACAGTTTCAATCAACACTTCTAGGCCACAGCTGCTTCAATCGATTTGTTTTTACTCTTGATGGTGAATTATAGTGCTATGATCTATAGCTTACAATACAGACCTTGAGTGTTACTGACTACAAAGTCAATGCCAATGTGTCTATAGGTTTAGCAAGACAGACAATAGGGGGTTCACTATCAAGCAGGATAATAGTAAAAATAAAGATAGTAATCCATGAAAATACAGATAAAGAGACGGGGAAAGTTACCTTAACCGACGTCCAGACCATTTCTAGTTTATCCTTATCAGCCTTACGCCAAGATTACATTGTTAACGGAAACAATTCGCCATTTCGGGAAAGGTTACCAAGATGAGACATCAAATGGTGCCCATGTTCTCCAACTGGTTGGCAATCTTCATCCCACTCTATAATTTTTTTTACTCCATTATCCCATTTTTTCTATGGCTTAGCAGCTCCTCTATGTTGCCTAGTGGAAGGTCCACTCTCCATCGTACCTTATCAGAAATAAAAGGGAAAGACTCATAAATATACTACTTAAAAACCAGAACCATTAATAGCTCACAATTTACTTTATAAATTTCAATACAAAACTTACCCTTCGGTATTTTCTCAGAATTCTCTACTGGCTCATTATCTAAAGGCTCATCATCGCTCTCCTGAAAAATTTGATGTCTTGATATAGGAATGCGCAAGACATCCTCCATAAAAGAGGGTTCTAATCGTGGCTCTAATGTCCTCTCACCCATTGCTATGACATGTTCCATATTCTTTGCAATACGCGATGACCTACGCGTAGGACTGTTGTATATAGCCTGAAAATACATAATCAATGTAGCAGTATATAGGTAGGTGCTGTCAAGATAGTCCAACACAGTGCCATAGGGAAGTTCAAACCATAGTACGTAGTAAGCTGTGCAAAAAAACATACTAATAAGACATAGAAGTTAGTTCAAACCATAGTAAAAATCTATGCAAGGAAGCTCAAACCATAGTAAAATACTCTTCCTCTACAATTTGATCCCAGTTGAAGCTAGGCATCAGATCGAAGCTCACCGTGGGTCTGCATGAGCTCAATAATATCCACGATGCGGCTCAACCAGCTCTACTTGCTTCTCAGCATGCCATTTCATAAGCGAAGCTGTATGCGATGACCAAAACAATCGTTGCAGTCTTGGTATTAAAGGAAAATATCGAACCTTTTTCTGAGAAACTTTAGTACCCTAGTCAACCGGAGGAAGATTACCCTCGTTGGCATGATCAACTTTATATCTAGAAGCCCCACAAATCTCACATTTGTCGAGATTTTCAGTTTTATTTCGAAACAATATACAACTATTAGGACAGGCATCCCATGTTTTGTAAGTGAACCCCAAGTCAGTAGTTAGCTTACTGGCTTGATAGTATGATTTGGGAATCTTGGCGCACGGAAACACCTTTTTTAAGAAGACCAACAGCATTGTGAAAGAACGATTTGTCCATCCATTAAGTTGCTTCAGGTGTAAAAGTTGGACAACAAATGATAGCTCAGTGACACCCTTAGGACAACTCTCGTACAAATCGCTTTCTGCTTCATTTAGAAGTTTGAAGTATTTCGGCATGCATTCATCGGACCGCAAGTTTTCTTCTGCCATGGGCCCTTCCTCGCAACCCATATTTTCTATCATGCATGAGAATCCCATTTCCTCTTGTACCATTGTTGTCATATTAGCACATTCATTTAATCCAGCATCACTTTCATCAACTGACATATCATCTCCTATATTATCGGTGTTATTACCCAAACCACCCAATAACTCCCCATGATATATCCAATCCATATAACTCCTTTCAAATCCATACATCTCTATATGAACCTCCACAGTCTGTCGATTGTGATAAACACGATTTACACATCTACTACATGGGAAATAAATATGGACCGTATCAGCATTCTTAGTTCTATATGCAAATTTAAGAAATGCTTCGACCCCATCCTTGTATGCCTTTGAATTCCAATCATGTGATCCAATCCAACGCTTATCCATATCAATTTCCAAAAGACAATTATCACCTAGCACCATCCAAAATATATATTCAGAACAATAGTTGTATCTTTATTGTTTCAAGAATTCAATTTGAAATTTCTATTTGAGGCAAATGGAGGCAAAAAGCTTGAGGCAGCAGCTATATAACTTTCTAATAATTAAAATATAGAGGAAAATTAGAGTTAAAATCATAAAACTTGAGGCAGCAACTATAGCTTGAGGCAGCAACTACATAAGTCTTATCCATTTCAGTTTCCAAAAAAAATATACTTTCTAACAAATTAGAGTTAAAATTCTTATGCAATATATCAAGCAAAGACAAATTTAATAATAGAGCAAACACTTATTGGTAGCCATGTACTAATGTGCCCAAGAAGAAGAAATAATAAGCATATAGATAACCAATTGATTATGACAATTACTAGCTAGAAAAAGGAAATTAATATACCAAGGTTGATTATGACTTACTGACATGGAACTAACACATGGCACAAATAACCAATTTCAACTGAAAAGCTCAAGCATGATTCACAAATGTCGATTTTCAACAAACTAAAATCTACAAAGAACATAGCCAGGTTCAAATTCATCTCCATTTATAATATGTTTAACATCAATCCAGAATGGGCATGCAAATGTGTCCCAATTTTTAAAAAAAAAACCCATTTTTTACAAATAATCACAGTAATTCCTACATGAACGCATAATCACAATAATTTGACAAATTAAAATCTGCAAACAACATAGCCAGGTTCAAACTCATGTTCCTATCCATGCAAATGTGTCCCAAATTTTCACAAGAAAACCCAATTTTTCACAAATCATCACAATAATTCCTACATGAACGCATAATCGCAATAATTTGACAAATTAAAATCTACAAAGAACATAGCCAGGTTCAAACTCATGTTCCTGTCCATGCAAATGTGTCTAGACCTGTCAAGTCAGCCGGGCCGGCCCGACACTGAATTTGGGTGGGCCGGGCTCGGGCCTCTTCGACCCATGAACTACAGTGGGCCGGGCCGGGCCAAGGGTGAAAAATCTCAGCCCAGTCCGGCACGTGACCCACGACATGAAGACTGGCTGGCATGTACCCACAAAAAAAGCCAAACTAAGCATGTACCCACAAACAACACAGTCACCGTTCACCGCCCGTCATGAAGACTGGCTGGCATGTACCCACAAAAAAAGCCAAACTAAGCACAACACAGCAAAAAGTAAAGCCAAGCAAATCCAAGCCAAGCAAAGCACAAATTGCTTGGCCAAAGCCAAGCACAGCACAAATTGCTTGTGCTAAAGCCAAGCATAACACACATTGACAAACAAATGATAAGCAGAGTTTGGGGTTCGGGCCGGGCCGGGCTGGGATGGGTCGGCCCGGCCCAATTGACAGGTCTAAATATGGAACAATTTTTCACAAAAAAATCTATTTTTTCACAAATAATCACAAATTAATGACAATGTGCACATATTGTGGTGTTCTAACATATTTTTGCCACCAAATAATTTTCTCAATAAACTGATATACTTCATAAACCGAAATCTTCCCAAAAGAAAAACAATCACCTAAATAACTGATGCTTAAAACTAAGACAAAAACATGCAGCCGGGAACAGTGTCACATGTAAATAATTATGAAAAATTGGTACATAATCCTAAAAAAATCTTGGTAAATAATTCTGTATAAACAGTGTCACATGTAATTAAATTCGAGCAAAAAATTGGTAAATAACTCTTATTAGAAATGTCAGTACGTTTGATGTATATGAGAAGACCACAAGGATACTAAGCACCATTAACTAGAGATGGTCGCAACCACTGCCAGTTAGTTTAACAAAAGTTTCATCCTTTCAAGTGTCTTGTATTTGTGCAGAACTAACATTGTCCAAGATGTATGTAAAACAAGTGGCATAAGTCTAACAAGGTTTAATGGTAATCTGTGATTCAGGACTGTACAACTCATTTCGCAACCATTCCCACTGAGTCTCCCCCAATATAGTTCCATCACTAGACAATGGGTCTCTGTGATATCTAGTATCCAAGAGAATAACCTGTAAGGTACACCCAGTTATTTGCTACAGACACACACACACATATACACACATATACACACATATACACACATATCCAAGAGAATAACCTGTAAGGCACAAATATATATATACACACATGTTTTACACATTGAAATCTGCAGAAGTCAGGGAAAAAGTATGAGTTGCATAGGATAATGAAAAAAGAAGAAGTGATGGGTGCCTCAAAATTGTCAATCTTGATGATATGTGCAAACCATTCTCCACTGCCAGAGAACAAAGTAGCAATGATGAACAGTATCACTAGAGTATGACTGAACAATAATTGTCATTGATAAATAGTGATGACAAAAGTCAATTCATGTATATGGACAAGTAATCAATTTCAAGCAAATGTTGATAAAAAAATTGGTAAATAATCTAGGACAAAATAACATGCAGCCATGTAAACTGTGTACAACACTCATATTTCTAGCAAAAATTTGAGTAAAGTGTAAAACACTCAAATCTCAAGCAAATAATCTAGGACAAAGTTACATGCAGCCGTGTAAACAATGTAAAACACTCAAATTTTAAGCAAAATTTCAGTAAACAGTGTAAAACCCTCAAATTTTAAGCAAATAATCTACGACAAAATTACATGCAGCCGTGTAAACAGTGTAAAACACTCAAATTTTAAGCAAAATTTCAGTAAACAGTGTACAACCCTCAAATTTTAAGCAAATAATCTACGACAAAATTACATGCAGCCGTGTAAACAGTGTGAAATACTCAAATTTTAAGCAAAGTTTCAGTAAACAGTATAAAACCCTAAAATTTTAAGCAAATAATCTACGACAAAATTACATGCAGCCGTGTAAACAGTGTGAAACACTCAAATTTTAAGCAAAATTTCAGTAAACAGTGTACAACCCTCAAATTTTAAGCAAATAATCTACGACAAAATTACATGCAGCCGTGTAAACAGTGTGAAACACTCAAATTTTAACCAAAATTTCAGTAAACAGTGTACAACCCTCAAATTTTAAGCAAACAATCTATGACAAAATTACATGCAGCCGTGTAAACAGTGTAAAACACTCAAATTTCAAGGAAAATTTGAGTAAACGGTGTAAATAGTGCAAACAATCTAGGACAAAATAACATGCATCCAAATATTAGGGAAAGAATAAAATATTTTGGTAAAAAATTCTAAAGATTGGGGGAAGTATACCAAGCAGCAGCAATGGAGCACCTAGGGTTGGAAGATCGGACAGAGAGAGAGCAATGGTCGGAGAGAGAGAGAGCAGCAACACTGGAGCACCAGGTCGGAACAATGGTCGGAGAGAAAAAAGAGCAGCAACACTGGATTACCTAGGTCGGAGAGAGAGAGAGAGCAGTTCTATCGCCATTTTTGATCGGAAAGAGAGAGGAAGAGAAAGTTTTTGATCGGAAAGAGAGAGAAGACCTATCGACTATAGGAAATAGGTTTTGGGATGGACGGTCTGGATTAATCTATATGATCGAATGGTTACGATCGAAACACGTGGAGGTAAACTTTCCCACCATATAATTTGGCAATTAGCCGCCACACGTGTGGTATTTCCGCCAACATATTTGGGACGAAAATATGTATTATTTGGAACAGAAATTTTCATCAGTCCCAAATAGTGATCCATTTTCACAATCTGTCCCAAAAAAAGCAACATTTTGTTACTAAAAATATAGCCGTCCCTAGAATTATACTTTTAGGACTTTTTAGACTAGTGTTCCTTATAGTGTCGTCCCAAAAAGACACTTTTTTTGTAGTGGTTGCAGCTCAAGTTTTTATGCAGAGCCAGCAACAAGCATTTCTTACGTTAATGACCTAGTTTATGGGCAACATGCAGCCACCTTCATTTTGATTTTGTTGTGTGGATGGTGTATAGATATATTAGTTTGTACTTGTTTTATGGATGGTGTATGGACATGACTGATATATATGTTTATTAGTTTTTTGTTTTTGTCCATTCTGTGTTTTGTTATTTATTTTAGCTAGTATTGGTTACTAGTGTTGGTTATTATTTGTTTGGACCGTATTTAAAGTGTTGTGGATTGGTTTATATTACTGTCAATCTATCATAGGATATTCATAGCACTGTTTCAGCAATAAAGAATATTAATAATTCATCGAGCGACTAACCGAAGACAAACATGCTAGTAACAGGCGACTAATCAACGACTAAAATCTAGAAGAAGAAAAAAAAGACGAACCAACGACTAACTTACGACTAAATCTTGGAAAGATAATAAGTAAGTGACTAACCAGCAACTAACCAGTAACTAACTATTTCGTCGCTAAAGAAGTATCGGGGATAATTGGAGTATCAGACACCATCGTTTATCAGTCGTTCATTAGTCGCTGATATAGCGACATGTAAGTTAGTCAGTTGTTAGTCTCTAGAGTAGCGACGTTCCTATTGGTTGACTTTTAGTCGCTAAATGTTAGTCGCTACGTTCATCGCTGGTTAGTCGTTAGACCGACGAACTAGCGAAGAAAACTTATAACTACCACTTTCCAACATAGGGATATTTTGGTAATTTTTCAGGTTGAATACACACACACACACACACACACACACACATATATATGTATATATATATATATATATAATTTTTATATTAGTGGTTGCCTAGAATTATACTAGTATCAGTTAGTGGCTAGCCAATTAGATTTTTTCAAGTGCTAGTGCTAATTATTGTTGGTCATGACTTTAGCAATAAGAATTAATTAAGTTTAGTTGTCATGAGAGGAATATTCCTTTTAGTTATAGAGATTCCTTTCTTTAGTTAATTAGATTTCATTCAAGACAAATAGAGAAGAACAAACTTGATATTTTGGCATGACCAAAACCTTACTATAAGAGATAATTTCTAATTAAGGATTCATCCATTCATTATATTTCACTCATTAGTCTCATTTTTTCCAAAGGTTCTTCTTTTCCAAGCAAACCCAATTTGCTGCCAATTCCACTCAATCATATTCCAATTCTATTCATCCTCACTATCATAAAGGTCTAGAGCATTGAAGAGCACAAGGAGATCCATAGGAGAGGAACTTGCTAGAAAATCGTATCCGACTCATCCCTTCCATGTCCAAATTCGGAGTTCTCTAAAGAAGGGACACACAAGTTGGGTAAATCTCTATGGGTTCTACCCGTTGAACCCATAGGAACCTTTCCATAGGTGGATTTGACTTTTTAATGATAGGTCTAGGTGTTAGAAGCTTTCAATTTGGTAGATCTATATTTTTTATCATGAGTAGGTTGATTTCTATGCTCAATTTGTATTTGTTACGAATTTGTGACCACCAAGTGTTCGATACGTGTCCTCAAAAGAATTTTTGTGTCCTTTTTTGAGTCAAAATTGGGTGCATGTGTCCTAAATAAGATACGTGGTGTTGTGTCATGGTATATCACGATATGTACGATTAGATTTGGGTGTATATATGTGTTCCTTTATCCAAAATAGCCCAAATTCGTCATGGTATTTATCCTTGTTTTTAGCGTCCATAGCAACTTAGAAATGCCATAACTCCTAACTCAGGATTCCGATTAAACTCCCATTTTAAAAAAAAAACTGTATTGAAGTTAGCTTTCCAAATATATATATATATATATATATATATATATATATATATTAATAGGCCAAATTTGCTCTAGAAATTTCTATAAAACTGTTTGAGTGTCAGGTGTTCAAAAGTCGAATTTGTTTCGATGTTTTCGCGATTCAGGGAGCTTCCGGACACGAAAATATGATCTGTTTGAAGTTTTCGACGCTAATACGGAGGGCTATAACAAATTTAACCTTAGAATTTAGTGAATAGGTCTAATAGGTGCAGTATTAATTTTAAGTAGAAAATTGACTATACGACATAGGCATTGTGTGTATCCAATGAGCCTATGTAGTATAGATATCAAATGAGTGTCTGTATCATAGTTTGTCAAGTATATATATATATATATATATATATATATATATATATATATATATATATATATATATATATATATATATTATTGTTAGGTAATATGTGTTAGTTAGCGTAAGTGGTTATCAAGTGAGCCAAGTATAGATAAGTTATGTGTTAAGGTATTAGAGTTTGGGACAAGATACTAGTGTAATACTTGGATACCATGAGGATATTGGTATCATGATATTCAAATATCATGAGAAAGGGTAAGTGAATATTGGGGCTTGAGTAAGGTATCCTATTTGGTACCGAGTATTAGTATTAGAGTTAGTTAGGTTAGTATGTAGAATGATAAGATATTAGTCAAAATACTAAAATATTGGGTATTAGAACTAGGTATAGATAATATCAAGATGTCAAATGCCAAGAGTAGAGTGAGTATCTTAGATGTAAGCTACTCGTAGATTATAGTCATGGATTAGTATCCTGGATGTTGGTATCATATAATATCGCTTAATATGGTTCCATGGAACTATGTGCAAACAAGTAGAATATGTGTGGGGTAAATTAGAGTGTGGTATCCTAGGACGTATCAAGGTATTTAGAATACCAAGGTACCAAAATATTAGAAACTAGTATGAGATAATACTAGGATACTAAGGTAAGGTTATGATATTGGATATTGGAATAAGATACCATGGTTAGGGTAGTGTCTAGCTTAGGTAATGGGTTAGATATCAAAGTATGAGTTAAAGTATTGGATATTGGTCAAGATAATGATATTAGCTAAGGTATTATTCTAGAAACTAAGATATGGAATAATATGTTAAGGAAGGTAATGGTCAAGGTAAGTGAGTCCATAGCTAAGGTAATGGATAAATGGTTAGGGATATGGGTCTATAGTAGGATATATGTATATTATATAGGTAAAGGATAAATGTTAGATATGGGTAAAGGATATATTGGTATATGTTATGGATAGGTTAAGATAATGATATATGTAATATGTATTGGGTACATTACTAAAATACAACGTTTTAGCGACGGCCCTATCCGTCGCTAATTTACATTACCGACGGATACTGGCTGAAAAAATCCATCGGGAATAACCTCGTCGCTAAAACAAATCCATTGCTTAGCGTCTACTTAGCGACGGATTACCGTTGGCTACACCAAAACAGTTCGCGACGGCTAGCCGACGGTTTCCCGTCAACTTCGACAGTTTAAAATATTAATGTAGCAGCTTTTAGCGATGGACATATCTGTCGCTAAACTATCATAAATATGCCGTTAAAAGAGTATCGGAGAGTTTCTGATACGTAATATCTGTCGGTAATCCGTCGCCATTCCGTCGCTATGCCTGAATTCCAGAACCAGGCCGACGGATAGTCCATCGGTAATCCGTCGCTACCTCATCGGATTAGCGGCAGTCTAGCGACGGATAATCCATCGCCATGCTTCTAGATATCTTCCATATTTCTAGAACCTGAGCGATGAAAAGTCAGTCGCCATTCCGTCGCTCAGTTTTTTTCTAGAACCAGGCCGACGGATAATTTGTCGGCAATCCGTCGCTAAACTGTAATTCATACAGATAGAGACGGATTATCCGTCGCTATCTTGTGGCGAGTCCGTCACTAACTGCAATATTTTTGAAATTTTTTTTGCAGGAAACAGACTATTCCCTGTACGTACAGCATATCCAACATCCACCATACAGAATCCAATCCAATCTTAAATATAGAATCTAATCCCTAGGTTCGTCGACCCCTTCGGTGGAACACTCAACACCGGCACGCACAATACAATCCAGAATAGACCAAAAATAATTGTTCGTCTCCTCAAGCCTCTCGGAACATCACAATATACATCACACATCACACAAACAAATATACGTCGCAATATGCATCACACATCACACAAACCAATATACTTCATACACCAAAAAACAAATATCCATCACAATATCCAAAGGAGATATATCCATCAAAATAAATATCCATCACAAATATCCATCAAAATAAATATCTATTGTCGTCTATGCTAGGGCAGATAGAACTCCCTCAGCCAGCACGCATAAGTAGGATCCGCGGCAGCCAGATCAATATCCAGAGGAGATGGATGACTGGAACTCCCGGTAGAACTGCCCTGTGGTGCCACCTCCTACTTCACAGCTCCCTCGGCTTTAGGAATTACTTCTGGAGCTGCTCTCTCGGTGGAACTGCCCTCTGGTGCCACCTCCTCTTTTACAGCCATCGGTGCCTCCCTCAAGCGAGATCCTCGGGTCTTAGGTGCCATCTATGAGAACGGGTGCCATATGGTTTGAGTACATTTTTGAAAGGAGATAAAATATAAAAAATTTAATTTTTTGCCAAGTGTGAGAACGGATGGCTCAGAACACAACTCAAAATTCATTCTAGCATACATTAGTGTGAATCATCTATGTTCTGTACATATGGTGTAGTATATGTTCTTATCGAATCTAGTATCTGAAGGATATAACAGAATCAAGATGAACCCACATAATGTAATACTAAGACATCATCTACTACTATATAAGATATAGTGATAGGTTGTCATATCATCATTGTCGAGGGATGAGGGTCGAAGGACAGTCAACTTTATCTACGGCTACATGGTTTCTGCCTCGCCAGTCGAATGGCTGCAGAAACTATGTCCTGATCATCATGTCGTATCGTAGATTAATACAAATGGAGCTGGAGCTGGAGCCAAAATACAGAATCCAAAATACAAAATACAGAATCAAATCTCTGGGTTCGCCGAAAATACAAAAACAAAGATTGATACACAATACTAATTCATATGTGTTTTAAGTGTGAGAATGGATGGCTCAGAACACAACCCAAAATTCATTCTAGCATACATTGGTATGAATCATCTATGTTCTGTACATATGGTGTAGTATATGTTCTTATCGAATCTAGTATCTGAAGGATATAACAGAATCAAGATAAGCCCACATAATGTAATACTAAGACATTATCTACTACTAAAAGGTATAGTGATAGGTTGTCGTATCATCATTGCCGAGGGATGACGGTCGGAGGACAGTCAACTTCATCTACGACTACATAGTTACATGAGCTAGTCGTCGCGAAATGTTACTATGACGTCGCTAATAGCGACTAATTTAGCGACGTTAGTATGAACGTCGCTATATTCTAATTATATTCCCCCACCAATTCATACTTTTCCTCCATTTTACTCTCTCTCCTCCCCCCTTCCGGTGCTTTCACTCTCTCCGGCGCTCTCACTCTTATCGAATCTAGCATCTGAAGGATATAACAGAATCAAGATGAACCCACATAATGTAATACTAAGATATCATCTACTACTATATAAGATATAGTGATAGGTTGTCATATCATCATTGCCAAAGAATGAGGGTCGAAGGACAGTCAACTTCATCTTCGCCTACATAGTTTCAACCTCGCCAATCGAATGACTGCAGGGACTATGTCCTGAATATCATGTCGTACCGTAGATAGTTTCTGCCTCGCCAATAGTTTCTGCCTCGCCAATTCCTGGGTTCGCCAAAAATACAAAAACAATGATTGACACACAGAACTAATTCATATATGTTTAAAGTGTGAGAACGAATGGCTCAGAACACAACCCAAAATTCATTCTAGCATACATTAGTGTGAATTATCTATGTTCTATACATATGATGTAGTATATGTTCTTATCGAATCTAGTATCTTTACTTGTTACAGCTTTGATCTCCTCCTTTTCGTGCGTCAGTTCATGTCAGTCTATACTTTCTGCAGTAACGACCACAAGTTTTATGTTCTTCAACGATATATTTCACATGCTTAATTGCCAATATAGGGACGAATGGCTCAGAACACAACCCAAAATTCATTCTAGCATACATTAGTATGAATCATCTATGTTCTGTACATATGGTGTAGTATATGTTCTTATCGTATCTAGTATCTGAAGAATGTAACAGAATCAAGATGAACTCACATAATGTAATACTAAGACATCATCTACTACTATATAAGATATAGTGATAGGTTGTCATATCATCATTGCCGAAGGATGAGGGTCGAAGGACAGTCAACTTTATCTACGGCTACATAGTTTCTGCCTCGCCAGTCGAATGGCTGCAGGGACTATGTCCTGATCACCATGTCGTAGTCCAATATAATCCAGAGATTGACACAGTACTAATTCATATATGTAGTCTAATACAAATAGTCTAATACAAAAATAACCCAATACAAATAGTCCAATACAAATAAGTACTAATAGCTAATGAGAACCACACAGCTCACGCAAACGCTCAGTAATATGATCACGCAACCACCTCGAATAAGTGGGATCGACGGCGGCAGGAGAGGTGTAGTCCATTGCAGGTGCCGGATCAATAGAACTCCCGGTCTCACTAGCTACCGGTGCCACTTCCTCCTTAACAGTAAGAGGAGCCACCTCAGCATTCAGTGTTTCCCTCAAACGACGTACCGCTCCTAGGGTCATGGGTGCCATCTGGTAAGACCAATATTCACAAATAATATAATTGTAACATAAGCAAGCTAACTAAATGAACCATCATCTCGTTTGAGTATATTTTCGAAAGTAGATAAAATACAGAATATTCGATTTTTTGCCAAGTGTGAGAATGGATGGCTCAGAACATAATCCAAAATTCATTCTAGCATACATTAGTGTGAATCATCTATGTTATGTACATATGGTATAGTATATGTTCTTATCGTATCTAGTATCTGAAGAATGTAACATAATCAAAATGAACTCACATAATGTAATACTAAGACATCATCTACTACTATATAAGATATAGTGATAGGTTGTCATATCATCATTGCGGAGGGATGAGGGTCGAAGGACAGTCAACTTTATCTACGGCTACATAGTTTCTGCCTCGCCAGTCGAATGGCTGCAGGGACTATGTCCTAATCACCATGCCGTACCGTAGATTAATGCAAATGGAGTTCGAGCTGAAGCTGGAGCCAAAATACAGAATCAAGATGAACTCACATAATGTAATACTAAGACATCATCTACTACTATATAAGATATAGTGATAGGATGTCATATCATCATTGCCGAGGGATGGGGGTCAGAGCACAGTAAACTTTATCTACGACTACATAGTTTCTACCTCGCCAGTCGAATGGCTACAGGGACTATATGTCCCAATCACCATGTTACTAATTAACCAACCAACAAAACTACTTGTTACAAATATCGGCACTATCGGTGCTTTCGAATCGGAGTATCACATTTTTCGGTATCGGAAAACAAATAATTATTACTAAATTATCATATTTTTTGGCACTATCGGTGCCCCTGACCAAGCCACACCCCCTCCCTCCACCCCCTGCTCCCCTCCCCCAGCCGCCCCCACCCCCCTGCTCTCCTACCCCAGCCGCCCCCACCCCCACTGCTTTACTTCCCCAGCCGCCCCCACCCCCACTGCTCCCTCCCCCAGCCGCCACCACCCTCCCTGCTCCCCTCCCCCAGTAGATACGGATTCCGATATCCCCTCCCCTGATCTGATGCTCATAGGATTGGTCCGATCTGAAACCACCTATACCCCCTCTCCCGATCCGATACTCCGATCTGAAACCACCGATACTCATAGGAATGGTTCGATCTGAAACAACTGATACCCCTCACCCCCTCCCCTACCCTGTCGGACAGCAAACCCCCCTCCCCCTCCCCCACCCCCCACCCTCCGACAGCCCACCCACGACAGCAAACCACCACCCCATCCCCCTCCCCCCCGAAAGAAAACACCCACCCCATCCCCCTGACAGCAAACCCTAAACCCTACCTTGTCCCCCGTCCCGCACCCAACACCATCTACCTCCTGCCCCCCTTCCTCCCTCCCTCACCGTCGGCCTCCGCGACAGTCGACCCCTCCACCCGAAACCCTACCCCTGCCCCAAAACCCTAAACCCTACCAAGTCCCCCGCCCTCAACACCTTCCCCCCCGCCCCCACTCCCTCCCCCTATCCCGCCGGCCCCAACGACAGCCGACCTCCCAACCCGAAATCCTATATGTTATGCTAAACAGAGAGAGAGATAGGGAGAGAAAGAGCATACCTGAGAGAGAGAGTCACCGGAGAGAGAGACCCGTCGGAGAGAGAGAGCCGCCGGAGATTGAGAGAGAGGGGGAAGAGAGAGAGAGTATTTTTAGGAGGAATAAAAAATTCTCCCCCGTCCGTTCAATTTAAGTTAGGTTATAGTATTTAGCGACGGACTACCGACGGATATATCCGTCGCTAGGTAGTCGCTAAATATCCACTAGATTACCGACGGACCATCCATCGCTAGTTAGACGCTAATTTATTGCGCCATTTTTTTCAGATTTTGCCGCCACAATGTGCGATATATTAGCGAAAGAGATTAATCCGTCGCTAAATTTTTGTCAAATTAGCGACGGATGTGTGACTGATTTTGACACACACAAAATAAAAAAAATTCATTGCTTTCTGACGGTAGTCAGTCACAAGGTAGTCGCTAATCCATCGCTATTAGCGACGGATAAGATCCGTCGCTAATAATCCGTCGTCAAATTACTGTATTTTAGTAGTGGTACATCCATGGATATATAAAGAATAATTTGGCTAAGATAATCCTAGATAGTAGGTAACTAGTAGAGATGTAAGATATATGTATTGATACTTGGTAATATTAGCTAGTATGGCTAATACCTTAAAGGTATGGACCTAGAAGTAAGGTATTGACTAGTATGGACTAGAAAATCTAGTTTACCTAAGGTATTGACCCTAGAACTAAGGTATTGACTAATAGTTAAGGTATTTGAGATACGAACTAAGGTATTAGGTAAATGTGTGATACAGGTTAAGATACCGTGATACGGGATAAGGTAAATAGCTATAGGCCAATGTATTGCTAGAAATTATAGGTAGAAGTATATATTAGGATAATATATACTAGAAAATTATTAGTATAGCCAATAAACCTAGTATTGATCTAGTATTAACTAGTATTGATTAGTTTGACCTAGTTAGTACCTAAAATCTAAATAGTAATTTGTTAAGACCTAGTATAATTTTATAAACCTTGTAAATAGATAAAATCGACCTAAAACTAGGAAATGACCTACATTGACTGTGTTAACCTAGTTTGACTATTGTGACCTAGTATTGAGATATTGTTGACTTCAAAATACTATTTAATCTTGATACACCATATATAGGTCACTTGGACTCCAGTTCAGGAACTATTTGATATTCATTGCTTCGAACCACAGGCAAGTACATTCTCTGATAATTTTTTTGTTCATGATATCTTCCATGTTTTCTGCATTTAGTGTAGATATTCTTGATCTCTTGACACATTGGTTACACGGATTGGTACTTTTGGATCCCGTCATGAGATGTTATTTTTGTATGTCTTGGTATATCATGTGCAAGCCCCGTTGTTGTTCTTGTGTATTGTATAGATACCGATTCCTGTGAAGGCTTGCGACATTCCTATAGAACCTTGTGTCGTAACATATCATGGTTGAATCTACTGTACCAGCCGGAGGCGGGGAGTAGTGTGTAGATATATTATGATACTCTTTTCATACATGATATTATTTTCTGTGAGTGTTAATCATACACCATACATATGATTAACCTGGCCATAAATTTTTGTACAAGTTTCTAAGTCGATCACATATTGAAATTAGTACTCACTTACTTAGTTATTTTTTTATTTTTGTACATGATATTTCATATTTTGTGTTTACTTGTATCATTCCATATCTTGTTATATTTATGTACCTATCATATTATCTTTTATATTCTTTCTATTTACTGTTACATAGTTTATATCATTTGCTGGAACTGTAATTAGAGGTGTGCTTTCCTCCAATCATGACTGGATATATTTTTTAAATTATATAGTAGGAGTAGACTTGGAGTCTTTGTCTCAAGAGAGATTAGTTCCAACTGAGAAGACACCACCAGTACGACTGAGTTAGTTAGCTATTTGTACTGAATTTGTCTCTAGCTTTTGATTTACCATGTTGTTATTATTTCTAAGACTTATGTTTATGTTGAGATAGTTAGACTCATAGACTTTGGATGTGGATATGAGTTTTGTTTATGTTCTAGATTTCTCTTGGATTATCATTTCATATCTTTTATTTCGTTATCGTGTCATTATCTTCCATATAGTAATTTGTCATTGACTATGAGTATTATCATCTTGTCCACCATATGAAGTTGAGATATCATTGACATGTTACATTTATTAATGTGTGAGATGGTTAGATAGTATTTTTGATCTAGACATTGTTCTATCGCCGATACTGCAACGTAGGCTGGACGTACCCACGTCATCGTGCCCTTACATCGGTGTGGGTCATGATAAAACTGAACATCGAAGTTGCCGTTAGCGACGAAAAAACTTCCTTGCTAGTTAGTCTTTATTTTGTATTAGCGACGAAAAGTACCATTTTAGTGACTATTGTCAGTCGCTATCTAGCTTCTTTTTTTGTACTGCATATAATTAATCATCGAACTATCAGTGGGAATAAAGATATTAAGTAGAGTTCAAATAAGATGTATGCATTGAAAGGGATTATGAAATAATTAATTTGGGTTTTGTGTACTGACTAATATCAAATATTGTAAGCAAAACTTTTTCATTCTGTAAAATAAAACAAGTTTCATAATACATCACTGCTGCTGATAAATTGGGTTATAACCAGGGTTATCAAAATGGATCACAGCTTGGACCAAGTCTGAACGAATTTTGTTAAAAAGTTAGTCCACCAGAACTTGAACTAGAGTTTTTTAAGAACCGGTAGTTTTTTTCAAAATCGAAATTTAATCGGTGAATAGGTCGAACCGGTATACAGTTGAACCGTTCGATTCTAATTTTTTTTACTAAAAAACTCAAAAAGTTTATCACATGAGATTTTGACCATTTGATTTTGGTTTGGTTTTGAGAGACCATATAGTTGTAAATCCAACCCAAACCATATAACAAAAACCAAGAGGTAGATATTGATATCTTACCTATTTGAACCAAACCAAACAAAACCAATCCAAGCATATTTGAACCCCGGTTGAAGCTGGTTGAACCCTGGTCAGACCTGTACCCAAAAAAATTGGTTCAACCATTGGTCCAATTTTTAAAACATTGGTAACGTTCTACTCTAGAGATCTGAATTCATAGGATAAGTATGTTGGTGACTTCAAATTAATATCTAGTTATGCTTCAAAGGAATAAAATAGAAACCGCTTTTCAAATTCATGAAACAATATTACTTTGCACCCGACGGAGGTCCTCCCTCACCATTAATAGAGGGGATGAGCACTTATCACTAGACTAGGCTAAGATGTCCTATGAACCAAACAACCAATGGCGGAGACACTGGTGAGATGGATGGGATCAGTCCATCCAAGATTTTGATTCTCTCTATAACTTTTTTATATATTCTTCACTTATAGACACTATATTGATTCCTTTGTATCATCTATGTATTTACAATATTAGGATAGTCACGCTTTCTCATTTTTTTTTGACTCCTATGCATGCATACAATCATATAAATCTTTTTAACTTAGAAGTTCAACCAAGGACGGAGTCGCTAGTGGGCTAGGACGGACCCACATTTGATTCTCTCTATATATCTCACTTCACTTGTTCCTTTGCTTCATCTTCAACCGAGAAACCTCTGTTAGCCCATTGGTCATGGTCAAACCTTATTTTAATAATTGATCAAACTCTATCTCGATATACAGAGCTACTCAGATGTTTACTCAAGATGTTTTGGATACTTGGACACTGATCAAGATCGGATATCTAGTCAATTGAGCTCTCAGATGTTTATTCAAGATGTTTTGGACACTTAGACACTGATCAAGATCGGATATCCATTCAATTCAAGATCGAAGCTGTGTTTTCCATTCGATTCTGTATTTCTTTATGCAATATAGTTTTTTACTTTTATTGAGTCTAGAAATACGTTGTACACCGAGTCGTACTGGCAAATAGGCTATCCAAAATAGTTTTCAAAAAATGACCTATGTTTTCAAAAACATCTCTTATTTACAAAAGCTTCTGATGGATTTCAAAAAGCCCGAAAATCATTTTTGAAAAACCCTGACCAACCCTAACAGAGTTCGGCTAGAGTTCGGTTAGTGACCGTTTAATTTTCGAATGTTTGAAAACATGGTCCCCCTTTAGTTGTGGATTTTTCTCATAGAGTTCTGTCCGAATTCTGCCCAAATTCTATCCGAATTCTGCCAGAGTTCTGCCTTGGAAAAACTAAAAATAGAATTCTGATCATTTTAATCACTCATTCACTTTTATCTCTTCTCTTCTAAGCTTACATTTTCCAGAAAGTTCTAAAAAACTTTTATTTTCAAATCTCAAGCCAGTTACAATTCTTTAGTCAATTTGTCGGTACGGTGCGGTCTAGAAGATTTCAGAGAAATTGTAATCAGAGGCTTGATTGAAGAAAGAATCTTAAAATTTGAAGTTGGTCGAGTTCTTCGTATCAAAGCTTGCATCTGTAGAAGTTGCAAGGACTTCGTATGAAAACTTGCAGGATTTTCCAATAGAGGATTCAACTGGAAGTTATTGTTCTTCCGACTGGACTAGTCCTCACAAGAGAAAAACCAGTATACATTGTTGTGTTTGCATTTGTCTTCTGATCTTATTTCTTTCACAGTTATTATTTTGTGATTATTGATTTAATTCTCTGATCTTACTGCTAACAAGTTTTTAATTAGCAACATTCAGCTGCCTACTCTATTCACCCACCTCTAGAGTATTCTGCTTTACGACTCCGTTCCTACAATTGGTATCAGAGCGGGTTATACAGGTAAAGCAAGGTAAAATTGCAGTTATATTCAATTATTCTTAATTGATATATAGATCATAGTATAACACATGGCAACTGTGAAATTCAAAAGTGAAGGCAAAGCCACAAACAGACCTCCACTGTTTGATGGCACAAACTACACTTATTGGAAAACACGGATGAGTTTCTTCTTAAAATCTCTTGATTTTGACTTATGGTCTATGGTTATTGATGGCTACAAAAAGCCTCATCGTATTATTGTTGAGGGAATTTTAGTTGATAAACCCTATGATAAATATACTGAGGATGACAAGAAAAAGGCCAGTCTTGACGCACGTGCTATTAACGCTTTGTTTTGTGCTTTAGACAGAACTGAGTTTAACAGGGTGTCTACTTGCACAACATCGAATGAAGTGTGGAAACTTTTCGAAGTAACTGTCCCGACCCGCTTTCGAATAATCAGACACGAGTCGGACACGTCCAGCCTTTGTCGTTAGACACAACGAAGTAAGCTGTACCAATCTAGGAAAACTATATGGTAATATGAATAAGTACAAATCACAGCATCTCTATAAACGATCCCAAAAATCAAAGTATAATATTCTATAATTTATTACATTCATCCAAAAAGCAAGGTAAAGTCGGATGTCTCTAATACAATAAAAGTAAAGCATCTAAAGGGAAAGATAGCTAGGCCTGCTCGGCCTCTAGGTCTAGTGCAGCTCCAGCGGGACCTAGTACATCAGCAGGCTCACGGCCATAGTACGTGTCACACATTGCCTCTATCTCACATGCAATATATCCAATCAGCAGCGGAGCAAAGTATAGTTCTAGGTAATGACAAGAATGTCATGATATGGAAATGAGTACAAGAGAACATGGAATGTAAAGTACAGAAAAAGAACATGAAAGTACATGAATATAAATATAGGAAGTACAGAAAATAAAGTACATGAATGTAAACCATGAACCTGAAGTACAAGACATGACATGTGCACAATATTTGAAATACAACTAGCCTATGTGACCGGCTGGGGTGAGTACAAAAATAAGTACAGGAGTACATGAATATCGGTACGGCTTAGGACCCACGTGAACAGTGCGAGGCCGAAGCTATCTGCATGAATTTTTGATCTCTAGGTTTAGTCACATAGCTAGTGTATTTCTCCTTCCCAACCACAAGTAAGTACAAGAATATGAAAGTACAGGAGAATAAAATATCGTGTCATGATGTGTCACAGGAAAAGCACAATATATGAATGTAAATGAACATGAACCATAGAATGTACTTGCCTTACTCTGAAAAAGTACGGGTAATCAGTGGAGCTGAATGTCCTCGTGTTATATTAAGTACAAGTTGGTGAAAGACTAAACAAGTTCTTTTTATTCTTACCCATATCTCTTCTTAGTTATTTTAGATTTACTAAATAAACTTATCAATTAATACATTTGACTCTATGGTAGGAATATATATAAATGTACCATATCTGTTCTAATTAGTGATAAATATGTAGTACAATTTATAAGTATAACCATAAGATAGTTTATAGTCCCTATTATTTGGGTTTTATTGAATCATAAGATTTGTAATATAAATACTTAAAGTTGCTTTGAGCTAAAACCTCAACCAAAGAAAGTTTAAACCAAGCTTCAGCAAAAGTCCAAACTCTTAACCTTTGGACAACAAAACCCAAGGCCTAACTTCCTACAGTTCATATGAAACTAGGCTCCATGATTTAGAGCTAGCAGATAGAGCATAAGCCAAATCATAAGAGTTGCCTACACCAACAATCAAGAAGACCAAAACACATTGAATTCCCAAATTGAGTCCATCCCCATAAGCAACCTGTGTCCACCATTTCAAACCCATCTTATTTAACCAAAACACAATCAAAGATGTAAAATATTTAAATGTAACCTTCCAATCAACCAAGCCTTCCCAGCATACTTAGGCCATTCAAAGAAAATAACACAACCTTCTTGTATCAATTAGGCATACTCAACATCTCAGGATCCACAAAATATACATAACTTAGCAAAATATTAGCTTCAAACTTATACAACCCTACTGCAATATTAGCTACAAAGTATCAATTAGAGAATCAGTAAAAGAAAAGCTAAAACATTAACAATCTTTATTGCAAAAAATAGCCAAAATCTACCAATATCTCCTACTGAACTGGTCCAGTCTTCCTTTCCCAAACTCGGACACGTACATAAAGGACACGCACCCAGGCCCGGACACAACTCAAGAGACATGAACTCACGATCATCACGAACTCACGATCATCACAGAAACAACAACACAACCACATTACGATCAAGTATGCGTAAACTTAAAATAAGAGGTAAGCAATACCTGGGTTCAAATTCTGTCAAGGCTAGCTAGGATTGGGTACGAATCAACAATCCTGTGTAGCAATTACAATAACAATTGCACATCAATGGTTAGGGTTAACAGACAACCAGCCCCTCAAATCGAAATAGCAAGGAATGATCATTAATAGAGGGTCCAATAAATCCAGAATACAAGGTTCTCAATCAACAGCAGTAACATCAAAAAAATGTAGAAAGAAATAACTAACTTACCAAAACTGAGTTCGATGATCGAATTCGAACAGAACTTGATCTTCTCAATTAGATCGATCAACTCTGGAAAGTATTCAAAATTCTATAAGGAACGAGGAAACACAGATCAAAAAGGCTTTAGAGATTCAATACTCACCGATCGTCAGATCTGAACAAAGAATCACAACTTGATCAAAATCCTTCTGCAATTTGCTTCGATCCAAAGTGAAAAGTAATTCGATCAATCAACAATTCGGAGAAGATGAAGAGAAACAAACATACCTACAGAGAAATCGAAATCACCGTGGCCGAGAATGTCGGTCAAGGACGATCGATCGACCTAGAGTTCTATAAACCGACCATGCCAAACCGAAATCCAATCGATCTAGGAAGGAGAAAGGAGCCATTAGAAAATAGAACAACACATCCCCTCGGATTTTTGAAATCAAAAGGAACAGATCAAGCAAACTAACCAAACACTAAAGTTAATTTGTAAAGGAGAGCGTCGGAGAAGGAAATCTGACCGTCGCTCACGTCGGAGAAAGAAGGCTGCCTCTACAGAGAAGATCGTCCTCCACGAGCCGTCGGCTAGGACGCTACTGGGGGAGATGCACTCATCCAAAAATTAGGGCTCGCCTAAACGTTGTAGCTGTGGAGACGAAAACTTTCTACCGGAGGGGGTGCTCCGGAGTGGTTGTCGCCGCCATCGCCATCTCTAAGTCGTCGATGAAGAAATTAGGGTTAGGCTTACGGAGGGGATTTGGGAATAAATGGAGCTCAAGAACAACGAAGAGATTGAAAATGAAATTAAGACCACTCAGTCTCTCTCTTCAGCATATATGGGAGAAAAAGAAAAGTTACAATTTAGCCCTCTCGAAAAAACCAATTTCTAAAAACCCCCTCTTCCTTTTTATTATTTACACTGAGCTCAGAAAATCAGTTAGGAAGAAAATGAGAGGTTACAAGTGGTGGGCCACAAGTTTGTTTGTTAAAACCAACTTTCAAATTTAAAATTCCTGGTCCTAATTTCTTTTCCCTCCAAAATATTCAAAAAAACTTATTATTTGAAAATCAATTAAACAATTAATCATTAAACAGAAGATAGATTTAAGATTTTTTAAAAATACTGAAAAAGTGGAGTGACAAATCTCTTCCCCTTAAAATAATTTTGTCTTCGAAATTGAAGGACAATAGTAAAATCTCAAAAAAAAACACAACTGATGAATGTTTAAAACACAAGTCATTTATTTAAAATTCTCAAAATCAATACAATCAAGCAAACAAATTGGGATAGCGCTCCCGCATCTTGTCCTCGGGCTCCCATGTGGACACTCCCGTAGAGTGATATCTCCACATGACTCGGACAAGTAGAATAGTCTGATTCTGCAGTTGCTTCTCCTTCCGATCAAGGATCTCCACTGACTGCTCCTCATAGGTCAAGCTCGGGTCCACCTCTAGCTCTGAGTAGTCCACCACATGGCTCAGATCTGGAATGTAGCGACGAAGCTGAGACACGTAAAAGACGTCGTGTACTCCCTCCAAGTTAGCAGGAAGTGCAAGTCGATATGCCACCTCGCCAATCAGCATCGTCATATCGAAAGGCCCGATGTATCTGGGGCTGAGCTTCCCGCCTCTGTCAAAATGGATAGTACCTCTGGTCGGTGAGATCTTCAGGAACACTCTATCCCCAACTGTAAACTCCAATGGCGGTCTGCTGCTGTCCGCCCAGTGCTTCTGTCGATCCTGTGCAACTCTGAAGCGGTCTCTGATCTGTCTGACCTTCTCGGCCGAATCTACCTCCATCTCTGGCCCAAGCAAAGTCCTCTCGCCAATATCGAAGGAGTACGATATCTCCGTCCATATAGTGCCTCGAACGGTGTCATCTCAATGCTAGCCTGATAACTGTTATTATAGACAAACTCCACAAGGTGCAAGTGATCCTCCCAAGAACCGCCGAAGTCAAGTGCACAAATCCGTAGCATGTCCTCCAATGTCTGGATGGCCCTCTCGGACTGCTCATCTGTCTGTGGATGATAGGTGGTATTAAACTTTAACTGTGAACCCAAGTTCAGCTGTAGACTCCTCCAGAAGTGTGATATAAACTGGCTGTCTCTGTCGGAGACGATACACACTGGCACTCCGTGAATCTACACAATCTGACACATATAGAGATCTGCAAGCTTCTCGATCGACAGCCCTACCTTGAACGGAATGAAGTGAGCAAATTTTATCAATCTGTCCATGGTAACCCAAATAGCGTCCTTGCCACCAGGCGTACGCGGTAAACTAGAGTCGAATTCCATGGTTATGTGTTCCCACTTCCACTCCGAAATAGGTGAAGGCTGGAGTAATCTCGCTGGTCTCTGTCGCACCGTCTTGACTTGCTGGCACACAAGACATCTAGAAATGAATCTAGCAACTTTTTGTTTCATCTCATACCACCAAACATACTCTCGTAAATCCTTATACATCTTGGTAGATCCAGGATGAATAGAATACTATGACTGGTGGGCCTCCTGCATAACCTCCTCCTGTAAATCCTTGGGCAAATACAACTGGTTTTCGTGCCTCAGGGATCCATCCTCTGCAACGGTGAAGTCATCAAGTAATCCTGCCTCTGCCTAACCTCTGAGACATCGGAGCCCTTCATCTAGAAATTGTGCCTCCTTGACCTTCTCTATCAATCTTGACTGTATCTGCATATGCATCAGCTGCCCTCGAACCCTTGGAAGAACAATCTCGATCCCCAGACTCTCAAGATCCTCTAGAAGATACTGGTCCATAGTAAGGAATATAGCAATAGGATATCGACTAAGAGCATCTGCTAGCACATTCGCCTTCCCAGTATGGTATTGCAGATTGATGTCGAATCCTTCATGAGTTCCAGCCATCTTCGATGTCTCATGTTCAGTTTCTTCTGAGTGAAAACATACTTCAGGCTTTTATGGTCCATAAAGATGTCCACTCTCTCTCCATACATATAGTGTTTCTACAGTTTTAAGGCAAAAATGACAGCAGAAAGCTCCAAGTCATGAGTAGGATAATTCTTCTCATGGGGCCTCAACTGTCTAGAATCATAAGCAATGACCTTCTTGTTCTGCTCAAGCACACATCCCAAGCCTTTCCCTGATACATCGTTGTAGATGACAAACCCTCCAGATCCTGATGGCAAAGCTAAAACTAGTGCTGTAGTGAATCTTCTCTTTAATTCTTCAAATGCTGACTGGCAAGCGTCGCTCCAAATGAACTCCTCGTCTTTCTACGTAAGCTTTGTCATCGGATTTGCTATCTTGGCAAAACCTTTCATGAACTTCCGGCAGTAACCTGTTAGCCCCAGGAAACTACAAATCTCAACTACTGACTTGGGACGTGTCCATGCTTCCACAGCTTCAATCTTCTTGGGATCTACAAAAATCCCCTCTCCAGTTACCACATGCCCCAAGAACTCCACTCTGTCCAAGAAGAACTCATATTTTGAGAGCTTCCCGTACAACTTTTCCTTTTGCAGAATCTCCAAAACAATCCACAGATGCTCCACATGCTCTTCCTTAGTCTTCGAATATATCAAGATATCGTCAATGAAGACTATGATAAACTTGTCCAGATACTCATAGAAGACCTTATTCATCAGATTTATAAACACTGCTGGAGCATTGGTGAGTCTGAACGGCATCAACAAGAATTTATGCTGGCCGTGGCGGGTATTAAAAGTTGTCTTTGAAATATCCTGCTCCCGAACCTTCATATGATGATACCCCGACCGAAGATTAATCTTCGAGAAAACTTTTACCCTACTCAGCTGATCAAATAACTCATCTATCCGCAACAACGGGTACTTATTCTTGATGGTGATGTTATTAAGTGCATGGTAATCGATGCACATTCTAACAGCCCTATCCTTCTTCGGTACGAAGAGTACCGGTGCTCCCCAGGGTGAAGCACTGGACCAAATAAAATCTTTGCCTTCCAACTCATCTATCTGGGCCTTCAACTCTGCAACTTCCTTCGGGTTGATCTTGTAGCAATGCTGGGACTTCGGTGTTGATCCAGGTACTAGGTCGATGGTGAATTCTACATCTCGATCTGGTGGCAATCCTGGCAACCCCTCGGGGAAGACGTCGAGAAACTCTATAATTAGCGGATGCGACAACTCCTGGTCTTCTACAACTGCTCCAAAGTTGACTCCCTCCGACCTCTCTGTGATCCGTCTGCTGATCTCGAATTGTAAAACTCCAGGTGGGCTGAAAGTAACCTTCCTTTTCTGGCAGTCTATTACAGCAAACTGCTCACTCACCCAGTCGATGCCGAGGACTATGTCTAATCCAGGCAATGGCATCTCTAAAAATTGATTCCTAAGCTCCCTTCCAGCTATAGTGATAGGACAATCAACCATCTCACTAACTGGCACTATCCCTACTCCTGTCATAATCTGACAGTTTCTCTTAGTGGGCTTAGGTGTGAAGCCGTGTCTATAGAGAAACTCATATGATACAAAGCTATGTGTGGCTCCAGAATCAAACAGTGCAAGGGAAGAAAATGAATATAAGAGGATAGAACCTGTAATAACATCTAGAGATGCCTCATCTTCCTCAACTGCGGCCATACGTAAGCACGTCCCTGCTGTAGGGGTCCCCTCTGCTGCTGATGCTGTTTAAATCGCTAATACTGAGTAGGTAAAGCCTGAACCCTCTATGGTGCAGCTAGTGGTACTCTGGGTGGTGCAGGTGGTGGTCCTCCAGCTCCTCGAGGTCCTCATACCAGTTGGGTTACGACCTGTGGGCAGTCCCTCTGATGTGCGTATGATCCACAGAATAAGCAAAGCCCAAGCCTCTTACGACATTCGTCAAAGCGGTATCCTGGCCGAGAATAGAAAGTATAAATAGCTGCCAGTTGCTGTCTCTGTGGCTGATGTGCATAAACTCTGGCTGGACGGTGATGCTGTTGTGTTGGCTGTTATGGCCTCGTCTGAATCTGAGTCCTCTTCGTCGGTGTCTGGTAGCTTCTACTGTCGATGTCCCGGTCTATCTTGAGCTTCAGATCTATCTTCTTCTCCACAACCTGAGCAATCTTAAGAATGCTCACATAAGTCGTCGCCTGGCTGATCGCCACTGCATGTCGCAACTATCTGGTGAGGCCCTTCTTAATCCTCAAAGCCCTCTCCTCTAGTGTGTTGACTAGGCTCTCCGCGAACCTGCTGAGTCGGGTGAACTCCAATGTGCACTCTGCTATAGTCATGTTCCCCTGCTGCAGTACCTCGAACTGCATCCGAAGCTCATCTCGTTCTACGTCTGGAAAGAACTTCTCTTTGAACAGAGTTTTAAAGTCTGTCCGGAGAATATGGGGTACGGCCAACTGAGGCTCCTCTCGGTACCAGGCTCTGGGAAGATCAAAAAGTCGTATGCTTGCAACTTCCACCTTCAGGTCATCCAGAATCCTTGCCATCTTCATCATCCTCTTGGCATTTTCCAGCCACTCATCCACATATACGATCCCCTCATGGCCCCAAAAATCTATCGGACAAAGGTTCTAGTAATCTCTAGCGGTCCCCGATCTCGGTACTGCTGGTGCTGGAGGTGCTACCGGTGCTGGTGCTGCAGGCTCTCGGGTCCTGAGTGCATCTACGAATGTCATCCGAAAATGTACGGCCTGATGGTTCTGAGCCTCCATGAACTGCTGGAACATGGCCATTACCTTGGCGTCGTCGAACGTCATTGTCAGGGGCAGCGGAGAAAAGATAGGAGGCGGTGGCGGAAGCTGCTCTACCGGAACGTCTGGTGCAGACTGACCCGAACTGCCTGCAACTCCGGGCTGACCCGCGACCTTCCTCGTAATGACCATCCTGCAATAGAAAAAAAACTTCATGATTGATAAAACCTAACCTACAAGTAAATGTAAATATTTTATATAATATCCATATACCCGATATCCTATGCTGTGATTCAAGTTTCCCTAGTTTAATCAAGTATTCCAATAGTACACTAATACCTAGGTACCATTAGGAAAGACCTGTATGGGCTACCACTAAAAATATGTCAAAACCTGCTCCCGAATAATCGGACACGAGTCTGACACACCTAGCCTTCGTCGCTAGACACAACGAAGTAAGCTGTACCAATCTAGGAAAACTACAAGGCAATATGAATAAGTACAAAGCACAGCATCTCTATAAACGATCCCAGAAATCAAAGTACAATATTCTATGATTTTTTACATTCATCCAGAAAGCAAGGAAAAGTCGGATGTCTCTAATACAATAAAAGTAAAGCATCTTGTCACGACCCGCACCCACTGTGAGGGTACGAGTACGTAACAGCGCCCAGCATACGCCGCAGTGTCGGCGGCAGAATGCTGTCCTAGGTTACTATCTAATCAACAACTCACGCAATTATATAATATACTTGTCAAATCTCAACTCCGAACGGAGGACAAGTATAGATATAATGAATCTCAATCACAGTCTAAGAACGATAAGATATCACATAAGATAAAATCTAAGACTAATAACAGAGATAAACCAACAACTAATAATATAAACTCAGAAAATCTCAACTACCATCTCAACTACATACAGCTCCAGTTCTAAACATAAAAGCTAAACAACAACTAGATAATCTCCCAATCACACCTGAGTGTCAGGGCCATAGGTAGCTAAACCATCTCCACAGTAATATGTAGGGCATGTGTCCTCAGGGCAGTCATCTGTAAAATTTTCAACAGGTCCAGTCAGGACAGGAACGAGTACAACTCATCAAGAAAACCAAGTAAATGACAGGGAACTATAAAGCAGTTATAGACAGTTTTATTGATGAATATGGCAGTTTATATACAGGTGATGGTATGGAGAACAGATAAGATACAAGGAAAGTAAGTAACTAAAACAAGAGAAGAAAGATGGCAATAAAGACTGTAAAATAAATCTAGCTAAACTAAGTAACATAATGAGTCCAGAAAGTAATTGCAAAACAAGTGTAAACTGCTATAAATCCAGTAGAAGATGAATCTAAAACAAGATGAATCCAGTACCAGATGATTCTAGATAGTGATCAAGAATCTAGGTGAGTCCAGCTAATCTAATAGTGTGTTTTAAATTATCGAGATCGACATGTAAACGGCTGTGGATAATCAGGCACAACTCTCACTGATCAGGTAAGAGATGGCTATGCTTCCAGTAGATTCCAGTTGAAGATTCCAGATTTGGGGTATGTCTACATGTCTTACTCAATATTTCCCCGCCCCGTAATACAAATGAATCCAGAATTCGACACGAGAATCGAGATGAGTCCAGCTAAAGTATGATGATTCCAGAAATAGATTCCGGAATGATTCCAGTGATTCCAGTAATAGAGGCCAGATAATATGGTGAGTGTGTCGTATACATGAATCCAGAAATATCCATATGTATGGTATCAGAGAATCACATAAAACTAAATAAAACTGAAATACAGTAACTGACAAATAAATGAGAGAACTATCAGAGAATGTACTCGCCTGATACTCTGAAAAGAGTAGTGTAATGTCAGATGTCTGCACCGGAGTCACAATGTCCTAAATAGAACAGTACAGGTTATAATGTATTTAAAATAAGGTAAATGATGTTTATGATGCAATCTACATAACTTCTAGGTCAATCTAGGTCAAAGTCAACTCTAAGTCAAACCTGGTCAACTGTCTAGGTCAAACTAGGTCCAAGTCAAACTTGGTCAACTCTGGGTCAACCCAAGTCAATACTCTAGTCAAACTAGAATAGTAAAACTAAGTCAACTAGGTCAAACTTAGTCTAGTCAAGTCTCACTAGGCCTAACCAAGCCTAGACTAGCAAGCACACCCAATTTCTAGGCTATACAAGCTAAACTCACTCCTACACTGGCATTCAAGCCAAAAACACAGGTTTATGAGCCATAGGCTATATGCCTAGGCTAATCATACATTCACACATCATGTATATTTACTGATCTAATATAAATTATCATACACCTATATATGTCTATACTACATTACTATTTATCAAGTATATAGAATATACATATAACATATAGGCTACCATATGCATATCCCATATACATTATATGTATACATATAATATTAGTACCCACACATGATATATTTATAGGATACCTTAATATATATATATACATATCAATACATATATATACCTATGTATAGAGAATAGGAAAACACATATTGTGTCCAAGTGTGTGTGGTGTGTGCTCAGTCGAGTGACAGGGGAGGTTGTGTGTACATTATAGTGATATGAATTCCAAAAATTGATGTGCAAATCAGTGCACATTACAATGATAGTGTTTATATTAATTGAAGCACAAACCTATTTTCCTACTCAAACTAAACCCCATATCCTTCTACAATGTTCAAAACTGAACACTCACCCAGGCCTTATAAACTGGAACCCTCTCCCTTGCTAATACTTTGCAGATACTCTCCCCCACATGCAGTAAAGTAACAAAAGTGATAGAGTTTAGCCTAGTGCTAAACATCAAGGAAAAATCAGTTTTTAGAAGGAATTTTAAAACAGAAATGCAAACTCTAAAAAGTATTAGTTGACAGTTTACAAATTGAAGCAATTTGAAATCCATGAAGTGAACAACATTGAACCTCAACCTATTCCCAGGCATGTAATCATGCTATAAATTAAAAATGAACAATAATTAACCACACAACAGTAAAAATTGGTATTCATAATCTCAGAACAACATGAGAAAACTGGGTATTAGTTGATACACAGGCAGCCCCCTAACCCATTCAAAATCCCATTAATCAATTGCTCTAACTCAATTACAAATTAACATTTAAGTAACTAACAACAGGTGATTGAATAAGCAGGTAATTGAATCATAAATTCTCAGTTGAATAGGAATTTGAAATCAGAACAGGAGTATTACTGGACTGTGTGTTCAGTCCAGTCCCATTGGACACCCTCAACTCATACTCGAAATCCTATTCTATAGTGCAAAGCCTCAACTAATATGTAAAACCAACCTAGCAAGTCCTATTGCACAGGTAAGAAACAATTTAGTGGTTCAAACAATATCTAATTCAAATTTAGAAGGGAAATCAATTCAGAATTTTGAATAAATACATGGTATCATAAAATAGGACAGTTCATACGCATTGTTCATGCGAACCAAATCATTCAAAATCATACAATATGTGTCAGAGGTTAATACAGGCCATACGTGTCATGAGGGGTGTGTTCGTGTCCAGGAATCTGGACACGAACGTATCCAAAACCAAATTCGAAACTGTGTCTGAAAATAGGAAATTCAGTCCTCGTGCACGCGTGCACGTGTGTCCAACTCACGACACAGGCCACGTGGAGAAACATGGTCGTGCACACGTGTTCACCTAGACTAGGAGGACATGTCCAAGTGCCTGTCCCGTGTCCACATGGCGTCTACGTGTCGATACGAGGCCGTATCAGTGAGCAATTTCTGTGCGTGAAGTGACAGTGCGGGACCCGTGCGAACGCGATAACTTTGCGCACAGTGAACGAAAGTTCATGAAACTTTACGTGCGTGATGTCAGTGGGTGCCCGCACATGCCCACAAATTTTTGTGGTATATAGTGTCGTGTCGTGTCCTGTGTCAAGCCCGAATAGCAGGGGACTGCACGGGCACAGTGCGGTACCTCGTGCATGGGGTGCGTGTCCATTTTAGACACGAAAATCCCCTAAATTCGTGCTCAGTGTTCAATAAAATGAATCTACACATCAAGAGCTTTCCAAATATATAATTTGTTTTGAAAAAAATTAATATTCAAGCCATTGAGGCATTTCGTCGAATACCTAACTTATACTACGACACGTGTCCGATACGGACACCAAAAGGACACGAAATTCACCCAAATTTCAGGGACACCTAGGGGACTCCTAGATCTAGCCCTACATGCAAAGAAAACTAAAATTTAAATTAATTTAAAGGGTTTTACCTATAGTTGCAAATTGTATAGAAAAGCTCCAAATGGAGGGTGTTCCTCTTGATGGCCAAATGCTCCAATTGAGCCCAAAACTGAGATTAACCTCCAAAAATATTAAATATACAAAAAATAGAACCTAATGCAAAAGACTAGGATGAAAAAGGAGATCAAATGGATAAATGGGAATTTTTGGAAGGGGGAAGAATACCTCTCTTTTCTCCAAGTGTTGGAATGTTAAAAAGAGGCAAGCCCTAAAGAATAAGTGTTTAAATAGGGTGGAGATCCCTATGTGGCTGGTCATTTAGGGTTTGGTTAGGGTTAGGGCTTCTAGTTATGGGCCATGGGCTTAAGTCAAGATCAATTTAAATCATTAAGTCATAAGCCATTTTATGAAACCATAAGCCATGACTAAAATCCACTAAACCAAATTCCCTCATTCTAAAACTATTCTCTAATGACTAAAATAAGTTAACTCAAGTTAGACTAGGGTCACCATGGTTAGGGTTAGCTTCTAGGCTAGTCCACTAGGTCTCAACAAGTCAAAGTCAAACAAGAATTCACCAATTCAACAAATCACCAAATAATTCAAATAAGTCAAAATGACCAAATTACTCCTGGGCTAAAAATGATAATTAATCATCCTAATGACATGGTTAGGCTCTAGGTCATGCAGTCTCTCAGGCTTCACTAGCAGCACATCAAAATCACAAGTCATGACTTAAATCAGTTTTTAAATAGTTTAAAAATTTATAAAAATCACCAAAAAATCATAATATGAAATGAATATTAATAAATAATAATTATAATTACAAAATTTCAAAATTATCCTCATCTGGAAAATTGGGTGTTACAATCCTACCCACCTTAGAAAAATTTTGTCCTCGAAATTAAAATGATCGTACCCCTACTAGGTCAAACCCCCAGCAATCAAGGTCGAAGTAATACAATCCTACTGGTCATGATTTCACAGTCTCGATCGGGGTAGCTACACTATCTAACAATCAAAACAATATCCTGGCAGGTACTAATAGAATCACACAGGAAAGTGGGAAAGAAGAATGAGAAGGACAAACCTGCTAACCCATCACCTGCAGCGTCGGTCTCCTCGACCGCCATCGCAAAAGCTCCACCCCTCTGGTGCTGAGCTACAGGTGGCCTAGCTCCCTCAAGAGGAGGTACAAAGGGACAGTCTATCTTCTGGTGGGCTTCAGACCCACAGGAATAGCAAACCATCAGCCTCTTCCTATACTTCTCCCTGGTGTGTCCCAACTTCCTGCAGTAGGAACAACTGATCGTCTTCGGGTCCTGACCCCGATACTGATGCTGCACCTGCTGAACCATCACTGGTGCCTGGGTCTGCTGAATCTGAACATGAGGCCTCTTGGCCTGGCCTCCGCTGTTGCTGCCACTCGGGAAGTCACGACCCTTCTTCAACTTTAATCCTAGGTCGTCCTCCGCTGCCATAGCCCCAGAAAATATCTCCGCAAAGGTAGCGTTCTGGTCGCTCTTAGTCAGTGACCGAACCTCCCTAATCAAGCCTCGGCGAAACTTTCTCGCCTTCGTCTTCTCAGTCAGGTCATCTATGAACCGGGCCAATCGACAAAACTCCTCAGCATACTCAGCCACCATCTGGGTTCCCTGAACCAGACCCTCAAACTGTGCCTCTATGCCTCCCAAGGCCACATCAGAAAAGAACTGCTCTTTGAACAGTTCCTTGAACTGAGCCCAAGTCGGGCCCTCAACTCCCACCCTGGGATCTGTCTGGTACCATACATGGGCTAAGTCCAGCATCAGACTGCCTGCTGCCTCGATATAGCGTCGACCTGGTATCTCTGCCAGCCTGAATATCTCCTCGATATGCTCGATCCAATCGTCTGCATAATGGATGCCCTCTGTGCCCAAGAACTCTCTGGGGTGCATCTTCTGGAAGTCCTGTATATCCTTCTCCTTCCGACGAGGCTGCTGCTGCTTCCCCTGAGCAGTCACCATCTCTACTGTAGTACGAACCAGCTGGTGGGCCTCGTCAATCTCCTAACGATAATCGGCAGTCTGTCGCTGCTGCTGCAGCTGATGAGACGCCAGAATCCTCTCCACGAAAGAGAATAGATGAGCAGCATCTACCATCCCCACAGGTGGAGGCTGCTGCAGTGGAAGGATCTCGGAAAGCACCGGACTCTGCCTTCCAGCTGATGGAACACCCACCCCAGCTGATGGATCTTCGAAAACTGCTGAAACACCCACCCCAGCTGGCATGACTGGGGCTGCGGTACCAAGGGTTGGCTGCTGAAGGTGAGAGGTGGCAGACCCCTCTGCAGCGGCTACTGTACCAGAGCGATGTGATCGTGTCTTCACTATCCTGAAGACAGATCGAAAAGGAAGTCAATACTGAGCAGGAATCGATAAAATCAAAGGAGGACAGTTTATTTCAAAGAAGACAATCAGTAAGATATGTAGATGGCATGAATTAAAGCAGAATTTTTTCCTAACTGTGATTGAGCGCCTCTCCTTTAAAGCCTATCTCTCAATCCTATCGCAGGCTCGCGGCAGTACAACTAAGTCGTCGTACTACCACGATATCGTACTGATGCGACTCTCGACCTGCATGGGCCACCACTAAAAAGGTGTCATGACCCGCACCCACTGTGAGGGTACGAGTACATAACAGCGCCCAGCCTACGCCGCAGTATCGGCGGTAGAACGTTGTCCTAGATTACTATCTAATCAACAACTCACGCAATTATATAATGTACTTGTCAAATCTCAACTCCGAACGGAGGACAAGTATAGATATAATGAATCTCAATCACAGTCTAAGAACGATAAGATATCACAGAAGATAAAATCTAAGACTAATAACAGAGATAAACCAACAACTAATAATATAAACTCAGAAAATCTCAACTACAATCTCAACTACATACAGCTCTAGTTCTAAACATAAAAGCTAAACAACAACTATATAATCTCCCAATCACTCCTGAGTGTCGGGGCCATAGGTAGCTAAACCATCTCTACAGTAATATGTAGGGCATATGTCCTCAGGGCAGTCATCTGTAAAATTTTCAACAGGTCCAGTCAGGACAGGAACGAGTACAACTCATCAAGAATACCCAAGTAAATGACAGGGAACTATAAATCAGTTATAGACAGTTTTAATGATGAATATGGCAGTTTATATACAGGTGATGGTATAGAGAATAGATAAGATACAAGGAAAGTAAGTAACTAAAACAAGAGAAGAAAGATGGCAATGAAGACTGTAAAATAAATCTAGCTGAACTAAGTAACATAATGAGTCCAGAAAGTAATTGCAAAACAAGTGTAAACTGCTATAAATCCAGTACGAGATGAATCTAATACAAGATGAATCCAGTACCAGATAATTCTAGGTAGTGATCAAGAATCCAGGTGAGTCCAGCTAATCTAATAGTGTGTTTTAAAATACCGAGATCGACATGTAAACGACTGTGGGTAATCAGGCACATCTCTCACTGATCAGGCAAGAGATGGCTATGCTTCCAGTAGATTCCAGTTGGAGATTCCAGATTTGGGGTATGTCTACATGTCTTACTCAATATTTCCTCGCCCCATAATACAAATGAATCCAGAATTCGACATGAGAATCGAGATGAGTCCAGCCAAAGTATGATGATTCCAGAAATAGATTCCGGAATGATTCCAGTGATTCCAGTAATAGAGGCCAGATAATATGGTGAGTGTGTCGTATACATGAATCCAGAAATATCCATACGTATGGTATCAAAGAATCACATAAAACTAAATAGAACTAAAATACAGTAACTGGCAAATAAATGAAAGAACTATCAGAGAATGTACTCGTCTGATACTCTGAAAAGAGTAGTGTAAGGTTAGATGTCTGCACCGGAGTCACAATGTCCTAAATAGAACAGTACAGGTTATAATGTGTTTAAAATAAGGTAAATGATGTTTATGATGCAATCTACATGACTTCTAGGTCAATCTAGGTCAAAGTCAACTCTAAGTCAAACCTGGTCAACTGTCTAGGTCAAACTAGGTCCAAGTCAAACTTGGTCAACTCTGGGTCAACCCAAGTTAATACTCTAGTCAAACTAGGTCAATTGGTCACATCTAAACTAATGTTGACTTTTGGTCAACTCTAGTCAAACTAGACTAGTCAAACTAAGTCAACTAGGTCAAACTTAGTCTAGTCAAGTCTCACTAGGCCTAACCAAGCCTAGACTAGCAAGCACACCCAATTTCTAGGCTATACAAGCCAAACTCACTCCTACACTGGCATTCAAGCCATAAACACAGGTTTATGAGCCATAGGCTATATGCCTAGGCTAATCATACATTCACACATCATGTATATTTACTGATCTAATATAAATTATCATACACCTATATATGTCTATACCACATTACTATTTATCAAGTATATAGAATATACATATAACATATAGGCTACCATATGCATATCCCATATACATTATATGTATCCATATAATATTAGTACCCACACATGATATATTTATAGGATACCTTAATATATATATACATATCAATACATATATATATATACCTATGTATAGAGAATAGGAAAACACATATTGTGTCCAAGTGTGTGCGGTGTGTGCTCAGTCAAGTGACAGGGGAGGTTGTATGTACATTACAGTGATATGAATTCCAGAAATTGATGTACAAATCAGTGCACATTGTAATGATAGTGTTTATATCAATTGAAGCTCAAACCTATTTCCCTACTCAAACTAAACCCCATATCCTTCTAAAATGTTCAAAACTGAACACTCACCCAGGCCTTGTAAGCTGGAACCCTCTTCCTTGCTAGTACTTTGCAGATACCCTCCCCCACATGCAGTAAAGTAACAAAAGTGATAGAGTTTAGCCTAGTGCTAAACATTAAGGAAAAATCAGTTTTTAGAAGGAATTTTAAAACAGAAATGCAAACTCTGAAAAGTATTAGTTGACAGTTCACAAATCGAAGCAATTCGAAATCCATGAAGTGAACAACATTGAACCTCAACCTATTCCCAGGCATGTAATCATGCTACAAATTAAAGATGAATAATAATTAACCACACAACAGTAAAAAATGGTATTCATAATCTCAGAGCAACATGAAAAAACTGGGTATCAGTTGATACACAGGCAGCCCCCTAACCCATTCAAAATCCCATTAATCAATTGCTCTAACTCAATTACAAATTAACATTTAAGTAACTAACAACAGGTGATTGAATAAGCAGGTAATTGAATCATAAATTCTCAGTTGAATAGGAATTTGAAATCAGAACAGGAGTATTCCTGGACTGTGTGTTCAGTCCAGCCCCATTGGACACCCCCAATCTATACTCGAAATCCTATTCTATAGTACAAAGCCTCGACTAATGTGTAAAACCAACCTAGCAAGTCCTATTACACAGGTAGGAAACAATTTAGTGGTTCAAACAACATCTAATTCAGATTTAGAAGGGAAATCAATTCAGAATTTTGAATAAATACATGGTATCATAAAATAGGACAGTTCATACGCATTGTTCATGCGAATCAAATCATTCAAAATCATACAACATGTGTCAGAGGTTAATACAGGCCATACGTGTCATGAGGGGTGTGTTCGTGTCCAGGAAACTGGACACGAACGTGTCCAAAATAAAATTCGAAACTGTGTCTGAAAACAGGAAATTCAGTCTTCGTGCACGCGTGCACGTGTGTCCAACTCACGACACAGGCCACGTGGAGACACGTGGCTGTGCACACGTGTTCACCTAGACTAGGGGACGTGTCCAAATGCCTGTCCCGTGTCCACGTGGTGTCTACGTGTCGATACGAGGTCGTATCAGTGAGCAATTTCTGTGCATGAAGTGACAGTGCGGGACCCGTGCGAACGCGATAACTTCGCGGACAGTGAACGAAAGTTCGTAAAACTTTGCATGTGTGATGTCAGTGAGTGCCCGCACGTACCCACAAATTTTTATGGCATATAGTGTCGTGTCCTGTGTCAAGCCCGAATAGCAGGGGACTGCACGGGCACAGTACGGTGCCTCGTGCATGGGGTGCGTGTCCATTTTGGACACAAAAATCCCCTAAATTCGTGCTCAGTGTTCAACAAAATGAATCTACACATCAAGAGCTGTCCAAATATATAATTTCTTTTGAAAAACATTAACATTCAATCCATTGAGGCATTTCGTCGAACACCTAACTTACACTACGACGCGTGTCCGATACGGACACCAAAAGGACACGAAATTCACCCAATTTTCAGGGACACCTAGAAGACTCCTAGATCTAGCTCTACATGCAAAGAAAACTAAAATTTAAATCAATTTAAAGGGTTTTACCTATAAGTGCAAATTGTATGGAAAAGCTCCAAATGGGGGATGTTCCTCTTGATGGCCAAATGCTCCAATTGAGCCCAAAACTGAGATTAACCTTCAGAAATATTAAATATACAAAAATTAGAACCTAATGCAAAAGACTAGGATAAAAAAGGAGATCAAATGAATAAATGGAAATTTTTGGAAGGGGGAAGAATACCTCTCTTTTCTCCAAGTGTTGGAATGTTAAAAAGAGGCAAGCCCTAAAGAATAAGTGTTTAAATAGGGTGGGGATCCCTATGTGGCTGGTCATTTAGGATTCGGTTAGGGTTAGGGCTTCTAGTTATGGTCCATGGGCTTAAGTTATGATCAATTTAAATCATTAAGTCATAAGCCATTTCATGAAACCATAAGCCGTGACTAAAATCCACTAAACCAAATCCCCTCATTCTAAAACTATTCTCTAATGACTAAAATAAGTTAACTCAAGTTAGACTAGGGTCACCATGGTTAGGGTTAGCTTCTATGCTAGTCCACTAGGTCTCAACAAGTCAAAGTCAAACAAGAATTCACCAATTCAACAAATCACCAAATAATTCAAATAAGTCAAAATGACCAAATTACCCCTAGGCTAAAAATGATAATTAATCATCCTAATGACATGGTTAGGCCCTAGGTCATGCAGTCTCTCAGGCTTCACTAGCAGCACATAAAAATCACAAGTCATGACTTAAATCAGTTTTTAAATAGTTTAAAAATTTATAAAAATCACCAAAAATCATAATATGAAATGAATATTAATAAATAATAATTATAATTATAAAATTTTAAAATTACCCTCATCTGGAAAACTGGGTGTTACACATCTAAAGGGAAAGATAGCTAGGCCTCCTCGACCTATTAGTCTAGTGCAGCTCCAGCAGGCTCTAGTACGTCAGCAGGCTAATGGCCATAGTACGTGTCACATATCGCCTCCATCTCACCTGCAACATATCCAATCAGGAGCAGAGCAAAGTACAGTTCTAGGTAATGAACAAGAACATCATGATATGAAAATAAGTACATGAGAACATAGAATATAAAGTCCAGGAAAAGTACATAAAAGTACAGGAATGTAAATACAGGAAGTACATAAAATAAAGTACATAAGTATAAACCATGAACCTGAAGTACAAGACATGATATGTGCACAATATTTGAAATACAACTATCCTATGTGACAGGCTGGGGTGAGTACAGGAATAAGTACAGGAGTACATGAATATCGATACGGCTTAGGACCCGCGTGCACAGTACGAGGCCTAAGCTATCTACATGAATTTTTGATCTCTGGGTTTGCTCACATAGCTAGTGTATTTTCTCTCCCCGACCACAAGTAAATACAAGAACATGAAAGTACAGGAGAACATGATATTATGTCATGACGTGTCACAGGAAAAGCACAGGATATGAATGTAAATGAACATCAACCATAGAATGTACTTGCCTTACTCTAAAAAAGTACGGGTAATCAGTGGAGCTGGATGTCCTCCTGTTATATTAAGTACAACTTGGTTAAAGACTAAACAAGTTCTTTTTTTTCTTACCTATATCTCTTATTAGTTATTTTAGATTTACTAAATAAACTTATCAATTAATACATTTGACTCTATATTAGGATTATATATAAATGTACCATATCTGTTCTAATTAGTGATAAATATGTAGTATAATTTATTAGTATAACCAGAAAATAGTTTATAGTCCCTATTATTTGGGTTTTATTGAATCATAAGATTTGTAATATAAATACTTAAAGTTGCTTTGAGCTAAAACCTCAACCAAAGAAAGTTTAAACCAAGCTTCAGCAAAAGTCCAAACTCTTAACCTTTGGGCAACAAAACCCAAGGCCTAATGTAATGCATGTTATTCGTATTACGTATTTTGGAATACATGTGCATATTTTATCTTGTATTGCATGATTTCTTGCTTGGCTCATCTTGGCATTTCATGACTTGGCTTGTTTTAGCTTGGTTCGGCTAGGCTTGGTTTGCCTTGGTTCAACATGAACCAGGGGAAGAACCCCCACCTACCACCTCCTCACCATTTATTAACCCACTCCCTTCTCTCTCTTCTCATTAATTCCCTCCATTATTTCTTCTTCTCCACCATTACTTCTTCAACCACCAGGAGAGAGAGAGAGCTTAGGCAAGTGCATCTTGCTTCATGGAGGAACTCAAGATTTATTATTCTATTTTTTTTTTTTGTAATATTCTAAGACACTTTAGTGCTTGACATTTTCAATTTCCATGTCTAAATTCTTCTAGATCTAAGTTTATTTCATTTTTAGATTTCTTGGATTTTGATCTACTTAAAATTATTATTTCCAAGTTTTGTTGGTTCCATGTTGTAGAGAATTTCATTCTACCATATTTTGACCTATGGAAGTCCAGATTTGGGCTTGGAATGAAGGACTATAGAGCTTGGAAGCCATAAACTTCATGGTTCTTCTTCTCGGACCAGTGGAGAAGGAGCACAGTCTTCCAGCCGCATGGAGTACTTGACCGCATGAACATTCATGCGGCAAGTCCCTTTCCAGCCGCATATAGCCTTGACTTCACTTAGCTGCATGGCGTATTAACCTTTCAGCCTCATGAAGACAACTCACTACAGCCGCATAAGACTTGGCATTCTCAGCCGCATGAGATCCCACTTGAACTCAGCCGCATAAAGGCTTGCATGTCCGCAGCCACATGAGCACTTGCATTTCTAGCCGCATAAGCCGCCTTTCGTCTCAACCGCATGGGATCACTCCTTTCCCAGCCGCATGAGTTATTCCCTTGCTCAGCCGTATATAACCCGAACCCTTAGCCGCATGCGCCCTGCACTCCCCAGCCGCATGCGCCCACTCCTTTCCGACTGCATGGACTTGTATTATTCGAGCCGTATAAGACCCTGTCCTCCCAGCCGCATGGACTTCTGAATCTCCAGCCGCATGAGATCCGATCTCTTGGCCGCATAAGCTCTATTCTCTCAGCCGTATGGCCCCTTCCACAGTCTTGTACTTTTATTATTATTATTATTATTATTATTATTATTATTAAAATATCTTATTTATGTCTATGTCATGTAAATTCTGGCATAATTCCTGAACACGACAGTGGCCCCTTCGTGGTGCACTCTTTACCAGTAAACTGACACGATATATCATGACATCCTGTTACGATAGCTAGCCTGACATGACAAGTATGAATGACCTGGACACCGTCGACGATTGTGCTTGTACAAATGAACCCGTCTTGTCTTGCATCATGTCTAGGACGGGGACCCCTGAGTACCACGGTCAGGGGTACCTACTAAAAAGGACTAAGGCTAATAACTAGAATAACACAGTAGTCATGAAGAGATTTCCCAGCTACAGGCAATCTCGTTATCTTGGTGCCCCACTTGGGATCTGTAGCCTGCTGTCGAGTAACGCACATTTCCAGCACACTGTCATGTGCTGCACCCTTATTGTACTAATATTCGACCTGGATAACCTGGATGGTCTGCAGGGCTTGTGGCTGTTGGAATAATCTCACTGCATTTTGCTAGTAACTAGGCCTGTGATAACCCTAGTTAGTTAAAGTATCAAGTCGTAATTATTGCTTGGCCGTAATTGTTGGATGAGGTACAATCTGTCTAGTCTTGTCTTGATCACGTACAAGATTGTCACATGACCTGTTTTCTTATTTTATCTTGCCGATAAATGGTGGGAGAAAGTAAGTTTTGTTCAGACGAAGGGTTACAACCCCGATCCTTGTTTAGTTTACGGGTTGTAACCTGGTTATCTGAATAGATCCATAGTTATCTCATCGTATATCAACTGTCATATTTTTCCTTAATTACAGTCTTTTATTATGTAATTATACTCTTATGCTAATTGCTGGTTTTAGTTCTTAAGTGAAGCCTCCTTTGTGGTGCTTGCTCTTTTTGGGGTCTGACCCAGCTGGTTTTGTATAGCCAGATATCGGAGCAGCACCAGAGGATCTACCGACCTTCCAGCCAAATGGTGACCACCAGGCATAACCCTGGCAATGAGTGGATTTCTTTTTGTTCTTCCATTTTATTATAAAATTATTCTTTTGAGGCATTTAGCCGACGAGCACTTGTTAGCTCGGTTGCACCTTTATTTATTGTCTGCCTACGGGCTGTAACATGATTGACAGATCCTAGGGTTGATCATGTATGACTAAAACTCTTGCTAGTCTTCACATTTTGTAACGAATAGCTTCATGATCAGCTGAATATGTAATGTTTGGGACGCCTTACTATCGTATATTTGGTGATCTTACATCTTGTAACATTTATTTGCTTGCTTATGATTGAGACACTAGGCTTGTTCTTGACTATAGAAGACTGATGGATTGTAGTTAAACCCTCATATATCTAGACAGCCGTGAACGTATAGTGAGGTGGATTCCATTTCATTATACGTAGCTGGCTATGTCTGCCCTCGCTCTCCAGTATTCTGGTTCTGGGGCGTGATATGGTTTAATTGGTGGCCCATACAGGTCTTGTAAATCAAGATATATGAGGGTTTACCGAATAGATGTCTCAATCAGCACTCGCCCTTGATCTCTGCTCGTATCCTCTGAATCCCTGAATTCTTGACCTGATCACATGCTTGTATCTTTGATCTGTCCTGGTCCTTTCTTATTGCTCCCTATGTCGTCTTCTTCAGCGGCATTGTTCCTGGACCTGCCGATCAGCAAGGCGGAGCACCTTCCGTGGACCAGCAGCAACCTGGAGATCAAGCCCAGCATTCTGGAGTAGCCTCCAGAGTCATGCCTACTGGGGGTCAAGAGCCACAAGTTCAGCCAGTTCAGTCTGCAGAGCCTGATGATGGTACTTTGGTAGGTCTCATCAGATCATTGTTAGCTTTTTAAGATCACCGAGGAGATACCTTACATCAGGCAGTGGCAGATGCTCTAGGCAGAGGTGCACATCATGGGAACAGTACGGCCAACAGCTTTAAGCCCTTGAACCCTCCCTTCTTCGACGGCAGTAAAGATGCTATCGCTGCTGATACATGGCTTCAGGATACAGAGGTAATTTTGGAGGCAGCAAAGAGTATACCTCCCAGAGGATTGAGGACAGGATCGGAGGTCAGAATCGATCTCATGGCCAGATGAATCAGTCTTCAGCACCAGCCCCGGCAGCTAGGGCTTTGACTATTAGAGTTTTCCGAAGGGCGTATTCGATTTCGTCGGTTCATCACTCGACACCGACGTCCCCTCAGTAACAGAAACAGAAGCAGTCTTCTGCAATATGCTGTACTCATTATGGGAAGCCAAGGCATGTACTATCAGAATATCGCAGAGCACAGGGATTGTGCTTGGCTTGTGGAGCACCGGATCATAAGATAGGGCCCTGTCCGAATAGAGCCGGTTCCCCTCATCGGACCAGACTAGTCCCTCGGTAAGGGGACCAGCACCAGCACTAGTGCAGCAGTAGTACCAACCTTCGAGGCCATTGCCGCCTCAGACCCAAGTATTCCAGCAGCAGAGACCCCAACAGTATGCCCTGGTCCAAGCTCAGATTCATAATTGGCAGAGAGGTTTCTAGCAGAATGTCTTTCTTCTTCCTTCTGCCTTCGATTTCTTGCTTGCATGATTGATTGCTTGATTTATTGCCTAGATTTAACTTGCTTGTGATTAGTATAGCTTGTTCTGGTCTCTCTAGCCTCTTAATTTAATTCTGAGGATGGAATTTTTTTAAGGTGGGTAAAGTTGTAATACCTTTTGTTCGTATTACGTATTTTGGAATATATATGCGTATTTTATCTTGTATTGCATGATTCCTTGCTTGGCTTATCTTGGCATTTCATGACTTGGCTTGTTTTGGCTTAGTTCGGCTAGGCTTGGTTTGCCTTGGTTCATCATGAGCCAAGGGAAGAACCCCCACCTACCACCTCCTCACCATTTATTAACCCACTCCCTTATCTCTCTTCTCATTAATTCCCTCTATTATTTTTTCTTCTCCACCATTACTTCTTCAACCACCAGGAGAGAGAGAGAGAGAGAGAGAAAGCTTAGGCAAGTGCATCTTGCTTCATGGAGGAACTCAAGATTTAGTGTTCCATTTTCTTCCTTACAACATTCTAAGAATCTTTAGTGCTTGGCATTTTCAACTTTTATGGCTAAATTCTTCTAGATCTAAGTTTATTTCATTTTTAGATTTCTTGGATTTTGATCTACTTAACATTATTATTTTCAAGTTTTGTTGGTTCCATATTGTAGAGAATTTCATTCTACCCTATGAAAGTCAGATTTGGACTTGGAATGAAGGACTATGGAGCTTGGGAGCCATGAACTTCATGGTTCTTCTTCTCGGACCAGTGGAGAAGGAGCACAGTCGCCCAGCCGCATGGAGTACTTGACCGCATGAACATTCATACGGCAAGTCCCTTTCCAGCTGTATATGGCCTTAACTTCACTTAGTTGTATGGCGCATTAACCTTTCAGCCTCATAAAGACAACTCACTGCAGCCGTATAAGACTTGGCATTCTCAGTCGCATGAGATCCCACTTGAACTCAGCCGCATAAACGCTTGTATGTTCGCAGCCGCATGAGCACTTGCATTTCTAGCCGCATAAGCCGCCTTTCGTCTCAGCCGCATGGGATCAGTCCTTTTCCAGCCGCATGAGTTGTTCCCTTGCTCAACCGCATATAACCCGAACCCTTAGCAGCATACGCCCTGTACTCCCCAGCCGCATGCGCCCACTCCTTCCCGGCCGCATGGACTTGTATATTCGAGCCGTATAAGACCCTATCCTCCCCAGCCGCATGGACTTCTGAATCCCCAGCCGCATGAGATCCGATCTCTTGGCCGCATAAGCTCTATTCTCTCAGCCGCATGGCCCCTTCCACAGTCTTGTTCTTTTATTATTATTATTATTATTATTATTATTATTATTATTATTATTATTATTATTATTATTTAAAAAAATGTCTCATTTATGTCTATGTCATGTAAATTCTGGCATAATTCCTGAACACGACAGTGGCCCCTTCGTGGTACACTCTTGACTAGTAAACTGACACGATATATCATGACATGATGTTATGACAGCTAGCCGGACATGACAAGTATTAATGACCTGGACACCGTGGACGATTGTGCTTGTATAAATGAACCCGTCTTGTCTTACATCATATCTAGGACGGGAACCCCTGAGTACCACGGTCAGGGGTACCTACTAAAAAGGACTAAGGCTAATAACTAGATTAACACAGTAGTCATGAAGAGATTTTCCAGCTACAGACAATCCTGTTATCTGGGTGCCCCATTTGGGATCTGTAGCCTGCCGTCGAGTAGGGCACATTTCCAGCACACTGTCATGTGTTGCACCCTTATTATACTAATATTCGACCTCTGGATGGTCTGCAGGGCTTGTGGCTGTTGGAATAATCTCACTGCATCTTGCTAGTAACTAGGCCTGTGATAACCCTAGTTAGTTAATGTATCAAGCCGTACTTATTGTTTGGCCGTGATTGTTAGATGAGGTACAATCTGTCTAGTCTTGTCTTGATCATGTACAAGATTGTCACATGACCTGTTTTCTTATTTTATATTGCCGATAAATGGTGGGAGAAACCAAGTTCTGTTCAGACGAAGGATTACAACCTCGGTCCTTGTTTGGTTTACGGGTTGTAACCTGGTTATCTGAATAGTCCCATGGTTATCTCATCGTATATCACCTGTCATGCTTTTCCTTAATTACAGTCTTTTATTATGTAATTATACTCTTGTGCTGATTGCTGTTTTTAGTTCTTAAGTGAAGTCTCCTTTGTGGTGCTTGCTCTTTCTGGGGTCTGACCAAGCTAGTTTTGTATGGCCAGATATCGGAGCAGCACCAGAGGATCTACCGACCTTCCAGCCAAATGGTGACTACCAGGCGTAACCCTGGCAACGAGTGGGTTTCTTTTTGTTCTTCCACTTTATTGTAAAATTATTCTTTTGAGGCGTTTAGCCGACGAGCACATGTTAGCTCGGTTGTACCTTTATTTACTATCTGCCTACGGGCTGTAACATGATTAACAGATCCTAGGGTTGATCATGTATGACTAAAACTCTTGCTAGTCTTCACATTTTGTAACGACTAGCTTCATGATCAGCTGAATATGTAATGTTTGGGACGACTTACTAATGTATATTTGGTGATCTTACATCTTGTAACATTTATTTGCTTGCTTGTGATTGAGACACTAGACTTGTTCTTGACCATAGGAGACTGATGGATTGTAGTTAAACCCTCATATATCTAGACAGCCGTGACCGTATAGTGAGGTGGATTCCATTTCATTATACGTAGCTGACTATGTCTGCCCCCGCTATCCAGTATTCTGGTTCTGGGGTGTGACACCTAACTTCCTACAGTTCATATGAAACTAGGCTCCATGATCTAGAGCTAGCAGATAGGGCATAATCCAAATCATAAGAGTTGCCTGCACCAACAATCAAGAAGACCAAAACACATTGAATTCCTAAATTGAATCCATCCCCACAAGCAACTTGTGTCCACCAATTCATACCCATCTTATTTAGAACCCAACAAAACACAATCAAAGATGTAAATATTTAAATGTAACCTTCCAACCAACCAAGCCTTCCTAGCATACATAGGCCATTCAAAGAAATGAACACAACCTTCATGTATCAATTAGGCATACTCAACATCTCAGGATCCACAAAATATACGTAACTTAGCAAAATATTAGTTTCAAACTTATACAACTCTACTGCAATATTAGCTATAAAGTATTAATTAGAAAATCAGTAAAGCAAAGCTAAAAGATTAACAATCTTCATTGCAAAAATAGCCAAAATCCACCAACATCTCCTACTGAACTGGTCCAGTCTCCCTTTTCCATACTCGGACACGAACAGGAAGGACACGCACCCAGGCCCGGACACAACTCAAGAGACACGAACTCACGATCATCACAGAAACAACAACACAATCATGTTACAATCGAGTATGCGTAAAGCTGAAACAAAAGGTAAGCATTACCTGGATTCAAATTCTGACAAGGCTAGCTAGGATTGGATACGAATCAACAATCCTGTATAGCAATTATAACAACAATTGCACATCAACAGTTAGGGTTAACAGACAACCAGCCCCTCAAATCGAAATAGCAAGGATTGATCATTAACAGAGGGTGCAATAAATCAAGAATACAAGGTTCTCAATCAACAGCAGTAACATCAAAAAAATGTAGAAAGAAACAACTAACTTTCCAAAACTGAGTTCGATGATCGAATTCGAACAGAACTTGATCTTCTCAATTAGATCGATCAACTCTGGAAAGTATTCGAAATTCTATAAGAAACGAGGAAACACAGATCCAAAAGGCTTTAGAGATTCAACACTCATCGATCGTCAGATCTGAACAAAGCACCTCAACTCGATCAAAATCCTTCGGCAATTTGCTACAACAATTCGTTCCAAAGTGAAAAGTAATTCGATCAATCAATAATTCAGAGAAGATGAAGAGAAACAAACATACCTACAGAGAAATCGAAATCACTGTGGCCGAGAGTGCCGATCGTGGATGATCGATCGACCTAGAGCTCTGTTAACCGACCATGCCAAACCGAAATCCAATCGATCCAGGAAGGATAAAGGAGCCGTTATAAAATAGAACAAATCATCCCCTCGAATTTTCGAAATCAAAAGGAACAGATCAAGCAAACTCACCAAACACCAAAGTCGATTTGTAAAGGAGAGCATCGGAGAAGGAAATCAGACCATCGTTCACATCAGAGAAGGAAGGATGCCTCTACAGAGGAGATCGTCCTCCACGAGCCGTCGGCTGGGATGCTACTGGTGGAGATGCACTCGTCGGGAAATTAGGGCTCGCCTAAACGCTGTAGCCGTGGAGACGAAGACTTTCCCCCAGAGTGGGTGCTGCCGGAGTGGTTGCCGCCACCATCGCCATCTCCAAGTCGCCGATGAAGAAATTAGCATTAGGTTTGCAGAGGGGATTTGGGAATGAATGGAGCTCAAGAACAACGAAGAGAGTGAAAATGAAATTGAGACCACTCAGTCCCTCTCTTCAGCATATATGGAAGAAAAGGAAAAGTTGTAATTTAGCCCTCCCAAAAAAACCAATTTCTAAAAACCCCCACTTCTTTTTCATTATTTATACTGAGTTCAGAAAATCAGTTAGGAGGAAAATGAGAGGTTACAAGTGGTGGGCCACAAGTTTGTTTGTTACAACAAACTTTCAAATTCAAAATTCCTGCTCCTAATTTCTTTTTCCTCCAAAATATTCAAAAAAACTTATTATTTGAAAATCAATTAAACAATTAATCATTAAACAGAAGATAGACTTTAAAAAATACTGAAAAATTGGAGCGACAGTAACCCACGAAGGAACAATGCAAGTCAAGGAGTCAAAAATCAGCCGACTTACTCAAGAATACGAGGCGTTCAAGATGAAGCCAAATGAATCTGTCACTCAGATGTTTACGAGATTCCTGGATATTGTAAATCCTTTGTCTTTATTAGGCAGGAATATAGTAACCATAAGAAGATTCATAAACTTCTACAAGCTCTCACGAAGAACTGGATTCCAAAAGCTACAGCAATCATTGAAGGAAACGACCTCTCAATAATGTCTCTGGAAACACTCATGGGTAAGCTACTCACTCACGAGTTGGAACTTCAAGACTTTGAAGATGCTATACCAAAGAAGAAGTCAGAGAAGTCGATCGCTTTCAAGGCCCAACAAAGAAGAACTGTCGAAGAAGATTCTGACGACAGCGACTCTGACTCTGAAGATCAAGCTCTTCTGGTAAGAAAATTCAAGAAGTTTATGAGATTCAATAGAAGAACAAAGGACAGCAACAGCAATAACAATGAGGAAGATCCTATTTGCTACGGATGTATGAAAAAAGGACATATGAGGAAAGATTGTCCAACAGCATCATCATCAACCAGAAAAAGCAGCAAATATGACAAAGGCTACCTGAAGAGATCTACATCAAGGAAGTACGCCAATACTAGCATATGGCATGAGAGTGAAGCCAGGGACTCAGAAGACAAACAATCGAATGACGCTGCAAATGTATAATTGATGGCTTGCGATCAGGTAACCAGTAATCCTCTATTTGATCCTTATGATGATTTCACCTTTGAGCAACTATGAGAGGCTTTCAGTGACCTATTAAATGACTACAAGAAACTGCATAGTAAATATGAAACCTGTAAGAGTACAAAAGTGAGATAGGAAGACTTACTGACCAACTGCTGATGTTAGAAATAATGTTTCTTCAATTGAGTCTGGTGAGCTTTCTTCTATTAACCTATTGTTATACGAGACTACCAAGTTATCCGAAGAAAAAGACCAAACTATCATCCAGCCTAAGGAGAAAAAAAAGTCTCCAGTATGCACAAGTCAGAATGGAAACACTTACATCTGACTATACTAGATTATATGACACCTCCTAAAAGTTGGAAATTAGTTTAGAAAAACGGCCTGAAGTTGCTGCTTCCTATTCTAACACGTGTCAATTATCGAATCATCGGAACACACCCAAACCAAACACTGTCAGACCAAACCATACCAAACCACTGCCCAAGAAGACTATTAGGCATACATTTTTCTATACTAGAAAACTAAAACCTACCAATCATACACCTCATACAACTTTCAACACTCAACATCCAAAATGTCATTATTGTGGCCTCATTGGTCATATATACTCTGCATGTAGAATCCGAAAGTTAGTAGATTTAAATGTTTATGCATGGATACCGAAGACTAACATGTCAGGACCCTATAAAAAATGGGTAACAAGAGTTTCATCTGTAAATTATTTTGTAGGTGGGACACCTTTCACATGCTAAAAGCAAATGAATCCTCGACAGCGGTTGCTCACAGTACATGATCGATGATGCATAATTATTCGTAACACTATCGAAGAAGAATAAAGAAGGATACATCTCCTTCGGTAATAATTTGAAAGGGTACATAATCGGTATCGGTGACATTGGTAAGGCTTCCTACCCTGTGATTAAAGATGTTTGTCTAGTTACAAAGTTAAAACATAATCTGCTCAGCATAAGCTATTTAGTTGATTGCGGTTATGGCATTAACTTTATCAAAGACAAATGTACTATAGTTGATAGCTCAACTAGTAGTACTATCTTAGAAGGTATCAGGGAAGACAACATATATATTTTCTATCTGTTAGAAGATGCTAAGAAAGCATGTAGATGCTTGATGGCCAAGAGCATTGAGAGTCAACTATGGCATATGAGACTCGGTCATGCAAACATGGACACAATTTTAAGACTATCCACAAAGAAGTTAGTACACGGCTTACCGGACATATCTTTCAAGAAAGATACGGTATATAGCAAATATGAAAAGAACAAAGCTACCCGATCCGTCTTTAGCTCTGAGAATGTTGTAAGTACCACTAGACCTTTACAATTATTGCATATGGATTTATTTGGACCTAGTAGAATTGCTAGTCTAGGTGGTAAGTTATTTGTATTTGTTATTGTAAATGATTTCTCTAGATATACGTGGGTATATTTTCTTACACGCAAGAACGATGCTTTGTCAGAATTAATCACCTTTTTACAAGAAAGTACACAATGAAAAAGGTTTCATGATTACTCGCATTCGTAGTGATCATGGCAGCGAATTTGAGAATACAGAGTTCAAGCAATTCTTTGACACATACGATTATTTGCATGAGTTTTCCTGCCCTAGGACTCCACAACAAAATAGAGTTGTAGAACGTAAGAACATGACTCTATCTGAAATGGCTAGAGTAATGTTGAACCAGTTTAGTCTACCTAGATACTTTTGGGCTGAAGCTATCAATACAGCGTGCTATGTTCTCAAAAGGGTTCTGATTTGACTTATATCGAAGAAGACTCCCTATGAGTTATGGTTTGATACAACACCCACAGTTTCATATTTTAAGATATTTGGTTGTAAATACTTTATTCTTAATACTAAAGACAACTTGAGTAAATTTGATTAAAAAAGGCCGATAAAGGTATTTTTTAAGTTATACGGCAAAGAGCAAAGGATACAGAATCTTCAATAAGAGAACCATGATCATCGAAGAATCAATAAATGTCAAGTTTGATGAACTAAACCAACATTCAGTCGATGACGATGATGAAGACGTAAGTACACCAAGTACAGCTACTGCAAAACCTTCACACAAAGATGCAGAACCTTCACACCAAGCACCAGCTGAGTCTTCAAGCAAATCACATACAGAACCAGAAGCCGGAACCAACAATCCTGAGGATATGCCAAAAGAGATAAGATTCTTGCAGATCATCCAAAGGACTTAGTAATTTGTGAGATTACCAAGGGTGTAAGTACTTGTTCCTCTAATAAAGATATAGATTCCGGTGTTGCTTTTATCTCACAGTTTGAACCCAAAAATATTGAAGAAGCATGTAGTGATAATTTTTTGTTAGATGCTATACAAGAGAAATAAAACCAATTCGAACGAAATCAAGTTTGGGAACTTGTTCCCAAGCTCATTGATCATTCGGTCATTGGCACCCGTTGGGTATTCTGAAACAAACTGAACGAAAATAGTTTAGTGACTCGTAATAAGGCTCGACTCGTAGCTCAAAGATACAATCAAGAAGAAGGTATCGACTACGATGAGACCTATGCACCAGTTACGAGATTAGAATCCATTCGTATGTTATGTGCATTTACATGTTTTTATAATTTCAAATTATTTTAAATGGATGTTAAAAGCACATTTTTAAATGGTTTATAAAAGAAGAAGTTTATGTAGCTCAACCTCCAGGTTTTACTGATTTCAAAAATTTTGATTATGTTTTCAAGTTGAAGAAAGCCTTATACGGTTTGAAACAAGCCCCTCGTGCTTGGTACGATCGTCTAAGCTCTTTTCTACTTGATAACGGTTTTTTAAAGTGAAAGGCTGACACTACACTGTTTATAAAATCTTTGAATAGAAATCTTCTTTTGATTTAAATCTATGTAGATGATATTATTTTTGGATCCACTGATGAATCTCTTTGTCAAGAATTTTCAAAGTGTATGCAGAATGAGTTTGAGATGAGCATGATGGGAGAGCTGAAATTCTTTCTCGGACTGTAAATCAAACAAACCAACAATGGGACGTTCATAAATCAAGCAAAGTACACAAAAGATTTATTAAAGAAGTTCGACCTGGAAGCAGTCAAACCACTTAGCACTCCAATGGTGACTTCAACCAAGCTTGATATTGATGAACAAGGCAAATCCATCGACAAATATAAGTATCGAGGTATGATCGGTAGCTTACTGTACTTAACTGTCGACCTGATATTATGTTTAGTGTTTGCTTGTGTGTACATTTTCAAGTCAATCCTAAGAAATCACATCTGTGTGTAGTTATGTGTATCTTTCGACACCATAGAGACACTTCTTCTGTCGGCTTATGGTATCCTAAAACATATCGATTGACCTAACAGGTTATTCTGATGTTGATTTTGCTGGATGCAAAGTAGATAGAAAAAGTACCAGCGGTACATGTCATTTCCTAGGAAAAGCCCTAGTCTCTCGGTTTAGCAAGAAGCAAAATTATGTCATATTATCAACAACTGAGGCTGAGTATATCTTCGCAGGAAGTTGTTGTGCACAAATTTTATGGATGAAGCAAACTTTAGAAGACTTTGGCTTACACTTCACACACATACCCATTTTCTGTGATAACACTAGTTCTATTAATTTGACTAAGAATCCAGTATGTCATTCTCGTACTAAGCATATTGAGATTCGACATCATTTTCTTAGAGATCATCAACAAAAGGGAGATATAGACCTTGTATACATAGACACACAGAATCAATTGGCTGGCATTTTTACAAAATCTCTAGCGGAAGATCGTTTCAATTATTTACGTCGAGAATTAGAAATTTTAGATGTCAATAATATTAATTAATTTTATTAATTAATTTTTCAATACTCAATAACTGATTTCGAGACAAGCCTATAAAGAGTATGTCTGTCACCACGACTACAGTCGAAGCGAAGCAGTACTGAATTATCCTCCGGTGAACTCCTATTAGCTGGTATAGTACTCCTACAGCTAATCTGAAATAGACGCTGAGTAACAAAATTTAATTTATAAAATAATATTAATTATATTATTTGAAGTTTAAAATTACTAAACTTTGAATTAAATATTTGAAATGAGTTGATGAAAGAGCAATGCTACAGTTACAACCAAACTTTTACAACCTTCTTACAACTACTCACCCATTTCCTGATATGTGGGCCAGGTGGTGGCCTGGCCCATATGTCAGCAAATGGGTGTAAGTTGTAAAAAGGTTGTAAAAGTTTGGTTGTAAACCAAACATTTCCCTTGATGAAAAGGATGTGGCCCACAAGATTTTTTTTAAAAAAACCCAGGAGAACCACAGGCAAATTCGGCCCGAGTGCGGTCCGAATTCGGCCCAAGTTCGGTCCGAATTCGGCCAGAGTTCTTTTGGTGTTATATACTTTTTCTGTCGGTCCAAATTCGACCCCCTCCTTTTCATCTCTTCTAAACTTCATCAAAACAGCAGCAACAGCCGTCTGAAGGTCTTGCAAACCCTAGTTCTTCTCCACCTTCTTTTTTCCAATCCACGTGGAGAAATCAATCCAAACTTTGGATTCGTGCGGAGAATTCATCCCTCTACAACATACTTGAATCTCAGAAGGTATAACCCCTTCTTCCCTCCACTTTTAATTTTATAGGGTTATCTAGTTTTGGAAAAGAATGCCTAAAGGATTCAATCCTTTCAAGAGGAAGAAGACTAATGCCAGTGAAGAGGCATCATCTTTCGATTCGATTACGGATTTTCTCTTTCCCCGGTCCAATCGGGTGATGGCTTGTCAGATGAGTTTTACTTCATAACTCATGCCCAAGCATTTCTATGGTATGCCGACTTTGCCATGCGTACAATATGTAGCGGCGCTCCGATCAAATGGACTGTGTTTCCTGATCCTCGTACTTTGTTTGAGGCATTAGAGTTACACCATCTCGTTAACCAAAAATTTCCTAGAGCTACTAATACCCTTCGACTATTTTACTGTAACTTCGTATTAGACACTTTTTCTGCAAGAACTCGTGTTGGCGGGATCGATATCGAGTTCGATGATGTGTTGCTAGTGGACATCCTTGGTATTCCAAACGAAGGTGCATCGCTCAATGACATCACTGACTTTGACTTTTCCGAGGGCACGACTCTTGTTAGTTTTAAGAATGAGCTATGTGCGCCATCACGTGCTCGTCCTGAAAAGTTCAAGGCCAATAACTTGAACTTGTTTAACTAAGAGTTACATCACATCATCTATTCCACTATTCTTCCGAAATTCACTTTAAAAGATGATGTCACTGTACTTGAGCTATCTGCCCTCTATCACATTCTTAAGGAGATTCCTTTTTTTGCCCCTAAGACTATCATCCAGATGATGAAAAGATGTCACGAAAGAGACTGCAATCTTTCCTATGCGATGCTTATCCCTCTTATCTTTCTGTATTTTGATATCGATTTATCCATTTTGCGATCTGGACCCTGAGCCTAAGTATCTTCAGCTTTCTCGTCGCAGCACTGTCGCTGCTCCTGCACCTCATACTCCTGCTCCTAATTCCCCTATTCCTCCTCAGACTATCTTATAACTTTTGAGGGTATCCATCAGCACCTTTCGGATATGCAGACTTTCTTTGTTGACACTTCCAGGAAACATGAGTTCTGTGGCGTAACTCGGTTCCAGGCTATTGTCAACTCATTTGTCGATCTCTGATTTTCTCAGACGGGTCATTCTGCCAGTTCTTTTCCTAGAGACCCTGCTGTATCTAGTTACCGTATTGAAGATGAGGCGGTCCACTCTCTGTTCCAGCCAGAGAATGCTTATGATTGTTATCGTGGTTCGGGTGCTACTCCACACACCTCTGGAGCTGGTCCTTCTGGACATAGTGGTCGTACTAGGACTACTACTGATGATGATGATGAGGATGATATGTAATTTAGACATTTTGTCTATTTTTTTGTACTATTGTGACTGTTTATTGTCTTTGTTTACATGGAAATGCTCCGACATTCCAAGCTAGTATCAATACTTTTATTTGTGCTAGTTTTAGAACTTTTGGTGACATTTTCTGTGATATTTGTCTGTTAAACATCATTTTTTATTCTCTACTTTAGAGATTTATATCAGTTTAGTTCTATTTAGTATATCTTGTTATAGCACTCTTTTTTATGCTTCGATAAATTTTTTTACCAAGCCTGTGAACACTTTTAACTGCCTGTGATAAATATTTCATATTTCTTTATGTTGTGTTTTTTCATTGATTGTTGCTTATGCATATATTGCGGAGTAGATTTCTCTTTTGCAATTATTTTGCTAAGTGACAACGGGAGAGAAATAAGATCTAAAATCTTCTCTTTATAAGATTACATGAATAGAACAAATTGCAAAATTCATTTTTTTTGTCTTATCAAAGATACCAAAGATGTTATATGAGTCAAGGTTTGTCAATTATCAAATTGGGGGAGATTATTGGCCCATTGGTCATGGTCAAACCTGATTTTAATAATTAATCAAACTTTTTCTCGATATACGGAGCTACTCAGATGTTTACTCAAGATGTTTTGGACACTTGGACACTGATCAAGATCGAATATCTAGTCAATTGAGCTACTCATATGTTTACTCAAGACATTTTGAACACTTGGACACTGATCAAGATCGGATATCTACTCAATTCAAGACTGAAGTTATGTTTGCCACTCGAGTCTGTATTTCTTTATGCAATGTAGTTTTTTACTTTTATTGAGTCTAGAAATACGTTGTATACCGAGTCGTACTGGCAAATAGGCTATCTAAAATAGTTTTCAAAAAATGACCTATGTTTTCAAAAACATCCCTTATTTACAAAAGTTTCTGAAGGATTTCAAAAAGCCCAAAAATTATTTTTGAAAAACCCTGACCACCCCTGACAGAACTCGACCCGAGTTCGGCTAGAGTTCGGTTAGTGACCGTTTGATTTTCGAACGTTTAAAAACTTGGTCTCCCTTCAGTTGCGGCTTTTTTTCATAGAGTTCTGTCTGAATTCTGTCTGAATTATTGTCACGACCCGCACCCTGATTAGGGGAACGAGCACGTGGTTACGTCCAGCCTGCGCCACAAAATCGGCGGTAGAACGCTATATATAACGTCTGTAAATACTACGACTAAACAGTATAAAGGTACCTATCATCTCCGTATGGAGGAATATAATATGGCATAACTCAATCACAAGATAAAACTAAAGCAGATAGCACAAAATGGAAATATGATAGATGAAAGTAAAAAATAAGTTCAAGATCCAACACAAGCCCAGAGATATACACAATATCACAGAGTCTCAAAATATAATATAGAATACTACAGTCTGAGAGTACTAGGTGGATCGCAGTCTAGGAAAACCTAATTAAGCTATACTACTCTGGGTGTGCAAAGTCTACTGGCTCAACTATCAGGCCACGGTCCTGGACTACTCCTCTATCTCGACCCCATAATAGGTCGAGCAGTCTGCCTCAGAATCATCTGTAATATATCAATGGTATCCTGTCAGAAAAATGAGCAAGTACAAACACTAACAATAGTTCCATATGAATTGACAAATTCTATAAGAGACAGTATAATAAAATACAAGACAAAGATATAGGATGACTTGGGAACCATTCGGAAGCCGAGTTACAACCCATAAACCAACAAGGACCGGGGTTGTAACCCTTCTCCCAAACAGAACTTAGCCTCCAATCAAGGTATAGCATAAAGGCATGTAGAACATGTGAGTAAATGAATACAATAACATGGTGAAAAAAGTACTGAATGTAGAACTGAGCAGAATATAAGATATGATAAAATAAATATAAAATGTGCCTTGAATTATTAGGGCGTTATGTGATCGGCTTGGGAATGTTACAGGACAGGCTATCTACTTGGCCCGACAATCATAAAAAAATCTCTGGAAAGGGTCATACCGGCCAACCTGGATAACGTGCAAATGAATAAGATCTCGCTACACCCTACGTAAGGTGAGGGTGACGCAAGCACAAGAATATAGTGACAGGAAGGCTTTGATCACATAGCCCCTAATAATTTCCCATCCGCGAATAGTATAATGAATCTGGACATGACACGTCATAACACATGATTTCATGAGAGGGTAGCAAGTCTCCTTAGAAATTGGAGTCTATACAAGTACAGAAAACAAGACAGAAAATGTACCAATATACCAAAAAAATCTAGGAACAATATCTCATGTCATGATCCAACATATACTAGTCCGTGAACTATCGTGACTGGAAATCGAGTTAGAGACTACAACTGAATCGGATATAACAGATATCAAGACAAAGAAAACTATCATTAAATGTACTCGCATGTGGTCCTGAGCTGATAAGGTGAACAGACGCTCAGAGTAATCACAGACCTAAAGATGAGATACTATAAGTTAAACAGGGTTTTATAATAAAAGGGAAACTAATTTAAGTCATGATATGCAAGTCTAAGTCAAACTAGACCAAACTAGGTCAAACTGGGTTATACTAGATCATACTAGATCATACTAGGTCATACTAGGTCACTGAAAGTTAATCCAAGTCAAACTAGGTCAATCTGAGTCAAAGGTTGACTTACAGTTGACTTTTGGTCAACTGGTCAATCCTGGTCAACCCTGGTGAACTCTAGTCAACCCTAGGTCAAATTAGGCTAATGTTGTCCAAATGTTGAATTTCAGTCAACTGGTCAACTCTGGCTTGGTTTCGGTCAATTCTAATCAAGAGTTGACTTTTGGTCAAAAAGTCAACTCTTCGTCAACGGAAGTCAAGACTAGCCTAAACTACCCTCATCTAGTCATTACCTACCAAGACAACCTATTTCTAACCCCATCTAGCAATCAGAAACCCAATACCTTATATTACCCAATATCCTAACATTTACCCTTTACAAGGTATTCCCGATACCTTACCCCATTACAAAGGAAACCCTGCTAATCCTCAAGATACTAGCCTAGGCTGCTTAGGGTAGCTAGATACTATCCTATCTAAGGTTTACCTACCAAGAAATATGGGTTTTCTAGACATCTAGTCCAGCTTATGGTCATGTTGGTCATCTCATCATTACCTTAGTGTATCGTCATGATACACTATAGTATCTTGAGACACCACACTCTATACTCCACTAAACCTTTCTAGTTCACTCTTCCATACTCTCCTAATGTCTAGGTTAGTCACACTAATTAGTCTACTAGGATACTAACATATCTAAGCCACTATCCTAACTAACCACTACTAACACAACACTAGCACCAACACTATCTCACTCATAACACCACTCACAACTCTACTCCTAACCCACACTCTAGACACCACACTAAGGCACTAAACTAAGGGTTTATATAGGTCATCTAGGGGATCAATTTGTGGGGCATAAATGATTGAATGCATTAGTGAATGGATGGAAGATTATATTGGTAAATGAATGCATATGAGTTAATTGATAGATGAGTGATTGAATGGAATTATGGATAGATGGATGGATGAAGGAATGCTTATGGATGGATGGAACAAATGAATGAATGGAAGGGTGCATAGATGAATGCTAAGGGGCTGCAGGGGACTGATGCCCCCCCCTCACACGGATGCATAGCAGCAGTGCATATTGCTGCTACTGCTGGTTGTTTAAATGCAGTCCCCTGTAGGGACTACTGCTATGCTAACTGCTCGAGCAATGCTCCATGCTCACTGCTGCTAAGGGCTGATCCCCCCTCCTCTTACTGCTACAAGGTAGCAGTTTCTACTGCTACTGCTGCTGCGAAGGGCAGCAGCTCACTCCCTCTCCCTCTCGACATCTCTCCATCACTTCTTTCTATATCAAACTCTATATTACACACACATATATATATACATGACACACTCCATAAATATATATAGACTCACAATATATATATATATATATATATATATATATATATATATATATATATATTATATATACATATATATATATATATGTTTTTGTGGTGGCCCACGCAGGTCATGTGTCGCAAATAGTGCGATCTCGTAATGGTGCTTGACTTAGAGTAGTAATTACGAGCCTGCGATTAGGACATAGGATCTAGGATATGATAGGAGTTACTCAATCACATTTTAGAAAATTTCTGATCTTTTGATTACTATGACAATTCTTGCATTGAATTTAATTGTCCTTCTTTGATATTCCCTATCATGTGCCATATTGATTCCTTGTTTCAATCTATCCTCAGGATGACGATTACTCGCTCTCAGGCAGCAAGATCTAGTGCTGTTTCGGAGAGGCCCGATCTGATAGGACCTCCACCTTCGGTTGAGGGAGCTGCAGTTGAAAGAGTTGCCACCTTAGTTTCTGTCCTTTAGACGGGAGTAGCAGCGACGGTTCCAGGAGGTCTTGCACCTCCAGCTGCGGGACCGTCCATAGTCATTCCTGAGACTCTTCCACCGTCGCCTCCGCTATCGACTGATGCACAGCAGATGATGGTCCTTCTACAGCAGATATTGGAGACCCAGAGGGCCCAGGCCGAGGCACAGCAGCATCAGGTGTCACGACCCGCACCCTAGAGTTAGGGCACGAGAACGCAACGACGCCCAGCCTACGCCGTAGTGTCGGCGGTAGAACGCTATCCTAGATCTCAATGCATCTAACAGTATAAGACTAAACAGTTTATACTCCCCGAATGAGGGTGACATAGCAGAATGTAAACTCAATCACTTCTAAGGTAGAGCATAATGGAAGATAGATAAAACATGAAATCGAATAGAGATACAACAGATATAAGTCTAAGTGTCTAAGATACAACTCAGAATACATCTCAAAACTCAAATACAGTAATCCATGAATACATCTCAAGACGACTGAAAATAAACTATGAATAAACCCTAGCTATCTATACAACCTCTACTGTCTCCTCTAGGCTAGCAGGTAACCTCCAGGTTATCTGTAAAATTTATCAACATGTCCAGTCAGGACTGGAGCGAGAACAGTACATCTCAACAGATCATAGCAGGTTAGAAAATATAATCATGCAGTAAAATAAGATACAGGATCTGAAGGAAATACAGTATGTAAACAGAGAAAGAGAACTGTAATAGAAATATCTACTATAAGTAGAGAGCTAACAGTGGCTAGTGAGTCAGAGTACAATATAAACATGTGAATGGCATAGGAGATTCTGGGAACTATACTATAGAGTGATTCTGGGAACTGCACTACTTGGATATTATTCACATGTTTACTTCTACTCCCCCGTACCCCCAATCAATACACAAGGATCCAACCAGGTAATATTATGATTCCATACAAAGGCCCACAAGGGGTGATACATGGATAGCCCATAAATGGGTGATTCTGGGAATGCCCACAATGGGGTGATTCGGGGAATACCCATAAATGGATGATTCTGGAAAGACTCTGTGATCATGAGAGTACATGTCACAAGTGATCGAAGAACCGTGAAGCATAGTGATACACCATGTAAGTGAAACGCACAGAACATGTAGTATACGATGCTCCCTGAGGGGATAACATCTCAAGATAGGATCCATATAGTACTAATTCGTGTTACCAACGTGACAGCATCAAGTATAGTAATCTAAAGCAGGAAAATAATTCTAACAGGATATGAAATGATCAGAGAATGTACTCGCCTGATAACCTGAATAGCTGATAGGTATAGGGGTCCAACTGAAGCCACAGAGTCCTATTTAAAGCAACACATGTTACAAGGTGTTCAAGTTGTAATAAAGAATCTCTACAAACAATCTATTTATTCTAGGTTCTTCTAAGTCAAAACAACTCTAGGTCAACTCCGGTCAATAATCTAGTCCAACTAGGTCAAGTGTTGACTTATAGTTGACTTTGGGTCAACTGGTCAACTCTAGTCAACAAGGTAAATTCTAGTCTAATTATTAAAGATATAAAGTGTACTTCGTTATTCGTACGTCGAAACTTACGACACGCAGATCGAGATGAGATGATCAACGGTAAAATTGATAATCTTATTATAGTGATCCATGTGTCCAACTTGTCAATTTCAGCGATGTGAGATCACTGGAATCGACTGAGCTCAGTTTCGTTGTACTAATCCCGAAATACGAATATTATAAGAATTAATTGTTAATAGATTATAAAATAAGTTAAACTCAGAGAAACTATCAACAAACATTGTCGGACGATGAAATAAATATCGCCAACGTGTCCAGAATGGTCAAATTAGCTAGGATAGCCTACACATCGGTCCAATTTGGACACAAGGGCAAAAAGGTAATTTTGGGTCAAAACGGTGTCCGTGTCGGAGCCGTTTTGCACCAAAAAATGTGCAAGAAAACAAGTCTAAAAAATATAACAAATTATATATCCACGAAACCAGAATGACGATACGAATCTAACGGTATCTCCAGAATTGGATTCCGTTGACCCGATCTCAATTGGGTCCGTTGACCAGAACTTGAAATTCTGGTTTGCACGGAAATGCGTGCCGGAACCAAAGTTCTCAAAACTCAACAAACTACATGTCAACGAGTTCAGAATGACGATACAAACTCAACGGTATATCCGGAATTGGATTCCGATGAGCCGATCTCAAAATGACCCGTTGACCCGGATATTGGTATCCGACTTGCACCGAAATGCGTGCCGGACCCAATGTCTACCAAAATCTAGCAAATTATATGTCAACGAGTCCATAATGACGATACGAACTCAACGGTATATCCAAAATTGGATTTCGATGAGCCGGCATCAAAAAGTCCCGTTGACCCAGAATGTGGGACCCACTTTGTACCGAAAAACGTGCCAGGGCCCACGTTCTCCAAATCTAACAAAATTTATATGAAAACATGCCAAAACGACCCCACGAGTCTAATGGTGGTGTCAGAAATGAAATTTGGAGTACCGTGTTCAAAAATGGAATTTTACAAGTTGGAAATTACGAATTCGGACGGCCAACTTTGGCGTCGAATTCAACCAATTAAACAAGCTCATAATGAAACGAAACTGGAGGGGTAGTAAGAGGGTTATACCATCTTTGCACAGGAACTAGTAGCACGCCAAACGGAGCTACGGTGGAGGAGATACAAGCTGACGAAGTTGTCCCCGCGAAACTATCCAAATTTAATACAAATTAAACGGTCAACTTGGTGGCCGGTTTTGATGTATCAAACGATAAAATTAACGGACAAAAATTGACAGAGATGAAGGTGGATATACTGAGATTGTGACGGAGTGAAGAAAGCATCGATCCAACGGTCGGATTTCTTGAAAATCGTGTACGAAGTTGCTACGACGGAGCGATATTTCAGCTTCGTTTCCGGACTCGTCACGACGGGAACCCGTGCGAAACGTACGGATCGCCTTCGATACACGTCGGAGAGGGGTACGGTGGCCACAGGGACTGCCTGGACTGTGCGCCCGGCCAACGAGGGTCGGCCACGCCGGCCACGGCGGCGGCGGCGGTGCTGCACCGCCCGTGCGCACGCGGCCAAGTGGCTCCCGGCCGGCGATACTGTGCGCGAAGGCTGCTGTGCAGCACTGCACGGCTGCACGGCCTGCCTGGTGCGGCGGAGCGCGGCGGGGCTACGCGGCGAACGTGCTGTCGTGGTGGAGGTGGTGGCATGGAATGGTGGTTAAGTGGTGGTGGAATGTGAAGAAGAAGGAGGAGAGGAGGCTCGGCCTGGTTGGCCAGGTGGCCGGCGGCGAAGCCGCGCTGGAGGGGGAGGTTCGGCCAGGGAAGAGGGGAGGAGGTTGGGCTGGTTTCGTGAGGAGGCTGCGGGAGGAAGTTGATGTTGGAGTTTTTGTTGTTTGTGTGGAAATTTAATTGGAAGAGAGAGAGAAAAAGAGAGTAGTATAATAATACATGTGAGAAGGAGAGAGAGAAAAAGATGGTCCTCAAATTCTAGGGCCGGCCAACATATGGGAGTGAGTGCTGTGAGGGAATAGAGGTTTAGGATTAATTGAGGGAAAACCAAGGCTTAGGATTTAAATGGCTAAAGTAGGTCATTCCAAAAGGGGTTAAAATCAATAGAAATTTTCCATTAAATATTAAAAAAAAGGTAAAATGAGTACTTGATATTTTTGGGCAAGAAATATGAGGGTGTCCCGATGGAGGGTAACACAAAGCTGGACTGGACTCGGTGGAGCCGGATTGGGTCAAAAATCAGACATGATGCAATAATAGAATTAAAATTAGGTGTTGGTGATCATGAGTGAATAAGTAGCACATGGGGATTCCAATAAATAGAACACAAGTGTCGGACGGGTAGTAGACTCAATGTGGGCCATGTCCATAATTGGGACTGACAGGTTTTGGTCGACAGGGGACCCACAAATTAAGTTGGAAAATGAATGTGACGCCGTGGAGTGAAATAAAATCGGGTCACGTGTCAGGAAAGTTGTACGAAGCAAATAGAGCACAAAAATGACGTGTCTGAGTGGGACACGAAGGTCAAGGGTGAAGAGCGTCTCGAGTAGATCAACAATGATAAGTTGGTTTCAAGAAACTGCCTGGTCTTGCGCTCCCATTTAAAAGTCACGGTAACGCGCTAAAAATGATCAAAGAAAAGAGTAGGAAAATAAATAATAATCAAATGGTCTAAATTGACCCGAAGTTCACCAACGCAAAAAGAGTACAAGGGAACAAGTTTGGATGGGACACTATATACCGTCATGAAGGTAATCATGTCCACTCCAAAACTCGTGAAGAAGATTTCCAGAGTTGAACATCCCTGACACTCCAAATATCAATAGCATAGGAAAGTACACTTAAGGATAAATAACAAAATAAATTATTTATCAAAATAAAATCAATCAGAAAATTAAAATAAAATAAAATAAATCAACCTGAAATTTAGGGTGCTCACATCAGGCTGACGCATCTCACCGCCAGACAGAGGTGTTACGGCAGAGCATGGAGAATTCCCACCAGCTGGCGATGGCAGGAGTAGAGAGGGTTGTACCAGGTACAGTTCAGGGTGCCCCAGTTCTGCAGCAGGGTCAGAGGAGGCCTGGCACATGTCTAGATTTCAGGAAGATGAACCTGAGGGACTTCAAGGGTACCGAGGGCATCTTGTATGCAGATGACTGGTTGGAGGATGTCCAACGGAGCCTGGAGTTAGCAGAGGTCCCGAAAGGGCTTTGGGTGACGTCTGCGGCGAGTCAGTTTTTCGATATAGCCTTAACTTGGTTTCATACGGATCCTCGTGCATCGGTGAGGGGTTTGACATAGGAGAACTTCAGGTGGCTCTTTAAGGAGAAGTTCTACCCCGACGTGGCTCTGACAGCTCTGGAGGGACAGTTTGTCGGATTGGTGCAGGAGAACTCGTCGTTGGACGAGTATGCAGCGGAGTTCTTCCGTCTGAATAGGTTTGCACCAGATTTGATCCAGAATGAGGGGTATAAGGTCCGCAAGCTTCAGAGGGGTCTTATTCATGCGATTCGCACTCGTACTTTCGGGCGACGCGATGCGACCTTCGAGCAGATACTGATGGAGGCACAGATGGCAGAGGAGGACTTCGGCCTCAAGCCGAAGAGGGGCAACTATGTTCTAGGTACGAGCTCTAGTGTGGGGCCAGCGAAGTGCCCTCATTTCCAGTAGAGGCAGATTCAGCAGGTACCGTGCGTGCCCACCAGCACCAGGGACAGGGCCAGAGGCAGACTACTACGTGCGGCTTCTTCGGGAAGCCGGGGCACACTCGAAAGGCCTGTAGGAAGAGGTTGGGCGTATATCTATACTGTGGGGCACCAGACCACCAGCTGAAGGATTACCACATTCGTGGAATCCGAAGAGGTCAGGATAGAGTGCAGCAGGCTAGAGGACTAGTAGCTCAGCAGAGAGGTCCTCCACTTCAGACCCAGCTGCAGCGCTTTGTACAGCACCAGAGGGGAGCACCTGTGGGCAGGGTGTTCGCCTTGATAACAGAGGAGGAGGTAGAGCCAGTGGGTGATGTTGTGGCAGGTCACTTTCTCCTTGATTCTTTTCTTGCTTTTACCTTGTTTGATTCCGGTGCCACTCATAGTTTTGTATCTATTTCCTTTGCTCTAAGACACAACATTATTGCTGAGTATATGGGTAGGACTTCTAAGATATTGACCAGGGGAGGCATCATCCTGGTTAATAATATCTGCAAGGGGCGAAGAGTTACATTAGGAGGCCAAAATTTGAGTGCGTGCTTGCTCATAATGTCCCTTCCGAGGTACGATATGGTACTCAGAATGGATTCGTTGAGCATGCACCATGCTAGTATAGACTGTAGAGGAGGTAGGGTTCTGTTTAGGCCGTCGGGAGAGCCAGAGTTTGTGTTTGCCAGGGGAGCAGCTGAGCCGGAAGATGGATTCTGTGGAGCTTCGCTGGCGGGGCAGGCATTACCGCATCCATTGATAGCTGATTTCGTAGATGTTTTTCCCGATGAGTTGCCTGGGATGCCATCAGATAGATACGTTGAGTTCTCTATAGACTTAGTGCCGGGTGTTGAGCCTATTTCACAGCATGTCTATTGGGTCAACAACAGCGAGTTGGCAGAGCTGAAGAAGCAGGTCAACGAGCTGCAGGACAAGGGATTTATCAGATCTAGTTCATCACCTTGGGGAGCGCCAGTTCTGTTTGTACCGAAGAAGGATGGTATGATACGCATGTGTATCGATTATAGGGCGCTCAACAACCTCACTATCAAGAACAAGTACATGTTGCCGAGGATTGATGACTTATTCGATTAGTTGAGCGACACGAAGGTGTTTTCGAAGATAGTCCTGAGTTTCGGTTATCATCAGCTAAAGGTAAAGTGGGAAGACGTTCTGAAAACGGCTCTTCGGACTCGGTACGGCTAGTATGAGTTCACTATCATGCCATTTGGGTTGACCAACGTCCCAGCAGTATTCATGAACTTGATGAACGAGATATTCTTTCAGTACCTTGACAAGTTCGTGGTGGTCTTCATAGATGACATCTTGGTCTACTCAAAGACGCCGGAGGAGCACGAGGAGGATCTGAGGATTGTGCTCGAGACTCTGAGGAAGGAGCAGTTCTACGGAAAGCTTTCGAAGTGCGAGTTCTTCCTGGACCAGGTCGAGTTCTTGGGTCATAATGTGACCGAGCACGGAATCTCTGTGGACCAGAAGAAGATTTCAGTGGTGGAGTCTTGGTCTATACCCAGTTCAGTTGCCGAGATTCGAAGCTTTCTGAGTTTCGCTGGCTGCTATCCGAAGTTCGTCCAGGACTTCTCACGGATTGCAGAGCCGATGACTAGACTCACCAGGAAGGACATGGAGTTCGTCTGGACTGAGGAGTATCAGGTCGCCTTCGATGAGCTGAAGAAGAGGTTGACATCAGCTCCGATCTTGACATTACCGTCTGGGACCAGTGATTTCTCGATCTACAGCGACGCTTCTGGCAGGGGTTTGGGTTGTATTCTTCAGCAGCACGAAAAGGTGATTGCCTATACATCTAGGCAATTATATTCTCGTGAGAAGAACTACCTGACTCATGATCTGGAGTTGGCTGCTATTATCTTTGCCTTGAAGTTGTGAAAACACTACTTGTATGGAGAGCGGGTTGAGATCTTCACTGATCACAAGATCTTGAAATACGTGTTCACTCAGAAGGAGCTGAACATACCGAAGAGACGGTGGCTCGAGCTGATGAAGGATTTTGATATCGCCTTGTAGTACCATCCAGGAGAGGCCAACGTAGTTGCAGATGCCTTGAGCAGGTATCCAGTAGCTATGTATCTGATAGCTGGTCGTCATCTTTTGGCTGACCTGGACAGTTTGGGAATCGAGGTGATTATTCCGGGCATAGAGGTACAGATGTGGGGCTTACAGATTCAGTCTGAGTTGATGGACAGAGTCAGATCAGCACAGTTTGATTATGTTGCCCTGACGAGCATCAGGGAGCAGGTACGGGCAGGGTTGTTCGACGATTTCTTTATTGCCGAATATGGGTCGCTGCGGCACAGTGCTAGACTGTGCGTTCCGAGTGGAAAGCTTCGAAAGGAGGTTCTTCAGGAGGTACATCGCTCTCAATACTCTATGCATCCTGGGGCCAACAAGATGTACAGAGATCTGAGGTAGTATGTTTGGTGGTACGATATGAAGCACGAGGTAGCTCAGTTCGTATCTCGCTGCTTGGTATGTCAGCAGGTGAAGGCCGAGAGACAGAGGCCTGGTAGGTTGCTACAGCCACTACCCATTCCTGAGAGGAAGTGGAAGCACATCACCATGGACTTTGTCTCCGGACTTCCACGATCTCTTGGAGGAAAAGACGCGATTTGGGTCATAGTTGATAGATTGACCAAATCGGCCCACTTCTTGCCTTTCAAAGTGGGGTTGTCTACGGAGAGTCTAGCAGAGCTGTATGTTCGTCAGATCGTGAGATTGCATGGGGTTCCTGTGAGCTTAGTTTCAGACCAAGATAGTCGTTTCACTTTCCACTTCTGGAAGATTTTGCAGACTAGCTTGGGCACCTCACTCAAGTTTAGTTCCGCTTATCATCCCCAGACAGACGGGCAGTCAGAGAGGACTATCCAGACTTTGGAGGATATGCTTCGCACGTGTATACTTGATCTTGGGGTTCTTGGGAGGACCATCTTTACCTGGTAGAGTTTGCTTACAATAATAGCTATCAGGCCAGTATAGAGATGTCGCCATTCGAGGCTCTATACGGACGGAGATACCGTACTCCCTTGTCATAGGACGATGTCAGCGAGAGAGTGCTGCTTGGATCGGAGATGGTAGTGGGTGCAGCTGAGAAGGTCAGGTTGATTAGAGACAGACTTCGGGTGGCTTAGGATAGGCAGCGGCATTGGGCCGATAGCCACCGGAGACCGTTAGAGTTCGAGGTTAGTTTCAATTCCTGTTTGTGATGCTTGTGATTATTTGATTGTCTTGTGTGCTGAGTTTGTTTTATGTCTAGGCTTGGTGTTCCTGAAGATTTCTCTGACACGGGATACGATTCACTTTGGCGGAGGCAGAAAACTTAGTCTACGCTACATCGGACCTTTCACTATCATTGAGAGGGTCGATGCAGTAGCTTACCAACTAGACTTGCCACCTACACTAGAGGGGGTACACAACGTGTTCTATGTGTCGCAGCTGACACGGTACCTGGCAGACCCCAGCCATGTATTGGACCATTCAGCGATCGAGGTGGGGCCTACTTTCATTATCGAGAGCAGCCAGTGGAGATTCTGGATCGTAGGGAGAATGTGCTCCGGAACCAGGTTATACCCTTAGTTCGTGTTGCATGGAGGCATCACTCTCCAGGTGTGTCTACCTGGGAGAGAGAGGACAACATGCGGGAGCGTTTTCCTTATCTCTTTGAGCCCCGAGGTATAATTATTTTATTTCTGCATGTGATTGCGGTGTATGTTTGTTTTAATTTTGAGGACAAAATTTTTTAAGGTGGATAGATTTGTTACATCTAGTTTTTATGAACAGGAATATTTTGGTCATTTTCTACTTTAGAATAATTTTGGAATTATTTATTTATTTATGATATTATTTTGGGGTTATTTGAGTCGAGTTCGAATTTCAACTCAATTCGACTTGTATCGGGGACCCAGGGTAGCTTTGACTCTAGTGGAACCCACTCATTAGTTAGGCATGGCCCACATGACAATATTTTAGTTAGCATGTTAGACTAATTTTTTATGAATACGTTTAGTTGATTAGAGACTTAAAACATGACTAATTTAGCCTCAACCTAAAATCAATTCCTAATATTAATTAATTAGAGACAAGTGGGGGTATTTTAGTCTATTGCTATGGGGACACCTAGCTACACTAGGCCGGCCAAGAATAGAGGGATAGGGATGGGCTCTCATTTGTTATTATCTACCAATTTTCTCTCTCTCTTGTTCTTCCCCAAAATTAGAGAGAAGTCTCCATTCTTTTCTACATCAAATCAATCCATTCCTTCATCAATCCCTTTCTTTTATTCTCTATTTTCACCAAGAGGAGGAGCTAGCTAGATTTGGGGAGTTTTGGAACTTGTTCGTGTCCATTCGGAGGTCTCTTCGTGTCGGTGTCGTATCGGAAAGAGTTTCTTTAGATTCGATCAACCGGAAGGTATAATCTCTCCTCTATTTCACTCCTACATGCATTTAGAATTAATTTGAACCCATAGGATTGACCCCCATGGTTGTATCTCCATTTGTGTCCATTTGGAGGTCATTAGGATGTGTCCATGTTGTGTTTTATGTCCTAGTAGGAAACCCCCAATTTTGGACACACCATGTGGTTGATATTTGTGTGAATGATTTATTCGTATTTTTAATCTCAGATTTAGAATTTCTAGAATGTTGTTCTTGATGTATCAATGTTGGTATCTTAATGTATCATAATATATATATATATATATATATATATATATATATATATATATATATATATATATATATATATAAATATATGTATATATATAGGAAAAATATATATATATATATATATAGGAAACCAGACTTTTATTGAAAATATAGGCGCGTGCCGAAGTCTATACAAGTAAGCGTGCTAACGCGACCAAAAGACAGAAAACAAAAGGTGCGATACGCACACGCAAACCCAAAAAGGGGGGAAGAAGCGGCCTAGGCCAGGGTCTCCCAGAACAAGTTGGAGACGTGAGAGCAACGCCTCCTCACTTTGCAGCATTGTCTGATGACTTCTCTGTACAGCTGAGGAGGGGGAAGTTGGCGCCCTTCATAACGGAATTTGTTCCTATTTTTTCCAAAGAACCCAAATGCCAGCGGCTGCTACGATCTGATGCCTGTGGAAACGGGACCAGGAGTCCAAGAGATCGTAGAAGCCCCCGGTCGGTTGACCCATACTCAGACTATGGTGAAGCTTGGACTAAGTGCCTGCAGCCAGATCCCCCGAAAGAAGGACGTGCTCAGCGGATTCCAACTTGTGCTCCTCGCAGCAGTGGCAAATGGAAGCGAGGCTGAATCCTAATGATCCGATGATGTCGTCCGTCGGTATCTTGCGGCGAAGAGCACGCCAGATGAGGATAGATCATTTGATGGGTATGCACGCCTGCCAAAATTTAGCATAGACCATGTTCGGCACCCCGCTGCCTCTGGCTATACGTCTGGCGGAAGCCAAACTGAATGTCCCACTCGGGTTAGGGGACCATCTCCAAGTATCGGGCGTGTCAGAAATCCGCATATTCGCAGCAAGAAGACTGGTGGCCGCCGGATGACCAAGCCAATCTCTGACCTTCCTCCAATTCCAACCGAACTGCCCACCCTTAGGTCTCTAATGGTGCACCCCTGAGGAGTAAGAATGTTGGGCTAAATGATCTCTGCTCCTAACCACCCGCTCCCGACAGGCCAGGGATCTGCCGTCCACCAATTGGAGACGGATAAGAGGTTCAGCGGTGGTGCGGCCCCGAGTAATGCGGCGCCAAGATGACGAGGATCTGTTGTTAGTATTAGCCTCGACAGATGGAAGAATCTAGAGTATCTTGCTCTCATGAACTTCGTCCATAAAGAGGTCTCGGTGCGTAACTTCCACCATAGCTTAAAGGAGCATGCATCCACGATGTGGGCAAGTCTGCAGAAGCCCAGACCACCTTCTCCAGTACGTTTGGCCATCGTCTCCCAACCGGCCCAGTGATGTTTGTCTTTGCCGTCGCTCAGACCCCAGAAGAACTTGGCGAAGAGAGATTCAAGAGAGTGGAGCACCTTCATGGGGGGAGCAGACGGCCAGAATATACATCGGGATGGACGATAAAACGTATTTAATGAGGATCATTTTGCCTCCTGGAGATAAGGTAGCGTTGTGCCATCCAGTGATGAGTTTGCAGATCTTGTTTGCTAGGTGGTCGTATATGCCGGAGTTTGCCCTGCTGTACACCAGCGGACAACCGAGGTAAATGAAGGGGGTAGGCACTACTGAAAGAGGCCTTGTTGATGAGCAGGGTGGAGTGGGTTCTATCTGCTTTGTGATGCTGTAGATGACGCTCTTTTGTTGTTGACACGCTGACCCGAGCAGTTGGTGTATCTGGCGATCGTGCTCAAGACGACCTCTATCGAACCGCTGTCTCCAGAGGAGAAGATGAGGATATCGTCGGCGTAGGCCAGGTGAGTGATAAGAGGGGATCCGGTGGTGGTATGGAAGTGGTTGAAACCGGCCATACTGGGCATACTGTTGAGGCTTCTGCTGAGAGCTTCGGCCGCGATAATAAAAATGGTGGAAGAGAGCGGGTCCTCATGTCTGACCCAGCGAGTAGAACGAAAGAAACCCGCCGCCTGGCCGTTGATCACGGTGGAGAACCACGCATTGTTGATAGATCTGAAGACAATGTCAATCCAAGTTTTCGAGAAGCCAAAGGCCCTGAACACCCAGATCATGAATTGCCAGTCTAGGCGGTCGTATGCTTTTTCCATGTCTAGTTTGATGGCAACGTTCCCCCCCCTCGACGGGAACTTCATGCTCGTGATCATCTCTTGCGCAAGAAGGATGTTGTCAGTAATATTGCGGCCTTTAACGAACCCGCTTTGCTCTTCGAAAATGATCTTGGGGAGAAGATCGGACATCCGATTCGCGATAATCTTGGATATGATCTTGTTGGTGAAGGTGCAGAGGCTGATCGGACGGATATATATATATATATAATAGATCCGTCCGATCAGCCTCTGCACCTTCACCAACAAGATCATATCCAGAGATTATCGCGAATCGGATGTCCGATCTTCTCCCCAAGATCATTTTCGAAGAGCAAAGCGGGTTCGTTAAAGGCCGCAATATTACTGACAACATCCTTCTTGCGCAAGAGATGATCACGAGCTGAAGTTCCCGTCGAGGGGGGGGAACGTTGCCATCAAACTAGACATGGAAAAAGCATACGACCCCTAGACTGGCAATTCATGATCTGGGTGTTCAGGGCCTTTGGCTTCTCGAAAACTTGGATTGACATTGTCTTCAGATCTATCAACAATGCGTGGTTCTCCACCGTGATCAACGGCCAGGCGGGGGTTTCTTCGTTCTACTCGCTGGGTCAGACATGAGGACCCGCTCTCTTCCACCATTTTTATTATCGCGGCCGAAGCTCTCAGCAGAAGCCTCAACAGTATGCCCAGTATGGCCGGTTTCAACCACTTCCATACCACCACCGGATCCCCTCTTATCACTCACCTGGCCTACGCCGACGATATCCTCATCTTCTCCTCTGGAGACAGCGGTTCGATAGAGGTCGTCTTGAGCACGATCGCCAGATACACCAACTGCTCGGTCAGCGTGTCAACAACAACAAGAGCGTCATCTACACGCATCACAAAGCAGATAGAACCCACTCCACCCTGCTCATCAACAAGGCCTCTTTCAGTAGTGCCTACCCCCCTTCATTTACCTCGGTTGTCCGCTGGTGTACAGCAGGGCAAACTCCGGCATATACGACCACCTAGCAAACAAGATCTGCAAACTCATCACTGGATGGCACAACGCTACCTTATCTCCAGGAGGCAAAATGATCCTCATTAAATACGTTTTATCGTCCATCCCGATGTATATTCTGGCCGTCTGCTCCCCCATGAAGGTGCTCCACTCTCTTGAATCTCTCTTCGCCAAGTTCTTCTGGGGCTGATGACGGCAAAGACAAACATCACTGGGCCTTGGGAGACGATGGCCAAACGTACTGGAGAAGGTGGTCTGGGCTTCTGCAGACTTGCCCACATCGTGGATGCATGCTCCTTTAAGCTATGGTGGAAGTTACGCACCGAGACCTCTTTATGGACGAAGTTCATGAGAGCAAGATACTCTAGATTCTTCCATCTGTCGAGGCTAATAAACAACAGATCCTCGTCATCTTGGCGCCGCATTACTCGGGGCCGCACCACCGCTGAACCTCTTATCCGTCTCCAATTGGTGGACGGCAGATCCCTGGCCTGTCGGGAGCGGTGGTTAGGAGCAGAGATCATTTAGCCCAACATTCTTACTCCTCAGGGGTGCACCATTAGAGACCTAAGGGTGGGCAGTTCCGGTTGGAATTGGAGGAAGGTCAGAGATTGGCTTGGTCATCCGGCGGCCACCAGTCTTCTTGCTGCGAATATGCGGATTTCTGACACGCCCGATACTTGGAGATGGTCCCCTAACCCGAGTGGGACATTCAGTTTGGCTTCCGCCAGACGTATAGCCAGAGGCAGCGGGGTGCCGAACATGGTCTATGCTAAATTTTGGCAGGCGTGCATACCCATCAAATGATCTATCCTCATCTGGCGTGCTCTTCGCCGCAAGATACCGACGGACGATCATCGGATCATTAGGATTCAGCCTCGCTTCCATTTGCCACTGCTGCGAGGAGCACAAGTTGGAATCCGCTGAGCACGTCCTTCTTTCGGGGGATCTGGCTGCAGGCACTTAGTCCAAGCTTCACCATAGTCTGAGTATGGGTCAACCGACCGGGGGCTTCTACGATCTCTTGGACTCCTGGTCCCGTTTCCACAGGCATCAGATCGTAGCAGCCGCTGGCATTTGGGTTCTTTGGAAAAAATAGGAACAAATTCCGTTATGAAGGGCGCCAACTTCCCCCTCCTCAGCTGTACAGGAAGTCATCAGACAATGCTGCAAAGTGAGGAGGCGTTGCTCTCACGTCTCCAACTTGTTCTGGGAGACCCTGGCCTAGGCCGCTTCTTCCCCCCTTTTTGGGTTTGCGTGTGCGTATCGCACCTTTTGTTTTCTGTCTTTTGGTCGCGTTAGCACGCTTACTTGTATAGACTTCGGCACGCGCCTATATTTTCAATAAAAGTCTGGTTTCCTATATATATATATATATATTTTTCCTATATATATACATATTTTATATATATATATATATATATATATTATATATATATATATATATATATATATATATATATTATGATACATTAAGATACCAACATTGATACATCAAGAACAACATTCTAGAAATTCTAAATCTGAGATTAAAAATACGAATAAATCATTCACACAAATATCAACCACATGGTGTGTCCAAAATTGGGGGTTTCCTACTAGGACATAAAACACAACATGGACACATCCTAATGACCTCCAAATGGACACAAATGGAGATACAACCATGGGGTCAATCCTATGGGTTCAAATTAATTCTAAATGCATGTAGGAGTGAAATAGAGGAGATTATACCTTCCGGTTGATCGAATCTAAAGAAACTCTTTCCGATACGACACCGACACGAAGAGACCTCCGAATGGACACGAACAAGTTCCAAAACTCCCCAAATCTAGCTAGCTCCTCCTCTTGGTGAAAATAGAGATAAAAAAAGGGATTGATGAAGGAATGGATTGATTTGATGTAGAAAAATGGAGACTTCTCTCTAATTTTGGGGAAGAACAGAGAGAAGAAAATTGGTAGATAATAACAAATGAGAGCCCATCCCTATCCCTCTATTCTTGGCCGGCCTAGTGTAGCTAGGTGTCCCCATAGCAATAGACTAAAATACCCCCACTTGTCTCTAATTAATTAATATAGGAATTGATTTTAGGTTAGGCTAAATTAGTCATGTTTTAAGTCTCTAATCAACTAAACGTATTCATAAAAAATTAGTCTAACATGCTAACTAAAATATTGTCATGTGGGCCATGCCTAACTAATGAGTGGGTTCCACTAGAGTCAAAGCTACCCTGGGTCCCCGATACAAGTCGAATTGAGTTGAAATTCGAACTCGACTCAAATAACCCCAAATAATATCATAAATAAATAAAATTCCAAAATTATTCTAAAGTAGAAAATGACCAAAATATTCCTGTTCATAAAAACTAGATGTAACAAATCTATCCACCTTAAAAATTTTGTCCTCAAAATTAAAACAAACATACACCGCAATCACATGCAGAAATAAAATAATTATACCTCGGGCTCAAAGAGATAAGGAAAACGCTCCCGCATGTTGTCCTCTCTCTCCCAGTAGACACACCTGGAGAGTGATGCCTCCATGCAACACGAACTAAGGGTATAACCTGGTTCCGGAGCACATTCTCCCTACGATCCAGAATCTCCACTGGCTGCTCTCGATAATGAAAAGTAGGCCCCACCTCGATCGCTGAATGGTCCAATACATGGCTGGGGTCTGCCAGGTACCGTGTCAGCTGCGACACATAGAACACGTTGTGTACCCCCTCTAGTGTAGGTGGCAAGTCTAGTTGGTAAGCTACTGCATCGACCCTCTCAATGATAGTGAAAGGTCCGATGTAGCGTAGACTAAGTTTTCTGCCTACGCCAAAGTGAATCGTATCCCGTGTCAGAGAAATCTTCAGGAACACCAAGCCTAGACATAAACAAACTCAGCACACGACAATCAAATAATCACAAGCATCACAAACAGGAATTGAAACTAACCTCGAACTCTAACGGTCTCCGGTGGCTATCGGCCCAATGCCGCTGCCTATCCTAAGCCACCCGAAGTCTGTCTCTAATCAACCTGACCTTCTCAGCTGCACCCACTACCATCTCCGATCCAAGCAGCACTCTCTCGCTGACATCGTCCTATGACAAGGGAGTACGGTATCTCCGTCCGTATAGAGCTCGAATGGCGACATCTCTATACTGGCCTGATAGCTATTATTGTAAGCAAACTCTACCAGGTAAAGATGGTCCTCCCAAGAACCCCAAGATCAAGTATACACGTGCGAAGCATATCCTCCAAAGTCTGGATAGTCCTCTCTGACTGCCCGTCTGTCTGGGATGATAAGCGGAACTAAACTTGAGTGAGGTGCCCAAGCTAGTCTGCAAAATCTTCCAGAAGTGGAAAGTGAAACGACTATCTTGGTCTGAAACTAAGCTCACAGGAACCCCATGCAATCTCACGATCTGACGAACATACAGCTCTGCTAGACTCTCCGTAGACAACCCCACTTTGAAAGGCAAGAAGTGGGCCGATTTGGTCAATCTATCAACTATGACCCAAATCGCGTTTTCCTCCAAGAGATCGTGGAAGTCCGGAGACAAAGTCCATGGTGATGTGCTTCCACTTCCTCTCAGGAATGGGTAGTGGCTGTAGCAACCTACCAGGCCTCTGTCTCTCGGCCTTCACCTGCTGACATACCAAGCAGCGAGATACGAACTGAGCTACCTCGTGCTTCATATCGTACCACCAAACATACTACCTCAGATCTCTGTACATCTTGTTGGCCCCAGGATGCATAGAGTATTGAGAGCGATGTACCTCCTGAAGAACCTCCTTTCGAAGCTTTCCACTCGGAACGCACAGTCTAGCACTGTGCCGCAGCGACCCATATTCGGCAATAAAGAAATCGTCGAACAACCCTGCCCGTACCTGCTCCCTGATGCTCGTCAGGGCAACATAATCAAACTGTGCTGATCTGACTCTGTCCATCAACTCAGACTGAATCTGTAAGCCCCACATCTGTACCTCTATGCCCGGAATAATCACCTCGATTCCCAAACTGTCCAGGTCAGCCAAAAGATGACGACCAGCTATCAGATACATAGCTACTGGATACCTGCTCAAGGCATCTGCAACTACGTTGGCCTCTCCTGGATGGTACTACAAGGCGATATCAAAATCCTTCATCAGCTCGAGCCACCGTCTCTTCGGTATGTTCAGCTCCTTCTGAGTGAACACGTATTTCAAGATCTTGTGATCAGTGAAGATCTCAACCCGCTCTCCATACAAGTAGTGTTTTCACAACTTCAAGGCAAAGATAATAGCAGCCAACTCCAGATCATGAGTCAGGTAGTTCTTCTCACGAGAATATAATTGCCTAGATGTATAGGCAATCACCTTTTCGTGTGCTGAAGAATACAACCCAAACCCCTGCCAGAAGCGTCGCTGTAGATCGAGAAATCACTGGTCCCAGACGGTAATGTCAAGATCGGAGCTGATGTCAACCTCTTCTTCAGCTCATCGAAGGCGACCTGATACTCCTCAGTCCAGACGAACTCCATGTCCTTCCTGGTGAGTCTAGTCATCGGCTCTGCAATCCGTGAGAAGTCCTGGACGAACTTCGGATAGCAGCCAGCGAAACTCAGAAAGCTTCGAATCTCGGCAACTGAACTGGGTATAGACCAAGACTCCACCACTGAAATCTTCTTCTGGTCCACAGAGATTCCGTGCTCGGTCACATTATGACCCAAGAACTCGACCTGGTCCAGGAAGAACTCGCACTTCGAAAGCTTTCCGTAGAACTGCTCCTTCCTCAGAGTCTCGAGCACAATCCTCAGATCCTCCTCGTGCTCCTCCGGCGTCTTTGAGTAGACCAAGATGTCATCTATGAAGACCACCACGAACTTGTCAAGGTACTGAAAGAATATCTCGTTCATCAAGTTCATGAATACTGCTGGGACGTTGGTCAACCCAAATGGCATGATAGTGAACTCATACTAGCCGTACCGAGTCCGAAGAGCCGTTTTCAGAACGTCTTCCCACTTTACCTTTAGCTGATGATAACCGAAACTCAGGACTATCTTCGAAAACACCTTCGTGTCGCTCAACTAATCGAATAAGTCATCAATCCTCGGCAACATGTACTTGTTCTTGATAGTGAGGTTGTTGAGCGCCTATAATCGATACACATGCGTATCATACCATTCTTCGGTACAAACAGAACTGGCGCTCCCAAGGTGATGAACTAGATCTGATAAATCCCTTGTCCTGCAGCTCGTTGACCTGCTTCTTCAGCTCTGCCAACTCGCTGTTGTTGACCCAATAGACATGCTGTGAAATAGGCTCAACACCCGGCACTAAGTCTATAGAGAACTCAACGTATCTATCTGATGGCATCCCAGGCAACTCATCGGGAAAAACATCTACGAAATCAGCTATCAATGGATGCGGTAATGCCTGCCCCGCCAGCGAAGCTCCACAGAATCCATCTTCCGGCTCAGCTGCTCCCCTGGCAAACACAAACTCTGGCTCTCCCGACGGCCTAAACAGAACCCTACCTCCTCTACAGTCTATACTAGCATGGTGCATGCTCAACGAATCCATTCTGAGTACCATATCGTACCTCGGAAGGGACATTATGAGCAAGCACGCACTCAAATTTTGGCCTCCTAATGTAACTCTTCGCCCCTTGCAGATATTATTAACCAGGATGATGCCTCCCCTGGTCAATATCTTAGAAGTCCTACCCATATACTCAGCAATAATGTTGTGTCTTAGAGCAAAGGAAATAGATACAAAACTATGAGTGGCACCGGAATCAAACAAGGTAAAAGCAAGAAAAGAATCAAGGAGAAAGTGACCTGCCACAACATCACCCACTGGCTCTACCTCCTCCTCTGTTATCAAGGCGAACACCCTGCCCACAGGTGCTCCCCTCTGGTGCTGTACAAAGCGCTGCAGCTGGGTCTGAAGTGGAGGACCTCTCTGCTGAGCTACTAGTCCTCTAGCCTGCTGCACTCTATCCTGACCTCTTCGGATTCCACGAATGTGGTAATCCTTCAGCTGGTGGTCTGGTGCCCCACAGTATAGATATACGCCCAACCTCTTCCTACAGGCCTTTCGAGTGTGCCCCGGCTTCCCGAAGAAGCCGCACGTAGTAGTCTGCCTCTGGCCCTGTCCTGGTGCTGGTGGGCACGCACGGTACCTGCTGAATCTGCCTCTACTGGAAATGAGGGCACTTCGCTGGCCCCACACTAGAGCTCGTACCTAGAACATAGTTGCCCTCTTCGGCTTGAGGCCGAAGTCCTCCTCTGCCATGTGCCTCCATCAGTATCTGCTCGAAGGTCGCATCGCGTCGCCCGAAAGTACGAGTGCGAATCGCATGAATAAGACCCCTCTGAAGCTTGCGGACCTTATACCCTCATTCTGGATCAAATCTGGTGCAAACCTATTCAGACGGAAGAACTCCGCTGCATACTCGTCCAACGACGAGTTCTCCTGCACCAATCCGACAAACTGTCCCTCCAGAGCTGTCAGAGCCACGTCGGGGTAGAACTTCTCCTTAAAGAGCCACCTGAAGTTCTCCTATGTCAAACCCCTCACCGATGCACGAGGATCCGTATGAAACCAAGTTAAGGCTATATCGAAAAACTGACTCGCCGCAGACGTCACCCAAAGCCCTTTCGGGACCTCTGCTAACTCCAGGCTCCGTTGGACATCCTCCAACCAGTCATCTGCATACAAGATGCCCTCGGTACCCTTGAAGTCCCTCAGGTTCATCTTCCTGAAATCTAGACATGTGCCAGGCCTCCTCTGACCCTGCTGCAGAACTGGGGCACCCTGAACTGTACCTGGTACAACCCTCTCTACTCCTGCCATCGCCAGCTGGTGGGAATTCTCCATGCTCTGCCGTAACACCTCTGTCTGGCGGTGAGATGCGTCAGCCTGATGTGAGCACCCTAAATTTCAGGTTGATTTATTTATTTTATTTAATTTTCTGATTGATTTTATTTTGATAAAAATTTATTTTGTTATTTATCCTTAAGTGTACTTTCCTATGCTATTGATATTTGGAGTGTCAGGGATGTTCAACTCTGGAAATCTTCTTCACGAGTTTTGGAGTGGACATGATTACCTTCATGACGGTATATAGTGTCCCATCCAAACTTGTTCCCTTGTACTCTTTTTGCGTTGGTGAACTTCGGGTCAATTTAGACCATTTGATTATTATTTATTTTCCTACTCTTTTCTTTGATCATTTTTAGCGCGTTACCGTGACTTTTAAATGGGAGCGCAAGACCAGGCAGTTTCTTGAAACCAACTTATCATTGTTGATCTACTCGAGACGCTCTTCACCCTTGACCTTCGTGTCCCACTCAGACACGTCATTTTTGTGCTCTATTTGCTTCGTACAACTTTCCTGACACGTGACCCGATTTTATTTCACTCCACGGCGTCACATTCATTTTCCAACTTAATTTGTGGGTCCCCTGTCGACCAAAACCTGTCAGTCCCAATTATGGACATGGCCCACATTGAGTCTACTACCCGTCCGACACTTGTGTTCTATTTATTGGAATCCCCATGTGCTACTTATTCACTCATGATCACCAACACCTAATTTTAATTCTATTATTGCATCATGTCTGATTTTTGACCCAATCCGGCTCCACCGAGTCCAGTCCAGCTTTGTGTTACCCTCCATCGGGACACCCTCATATTCTTGCCCAAAAATATCAAGTACTCATTTTACCTTTTTTTTAATATTTAATGGAAAATTTCTATTGATTTTAACCCCTTTTGGAATGACCTACTTTAGCCATTTAAATCCTAAGCCTTGGTTTTCCCTCAATTAATCCTAAACCTCTATTCCCTCACAGCACTCACTCCCATATGTTGGCCGGCCCTAGAATTTGAGGACCATCTTTTTCTCTCTCCTTCTCACATGTATTATTATTACTACTCTCTTTTTCTCTCTCTCTTCCAATTAAATTTCCACACAAACAACAAAAACTCCAACATCAACTTCCTCCCGCAGCCTCCTCACGAAACCAGCCCAACCTCCTCCCCTCTTCCCTGGCCGAACCTCCCCCTCCAGCGCGGCTTCGCCGCCGGCCACCTGGCCAACCAGGCCGAGCCTCCTCTCCTCCTTCTTCTTCACATTCCACCACCACTTAACCACCATTCCATGCCACCACCTCCACCACGACAGCACGTTCGCCGCGTAGCCCCGCCGCGCTCCGCCGCACCAGGCAGGCCGTGCAGCCGTGCAGTGCTGCACAGCAGCCTTCGCGCACAGTATCGCCGGCCGGGAGCCACTTGGCCGCGTGCGCACGGGCGGTGCAGCACCGCCGCCGCCGCCGTGGCCGGCGTGGCCGACCCTCGTTGGCCGGGCGCACAGTCCAGGCAGTCCCTGTGGCCACCGTACCCCTCTCCGAGTGTATCGAAGGCGATCCGTACGTTTCGCACGGGTTCCCGTCGTGACGAGTCCGGAAACGAAGCTGAAATATCGCTCCGTCGTAGCAACTTCGTACACGATTTTCAAGAAATCCGACCGTTGGATCGATGCTTTCTTCACTCCGTCACAATCTCAGTATATCCACCTTCATCTCTGTCAATTTTTGTCCGTTAATTTTATCGTTTGATACATCAAAACCGGCCACCAAGTTGACCGTTTAATTTGTATTAAATTTGGATAGTTTCGCGGGGACAACTTCGTCAGCTTGTATCTCTCCACCGTAGCTCCGTTTGGCGTGCTACTAGTTCCTGTGCAAAGATGGTATAACCCTCTTACTACCCCTCCAGTTTCGTTTCATTATGAGCTTGTTTAATTGGTTGAATTCGACGCCAAAGTTGGCCGTCCGAATTCGTAATTTCCAACTTGTAAAATTCCATTTTTGAACACGGTACTCCAAATTTCATTTCTGACACCACCATTAGACTCGTGGGGTCGTTTTGGCATGTTTTCATATAAATTTTGTTAGATTTGGAGAACGTGGGCCTGGCACGTTTTTCGGTACAAAGTGGGTCCCACATTCTGGGTCAACGGGACTTTTTGATGCCGGCTCATCGAAATCCAATTTTGGATATACCGTTGAGTTCGTATCGTCATTATGGACTCGTTGACATATAATTTGCTAGATTTTGGTAGACATTGGGTCCGGCACGCATTTCGGTGCAAGTCGGATACCAATATCCGGGTCAACGGGTCATTTTGAGATCGGCTCATCGGAATCCAATTCCGGATATACCGTTGAGTTTGTATCGTCATTCTGAACTCGTTGACATGTAGTTTGTTGAGTTTTGAGAACTTTGGTTCCGGCACGCATTTCCGTGCAAACCAGAATTTCAAGGTTCTGGTCAACGGACCCAATTGAGATCGGGTCAACGGAATCCAATTCTGGAGATACCGTTAGATTCGTATCGTCATTCTGGTTTCGTGGATATATAATTTGTTATATTTTTAGACTTGTTTTCTTGCACATTTTTTGGTGCAAAACGGCTCCGACACGGACACCGTTTTGACCCAAAATTACCTTTTTGCCCTTGTGTCCAAATTGGACCGATGTGTAGGCTATCCTAGCTAATTTGACCATTCTGGACACGTTGGCGATATTTATTTCATCGTCCGACAATGTTTGTTGATAGTTTCTCTGAGTTTAACTTATTTTATAATCTATTAACAATTAATTCTTATAATATTCGTATTTCGGGATTAGTACAACGAAACTGAGCTCAGTCGATTCCAGTGATCTCACATCGCTGAAATTGACAAGTTGGACACATGGATCACTATAATAAGATTATCAATTTTACCGTTGATCATCTCATCTCGATCTGCGTGTCGTAAGTTTCGACGTACGAATAACGAAGTACACTTTATATCTTTAATAATTAGACTAGAATTTACCTTGTTGACTAGAGTTGACCAGTTGACCCAAAGTCAACTATAAGTCAACACTTGACCTAGTTGGACTAGATATTGACCGGAGTTGACCTAGAGTTGTTTTGACTTAGAAGAACCTAGAATAAATAGATTGTTTGTAGAGATTCTTTATTACAACTTGAACACCTTGTAACATGTGTTGCTTTAAATAGGACTCTGTGGCTTCAGTTGGACCCCTATACCTATCAGCTATTCAGGTTATCAGGCGAGTACATTCTCTGATCATTTCATATCCTGTTAGAATTATTTTCCTGCTTTAGATTACTATACTTGATGCTGTCACGTTGGTAACACGAATTAGTACTATATGGATCCTATCTTGAGATGTTATCCCCTCAGGGAGCATCGTATACTACATGTTCTGTGCGTTTCACTTACATGGTGTATCACTATGCTTCACGGTTCTTCGATCACTTGTGACATGTACTCTCATGATCACAGAGTCTTTCCAGAATCATCCATTTATGGGTATTCCCCGAATCACCCCATTGTGGGCATTCCCAGAATCACCCATTTATGGGCTATCCATGTATCACCCCTTGTGGGCCTTTGTATGGAATCATAATATTACCTGGTTGGATCCTTGTGTATTGATTGGGGGTACGGGGGGAGAAAGTAAACATGTGAATAATATCCAAGTAGTGCAGTTCCCAGAATCACTCTATAGTATAGTTCCCAGAATCTCCTATGCCATTCACATGTTATATTGTACTCTGACTCACTAGCCACTGTTAGCTCTCTACTTATAGTAGATATTTCTATTACAGTTCTCTTTCTCTGTTTACATACTGTATTTCCTTCAGATCCTGTATCTTATTTTACTGCATGATTATATTTTCTAACCTGCTATGATCTGTTGAGATGTACTGTTCTCGCTCCAGTCCTGACTGGACATGTTGATAAATTTTACAGATAACCTGGAGGTTACCTGCTAGCCTAGAGGAGACAGTAGAGGTTGTATAGATAGCTAGGGTTTATTCATAGTTTATTTTCAGTCGTCTTGAGATGTATTCATGGATTACTGTATTTGAGTTTTGAGATGTATTCTGAGTTGTATCTTAGACACTTAGACTTATATCTGTTGTATCTCTATTCGATTTCATGTTTTATCTATCTTCCATTATGCTCTACCTTAGAAGTGATTGAGTTTACATTCTGCTATGTCACCCTCATTCGGGGAGTATAAACTGTTTAGTTATACTGTTAGATGCATTGAGATCTAGGATAGCGTTCTACCGCCGACACTACGGCGTAGGCTGGGCGTCGTTGCGTTCTCGTGCCCTAACTCTAGGGTGCGGGTCGTGACACCTGATGCTGCTGTGCCTCGGCCTGGGCCCTCTGGGTCTCCAATATCTGCTGTAGAAGGACCATCATCTGCTGTGCATCAGTCGATAGCGGAGGCGACGGTGGAAGAGTCTCAGGAATGACTATGGACGGTCCCGCAGCTGGAGGTGCAAGACCTCCTGGAACCGTCGCTACTCCCGTCTAAAGGACAGAAACTAAGGTGGCAACTCTTTCAACTGCAGCTCCCTCAACCGAAGGTGGAGGTCCTATCAGATCGGGCCTCTCCGAAACAGCACTAGATCTTGCTGCCTGAGAGCGAGTAATCGTCATCCTGAGGATAGATTGAAACAAGGAATCAATATGGCACATGATAGGGAATATCAAAGAAGGACAATTAAATTCAATGCAAGAATTGTCATAGTAATCAAAAGATCAGAAATTTTCTAAAATGTGATTGAGTAACTCCTATCATATCCTAGATCCTATGTCCTAATCGCAGGCTCGTAATTACTACTCTAAGTCAAGCACCATTACGAGATCGCACTATTGCGACACATGACCTGCGTGGGCCACCACAAAAACATATATATATATATGTATATATATATATATATAATATATATATATATATATATATATATATATATATATAATATATATATGTTTTTGTGGTGGCCCACGCAGGTCATGTGTCGCAAATAGTGCGATCTCGTAATGGTGCTTGACTTAGAGTAGTAATTACGAGCCTGCGATTAGGACATAGGATCTAGGATATGATAGGAGTTACTCAATCACATTTTAGAAAATTTCTGATCTTTTGATTACTATGACAATTCTTGCATTGAATTTAATTGTCCTTCTTTGATATTCCCTATCATGTGCCATATTGATTCCTTGTTTCAATCTATCCTCAGGATGACGATTACTCGCTCTCAGGCAGCAAGATCTAGTGCTGTTTCGGAGAGGCCCGATCTGATAGGACCTCCACCTTCGGTTGAGGGAGCTGCAGTTGAAAGAGTTGCCACCTTAGTTTCTGTCCTTTAGACGGGAGTAGCAGCGACGGTTCCAGGAGGTCTTGCACCTCCAGCTGCGGGACCGTCCATAGTCATTCCTGAGACTCTTCCACCGTCGCCTCCGCTATCGACTGATGCACAGCAGATGATGGTCCTTCTACAGCAGATATTGGAGACCCAGAGGGCCCAGGCCGAGGCACAGCAGCATCAGGTGTCACGACCCCACCCTAGAGTTAGGGCACGAGAACGCAACGACGCCCAGCCTACGCCGTAGTGTCGGCGGTAGAACGCTATCCTAGATCTCAATGCATCTAACAGTATAAGACTAAACAGTTTATACTCCCCGAATGAGGGTGACATAGCAGAATGTAAACTCAATCACTTCTAAGGTAGAGCATAATGGAAGATAGATAAAACAGAAATCGAATAGAGATACAACATATAAGTCTAAGTGTCTAAGATACAACTCAGAATACATCTCAAAACTCAAATACAGTAATCCATGAATACATCTCAAGACGACTGAAAATAAACTATGAATAAACCCTAGCTATCTATACAACCTCTACTGTCTCCTCTAGGCTAGCAGGTAACCTCCAGGTTATCTGTAAAATTTATCAACATGTCCAGTCAGGACTGGAGCGAGAACAGTACATCTCAACAGATCATAGCAGGTTAGAAATATAATCATGCAGTAAAATAAGATACAGGATCTGAAGGAAATACAGTATGTAAACAGAGAAAGAGAACTGTAATAGAAATATCTACTATAAGTAGAGAGCTAACAGTGGCTAGTGAGTCAGAGTACAATATAACATGTGAATGGCATAGGAGATTCTGGGAACTATACTATAGAGTGATTCTGGGAACTGCACTACTTGGATATTATTCACATGTTTACTTCTACTCCCCCCGTACCCCCAATCAATACACAAGGATCCAACCAGGTAATATTATGATTCCATACAAAGGCCCACAAGGGGTGATACATGGATAGCCCATAAATGGGTGATTCTGGGAATGCCCACAATGGGGTGATTCGGGGAATACCCATAAATGGATGATTCTGGAAAGACTCTGTGATCATGAGAGTACATGTCACAAGTGATCGAAGAACCGTGAAGCATAGTGATACACCATGTAAGTGAAACGCACAGAACATGTAGTATACGATGCTCCCTGAGGGGATAACATCTCAAGATAGGATCCATATAGTACTAATTCGTGTTACCAACGTGACAGCATCAAGTATAGTAATCTAAAGCAGGAAAATAATTCTAACAGGATATGAAATGATCAGAGAATGTACTCGCCTGATAACCTGAATAGCTGATAGGTATAGGGGTCCAACTGAAGCCACAGAGTCCTATTTAAAGCAACACATGTTACAAGGTGTTCAAGTTGTAATAAAGAATCTCTACAAACAATCTATTTATTCTAGGTTCTTCTAAGTCAAAACAACTCTAGGTCAACTCCGGTCAATAATCTAGTCCAACTAGGTCAAGTGTTGACTTATAGTTGACTTTGGGTCAACTGGTCAACTCTAGTCAACAAGGTAAATTCTAGTCTAATTATTAAAGATATAAAGTGTACTTCGTTATTCGTACGTCGAAACTACGACACGCAGATCGAGATGAGATGATCAACGGTAAAATTGATAATCTTATTATAGTGATCCATGTGTCCAACTTGTCAATTTCAGCGATGTGAGATCACTGGAATCGACTGAGCTCAGTTTCGTTGTACTAATCCCGAAATACGAATATTATAAGAATTAATTGTTAATAGATTATAAAATAAGTTAAACTCAGAGAAACTATCAACAAACATTGTCGGACGATGAAATAAATATCGCCAACGTGTCCAGAATGGTCAAATTAGCTAGGATAGCCTACACATCGGTCCAATTTGGACACAAGGGCAAAAAGGTAATTTTGGGTCAAACGGTGTCCGTGTCGGAGCCGTTTTGCACCAAAAAATGTGCAAGAAAACAAGTCTAAAAAATATAACAAATTATATATCCACGAAACCAGAATGACGATACGAATCTAACGGTATCTCCAGAATTGGATTCCGTTGACCCGATCTCAATTGGGTCCGTTGACCAGAACTTGAAATTCTGGTTTGCACGGAAATGCGTGCCGGAACCAAAGTTCTCAAAACTCAACAAACTACATGTCAACGAGTTCAGAATGACGATACAAACTCAACGGTATATCCGGAATTGGATTCCGATGAGCCGATCTCAAAATGACCCGTTGACCCGGATATTGGTATCCGACTTGCACCGAAATGCGTGCCGGACCCAATGTCTACCAAAATCTAGCAAATTATATGTCAACGAGTCCATAATGACGATACGAACTCAACGGTATATCCAAAATTGGATTTCGATGAGCCGGCATCAAAAAGTCCCGTTGACCCAGAATGTGGGACCCACTTTGTACCGAAAAACGTGCCAGGGCCCACGTTCTCCAAATCTAACAAAATTTATATGAAAACATGCCAAAACGACCCCACGAGTCTAATGGTGGTGTCAGAAATGAAATTTGGAGTACCGTGTTCAAAAATGGAATTTTACAAGTTGGAAATTACGAATTCGGACGGCCAACTTTGGCGTCGAATTCAACCAATTAAACAAGCTCATAATGAAACGAAACTGGAGGGGTAGTAAGAGGGTTATACCATCTTTGCACAGGAACTAGTAGCACGCCAAACGGAGCTACGGTGGAGGAGATACAAGCTGACGAAGTTGTCCCCGCGAAACTATCCAAATTTAATACAAATTAAACGGTCAACTTGGTGGCCGGTTTTGATGTATCAAACGATAAAATTAACGGACAAAAATTGACAGAGATGAAGGTGGATATACTGAGATTGTGACGGAGTGAAGAAAGCATCGATCCAACGGTCGGATTTCTTGAAAATCGTGTACGAAGTTGCTACGACGGAGCGATATTTCAGCTTCGTTTCCGGACTCGTCACGACGGGAACCCGTGCGAAACGTACGGATCGCCTTCGATACACGTCGGAGAGGGGTACGGTGGCCACAGGGACTGCCTGGACTGTGCGCCCGGCCAACGAGGGTCGGCCACGCCGGCCACGGCGGCGGCGGCGGTGCTGCACCGCCCGTGCGCACGCGGCCAAGTGGCTCCCGGCCGGCGATACTGTGCGCGAAGGCTGCTGTGCAGCACTGCACGGCTGCACGGCCTGCCTGGTGCGGCGGAGCGCGGCGGGCTACGCGGCGAACGTGCTGTCGTGGTGGAGGTGGTGGCATGGAATGGTGGTTAAGTGGTGGTGGAATGTGAAGAAGAAGGAGGAGAGGAGGCTCGGCCTGGTTGGCCAGGTGGCCGGCGGCGAAGCCGCGCTGGAGGGGGAGGTTCGGCCAGGGAAGAGGGGAGGAGGTTGGGCTGGTTTCGTGAGGAGGCTGCGGGAGGAAGTTGATGTTGGAGTTTTTGTTGTTTGTGTGGAAATTTAATTGGAAGAGAGAGAGAAAAAGAGAGTAGTATAATAATACATGTGAGAAGGAGAGAGAGAAAAAGATGGTCCTCAAATTCTAGGGCCGGCCAACATATGGGAGTGAGTGCTGTGAGGGAATAGAGGTTTAGGATTAATTGAGGGAAAACCAAGGCTTAGGATTTAAATGGCTAAAGTAGGTCATTCCAAAAGGGGTTAAAATCAATAGAAATTTTCCATTAAATATTAAAAAAAAGGTAAAATGAGTACTTGATATTTTTGGGCAAGAAATATGAGGGTGTCCCGATGGAGGGTAACACAAAGCTGGACTGGACTCGGTGGAGCCGGATTGGGTCAAAAATCAGACATGATGCAATAATAGAATTAAAATTAGGTGTTGGTGATCATGAGTGAATAAGTAGCACATGGGGATTCCAATAAATAGAACACAAGTGTCGGACGGGTAGTAGACTCAATGTGGGCCATGTCCATAATTGGGACTGACAGGTTTTGGTCGACAGGGGACCCACAAATTAAGTTGGAAAATGAATGTGACGCCGTGGAGTGAAATAAAATCGGGTCACGTGTCAGGAAAGTTGTACGAAGCAAATAGAGCACAAAAATGACGTGTCTGAGTGGGACACGAAGGTCAAGGGTGAAGAGCGTCTCGAGTAGATCAACAATGATAAGTTGGTTTCAAGAAACTGCCTGGTCTTGCGCTCCCATTTAAAAGTCACGGTAACGCGCTAAAAATGATCAAAGAAAAGAGTAGGAAAATAAATAATAATCAAATGGTCTAAATTGACCCGAAGTTCACCAACGCAAAAAGAGTACAAGGGAACAAGTTTGGATGGGACACTATATACCGTCATGAAGGTAATCATGTCCACTCCAAAACTCGTGAAGAAGATTTCCAGAGTTGAACATCCCTGACACTCCAAATATCAATAGCATAGGAAAGTACACTTAAGGATAAATAACAAAATAAATTATTTATCAAAATAAAATCAATCAGAAAATTAAAATAAAATAAAATAAATCAACCTGAAATTTAGGGTGCTCACATCAGGCTGACGCATCTCACCGCCAGACAGAGGTGTTACGGCAGAGCATGGAGAATTCCCACCAGCTGGCGATGGCAGGAGTAGAGAGGGTTGTACCAGGTACAGTTCAGGGTGCCCCAGTTCTGCAGCAGGGTCAGAGGAGGCCTGGCACATGTCTAGATTTCAGGAAGATGAACCTGAGGGACTTCAAGGGTACCGAGGGCATCTTGTATGCAGATGACTGGTTGGAGGATGTCCAACGGAGCCTGGAGTTAGCAGAGGTCCCGAAAGGGCTTTGGGTGACGTCTGCGGCGAGTCAGTTTTTCGATATAGCCTTAACTTGGTTTCATACGGATCCTCGTGCATCGGTGAGGGGTTTGACATAGGAGAACTTCAGGTGGCTCTTTAAGGAGAAGTTCTACCCCGACGTGGCTCTGACAGCTCTGGAGGGACAGTTTGTCGGATTGGTGCAGGAGAACTCGTCGTTGGACGAGTATGCAGCGGAGTTCTTCCGTCTGAATAGGTTTGCACCAGATTTGATCCAGAATGAGGGGTATAAGGTCCGCAAGCTTCAGAGGGGTCTTATTCATGCGATTCGCACTCGTACTTTCGGGCGACGCGATGCGACCTTCGAGCAGATACTGATGGAGGCACAGATGGCAGAGGAGGACTTCGGCCTCAAGCCGAAGAGGGGCAACTATGTTCTAGGTACGAGCTCTAGTGTGGGGCCAGCGAAGTGCCCTCATTTCCAGTAGAGGCAGATTCAGCAGGTACCGTGCGTGCCCACCAGCACCAGGGACAGGGCCAGAGGCAGACTACTACGTGCGGCTTCTTCGGGAAGCCGGGGCACACTCGAAAGGCCTGTAGGAAGAGGTTGGGCGTATATCTATACTGTGGGGCACCAGACCACCAGCTGAAGGATTACCACATTCGTGGAATCCGAAGAGGTCAGGATAGAGTGCAGCAGGCTAGAGGACTAGTAGCTCAGCAGAGAGGTCCTCCACTTCAGACCCAGCTGCAGCGCTTTGTACAGCACCAGAGGGGAGCACCTGTGGGCAGGGTGTTCGCCTTGATAACAGAGGAGGAGGTAGAGCCAGTGGGTGATGTTGTGGCAGGTCACTTTCTCCTTGATTCTTTTCTTGCTTTTACCTTGTTTGATTCCGGTGCCACTCATAGTTTTGTATCTATTTCCTTTGCTCTAAGACACAACATTATTGCTGAGTATATGGGTAGGACTTCTAAGATATTGACCAGGGGAGGCATCATCCTGGTTAATAATATCTGCAAGGGGCGAAGAGTTACATTAGGAGGCCAAAATTTGAGTGCGTGCTTGCTCATAATGTCCCTTCCGAGGTACGATATGGTACTCAGAATGGATTCGTTGAGCATGCACCATGCTAGTATAGACTGTAGAGGAGGTAGGGTTCTGTTTAGGCCGTCGGGAGAGCCAGAGTTTGTGTTTGCCAGGGGAGCAGCTGAGCCGGAAGATGGATTCTGTGGAGCTTCGCTGGCGGGGCAGGCATTACCGCATCCATTGATAGCTGATTTCGTAGATGTTTTTCCCGATGAGTTGCCTGGGATGCCATCAGATAGATACGTTGAGTTCTCTATAGACTTAGTGCCGGGTGTTGAGCCTATTTCACAGCATGTCTATTGGGTCAACAACAGCGAGTTGGCAGAGCTGAAGAAGCAGGTCAACGAGCTGCAGGACAAGGGATTTATCAGATCTAGTTCATCACCTTGGGGAGCGCCAGTTCTGTTTGTACCGAAGAAGGATGGTATGATACGCATGTGTATCGATTATAGGGCGCTCAACAACCTCACTATCAAGAACAAGTACATGTTGCCGAGGATTGATGACTTATTCGATTAGTTGAGCGACACGAAGGTGTTTTCGAAGATAGTCCTGAGTTTCGGTTATCATCAGCTAAAGGTAAAGTGGGAAGACGTTCTGAAAACGGCTCTTCGGACTCGGTACGGCTAGTATGAGTTCACTATCATGCCATTTGGGTTGACCAACGTCCCAGCAGTATTCATGAACTTGATGAACGAGATATTCTTTCAGTACCTTGACAAGTTCGTGGTGGTCTTCATAGATGACATCTTGGTCTACTCAAAGACGCCGGAGGAGCACGAGGAGGATCTGAGGATTGTGCTCGAGACTCTGAGGAAGGAGCAGTTCTACGGAAAGCTTTCGAAGTGCGAGTTCTTCCTGGACCAGGTCGAGTTCTTGGGTCATAATGTGACCGAGCACGGAATCTCTGTGGACCAGAAGAAGATTTCAGTGGTGGAGTCTTGGTCTATACCCAGTTCAGTTGCCGAGATTCGAAGCTTTCTGAGTTTCGCTGGCTGCTATCCGAAGTTCGTCCAGGACTTCTCACGGATTGCAGAGCCGATGACTAGACTCACCAGGAAGGACATGGAGTTCGTCTGGACTGAGGAGTATCAGGTCGCCTTCGATGAGCTGAAGAAGAGGTTGACATCAGCTCCGATCTTGACATTACCGTCTGGGACCAGTGATTTCTCGATCTACAGCGACGCTTCTGGCAGGGGTTTGGGTTGTATTCTTCAGCAGCACGAAAAGGTGATTGCCTATACATCTAGGCAATTATATTCTCGTGAGAAGAACTACCTGACTCATGATCTGGAGTTGGCTGCTATTATCTTTGCCTTGAAGTTGTGAAAACACTACTTGTATGGAGAGCGGGTTGAGATCTTCACTGATCACAAGATCTTGAAATACGTGTTCACTCAGAAGGAGCTGAACATACCGAAGAGACGGTGGCTCGAGCTGATGAAGGATTTTGATATCGCCTTGTAGTACCATCCAGGAGAGGCCAACGTAGTTGCAGATGCCTTGAGCAGGTATCCAGTAGCTATGTATCTGATAGCTGGTCGTCATCTTTTGGCTGACCTGGACAGTTTGGGAATCGAGGTGATTATTCCGGGCATAGAGGTACAGATGTGGGGCTTACAGATTCAGTCTGAGTTGATGGACAGAGTCAGATCAGCACAGTTTGATTATGTTGCCCTGACGAGCATCAGGGAGCAGGTACGGGCAGGGTTGTTCGACGATTTCTTTATTGCCGAATATGGGTCGCTGCGGCACAGTGCTAGACTGTGCGTTCCGAGTGGAAAGCTTCGAAAGGAGGTTCTTCAGGAGGTACATCGCTCTCAATACTCTATGCATCCTGGGGCCAACAAGATGTACAGAGATCTGAGGTAGTATGTTTGGTGGTACGATATGAAGCACGAGGTAGCTCAGTTCGTATCTCGCTGCTTGGTATGTCAGCAGGTGAAGGCCGAGAGACAGAGGCCTGGTAGGTTGCTACAGCCACTACCCATTCCTGAGAGGAAGTGGAAGCACATCACCATGGACTTTGTCTCCGGACTTCCACGATCTCTTGGAGGAAAAGACGCGATTTGGGTCATAGTTGATAGATTGACCAAATCGGCCCACTTCTTGCCTTTCAAAGTGGGGTTGTCTACGGAGAGTCTAGCAGAGCTGTATGTTCGTCAGATCGTGAGATTGCATGGGGTTCCTGTGAGCTTAGTTTCAGACCAAGATAGTCGTTTCACTTTCCACTTCTGGAAGATTTTGCAGACTAGCTTGGGCACCTCACTCAAGTTTAGTTCCGCTTATCATCCCCAGACAGACGGGCAGTCAGAGAGGACTATCCAGACTTTGGAGGATATGCTTCGCACGTGTATACTTGATCTTGGGGTTCTTGGGAGGACCATCTTTACCTGGTAGAGTTTGCTTACAATAATAGCTATCAGGCCAGTATAGAGATGTCGCCATTCGAGGCTCTATACGGACGGAGATACCGTACTCCCTTGTCATAGGACGATGTCAGCGAGAGAGTGCTGCTTGGATCGGAGATGGTAGTGGGTGCAGCTGAGAAGGTCAGGTTGATTAGAGACAGACTTCGGGTGGCTTAGGATAGGCAGCGGCATTGGGCCGATAGCCACCGGAGACCGTTAGAGTTCGAGGTTAGTTTCAATTCCTGTTTGTGATGCTTGTGATTATTTGATTGTCTTGTGTGCTGAGTTTGTTTTATGTCTAGGCTTGGTGTTCCTGAAGATTTCTCTGACACGGGATACGATTCACTTTGGCGGAGGCAGAAAACTTAGTCTACGCTACATCGGACCTTTCACTATCATTGAGAGGGTCGATGCAGTAGCTTACCAACTAGACTTGCCACCTACACTAGAGGGGGTACACAACGTGTTCTATGTGTCGCAGCTGACACGGTACCTGGCAGACCCCAGCCATGTATTGGACCATTCAGCGATCGAGGTGGGGCCTACTTTTCATTATCGAGAGCAGCCAGTGGAGATTCTGGATCGTAGGGAGAATGTGCTCCGGAACCAGGTTATACCCTTAGTTCGTGTTGCATGGAGGCATCACTCTCCAGGTGTGTCTACCTGGGAGAGAGAGGACAACATGCGGGAGCGTTTTCCTTATCTCTTTGAGCCCCGAGGTATAATTATTTTATTTCTGCATGTGATTGCGGTGTATGTTTGTTTTAATTTTGAGGACAAAATTTTTTTAAGGTGGATAGATTTGTTACATCTAGTTTTTATGAACAGGAATATTTTGGTCATTTTCTACTTTAGAATAATTTTGGAATTATTTATTTATTTATGATATTATTTTGGGGTTATTTGAGTCGAGTTCGAATTTCAACTCAATTCGACTTGTATCGGGGACCCAGGGTAGCTTTGACTCTAGTGGAACCCACTCATTAGTTAGGCATGGCCCACATGACAATATTTTAGTTAGCATGTTAGACTAATTTTTTATGAATACGTTTAGTTGATTAGAGACTTAAAACATGACTAATTTAGCCTCAACCTAAAATCAATTCCTAATATTAATTAATTAGAGACAAGTGGGGGTATTTTAGTCTATTGCTATGGGGACACCTAGCTACACTAGGCCGGCCAAGAATAGAGGGATAGGGATGGGCTCTCATTTGTTATTATCTACCAATTTTCTCTCTCTCTTGTTCTTCCCCAAAATTAGAGAGAAGTCTCCATTCTTTTCTACATCAAATCAATCCATTCCTTCATCAATCCCTTTCTTTTATTCTCTATTTTCACCAAGAGGAGGAGCTAGCTAGATTTGGGGAGTTTTGGAACTTGTTCGTGTCCATTCGGAGGTCTCTTCGTGTCGGTGTCGTATCGGAAAGAGTTTCTTTAGATTCGATCAACCGGAAGGTATAATCTCTCCTCTATTTCACTCCTACATGCATTTAGAATTAATTTGAACCCATAGGATTGACCCCCATGGTTGTATCTCCATTTGTGTCCATTTGGAGGTCATTAGGATGTGTCCATGTTGTGTTTTATGTCCTAGTAGGAAACCCCCAATTTTGGACACACCATGTGGTTGATATTTGTGTGAATGATTTATTCGTATTTTTAATCTCAGATTTAGAATTTCTAGAATGTTGTTCTTGATGTATCAATGTTGGTATCTTAATGTATCATAATATATATATATATATATATATATATATATATATATATATATATATATATATATATATATATATAAATATATGTATATATATAGGAAAAATATATATATATATATATATAGGAAACCAGACTTTTATTGAAAATATAGGCGCGTGCCGAAGTCTATACAAGTAAGCGTGCTAACGCGACCAAAAGACAGAAAACAAAAGGTGCGATACGCACACGCAAACCCAAAAAGGGGGGAAGAAGCGGCCTAGGCCAGGGTCTCCCAGAACAAGTTGGAGACGTGAGAGCAACGCCTCCTCACTTTGCAGCATTGTCTGATGACTTCTCTGTACAGCTGAGGAGGGGGAAGTTGGCGCCCTTCATAACGGAATTTGTTCCTATTTTTTCCAAAGAACCCAAATGCCAGCGGCTGCTACGATCTGATGCCTGTGGAAACGGGACCAGGAGTCCAAGAGATCGTAGAAGCCCCCGGTCGGTTGACCCATACTCAGACTATGGTGAAGCTTGGACTAAGTGCCTGCAGCCAGATCCCCCGAAAGAAGGACGTGCTCAGCGGATTCCAACTTGTGCTCCTCGCAGCAGTGGCAAATGGAAGCGAGGCTGAATCCTAATGATCCGATGATGTCGTCCGTCGGTATCTTGCGGCGAAGAGCACGCCAGATGAGGATAGATCATTTGATGGGTATGCACGCCTGCCAAAATTTAGCATAGACCATGTTCGGCACCCCGCTGCCTCTGGCTATACGTCTGGCGGAAGCCAAACTGAATGTCCCACTCGGGTTAGGGGACCATCTCCAAGTATCGGGCGTGTCAGAAATCCGCATATTCGCAGCAAGAAGACTGGTGGCCGCCGGATGACCAAGCCAATCTCTGACCTTCCTCCAATTCCAACCGGAACTGCCCACCCTTAGGTCTCTAATGGTGCACCCCTGAGGAGTAAGAATGTTGGGCTAAATGATCTCTGCTCCTAACCACCGCTCCCGACAGGCCAGGGATCTGCCGTCCACCAATTGGAGACGGATAAGAGGTTCAGCGGTGGTGCGGCCCCGAGTAATGCGGCGCCAAGATGACGAGGATCTGTTGTTAGTATTAGCCTCGACAGATGGAAGAATCTAGAGTATCTTGCTCTCATGAACTTCGTCCATAAAGAGGTCTCGGTGCGTAACTTCCACCATAGCTTAAAGGAGCATGCATCCACGATGTGGGCAAGTCTGCAGAAGCCCAGACCACCTTCTCCAGTACGTTTGGCCATCGTCTCCCAACCGGCCCAGTGATGTTTGTCTTTGCCGTCGCTCAGACCCCAGAAGAACTTGGCGAAGAGAGATTCAAGAGAGTGGAGCACCTTCATGGGGGGAGCAGACGGCCAGAATATACATCGGGATGGACGATAAAACGTATTTAATGAGGATCATTTTGCCTCCTGGAGATAAGGTAGCGTTGTGCCATCCAGTGATGAGTTTGCAGATCTTGTTTGCTAGGTGGTCGTATATGCCGGAGTTTGCCCTGCTGTACACCAGCGGACAACCGAGGTAAATGAAGGGGGGTAGGCACTACTGAAAGAGGCCTTGTTGATGAGCAGGGTGGAGTGGGTTCTATCTGCTTTGTGATGCGTGTAGATGACGCTCTTGTTGTTGTTGACACGCTGACCCGAGCAGTTGGTGTATCTGGCGATCGTGCTCAAGACGACCTCTATCGAACCGCTGTCTCCAGAGGAGAAGATGAGGATATCGTCGGCGTAGGCCAGGTGAGTGATAAGAGGGGATCCGGTGGTGGTATGGAAGTGGTTGAAACCGGCCATACTGGGCATACTGTTGAGGCTTCTGCTGAGAGCTTCGGCCGCGATAATAAAAATGGTGGAAGAGAGCGGGTCCTCATGTCTGACCCAGCGAGTAGAACGAAAGAAACCCGCCGCCTGGCCGTTGATCACGGTGGAGAACCACGCATTGTTGATAGATCTGAAGACAATGTCAATCCAAGTTTTCGAGAAGCCAAAGGCCCTGAACACCCAGATCATGAATTGCCAGTCTAGGCGGTCGTATGCTTTTTCCATGTCTAGTTTGATGGCAACGTTCCCCCCCCTCGACGGGAACTTCATGCTCGTGATCATCTCTTGCGCAAGAAGGATGTTGTCAGTAATATTGCGGCCTTTAACGAACCCGCTTTGCTCTTCGAAAATGATCTTGGGGAGAAGATCGGACATCCGATTCGCGATAATCTTGGATATGATCTTGTTGGTGAAGGTGCAGAGGCTGATCGGACGGATATATATATATATATATATATATATATATATATATATATATATATATATATAATTTTATTTTTAACAAAATGGCATTTTATTGAAAAAAGGTGAGCTCGAAGAGAGCAATACAGACTGTGACAAGGCCGGAACACACAAAACGGCCTCTGATGAACAAGGTAGGAAATAAGAAAACCTGAGAATCTGACTTTCAAAATAACAATTTTGAAAAATCGAGATTCCAAAACGGAACGCTGGTTCGGAACGCTGGTTCGGAGGACTAGTTGTCTCAAAATTTCAAATGTACAAGAAATTTAAAAATTCAAAATTTGAGTTTTCCAGGAGGGAGCACGGGAACGGTTCCCGAAGCTTATGGGGGTCTGGGCTCGCCACCCAAGGGCTGTGCGGAGCTCGAGACGGTTGGCGGGCGCTCTGCCCTAGGCGGTGGTTGGGCGACCTGCCCGAGGCGTGGGTGGGCGCTTGGCACGAGGCTGGGGGGGTGCACGGCTCGAGGAGCCTCGGGCCACCCCCCCATGCCCGGCCGAGCAAGGGGCGGGCGGCGAAGCTCGGACGGGATGGGTCAGCCCGACGGGGAGGGGGATCGCCAGCGGCTGTCGAGGGTTGGGCGGCGGACGGGAGGGGGGAAGGGGAGGGGGAACGGTGGGAGCCCGAGGTCGAAAACTCCGGCGGAGCAAGCCGATATACGAGGCTCCGGAGGGAGGTAGAGCCCGGAGGGGGGATGGAGACCCGGGGAGGGGGTGGTGGGGGTGGTGACCCAAGGAGGTGGGCGGAGCTACGACCTCCGGGGGGGGCGAGGGCCAACTGGGCCGCCAGGGGAGGGAGCAGAGGGGCTCGACCTCCGGACGGCCGCTGGCCTACCGCCGGGTGGGTGCGTCCGCCAGCAAGCGGCGGATGGAGCGCCGGAGCTCCGTAGGCGGCGCCGTCGCGGACGATGAACCGCCAACCGACGTCGATGATGCCTGGACAAGGGTGGGAGTACACGTCGAGGGCCACGGCGCGGAGGCCGGAGAGGGGGCGGAAGGCTTCTGCGCTGCCACCAAGGCCCACGATGGGAGGGCCTCCGACGAAGGGGGGAGCGCCGGCGTGCAAGAGAAGACGACCAGTCTTGGGCCTCCTTGAGCCGGGATGGGCGGCGCCGGCCACCGAAGCGAGAGGAACGTAGTCGCCTCCGCGGGGGAGGACGATGCCGCAACATGAGGTAGCGCCGGCCACGAAAGGCGACGGCCGGTGGAGGCACCGGGAGGGGGGGAGAGCGCTAGTAGAGGCGTGCCCGGCGCAGCGGTGGGGGCAGCCATAGAAGCGGGTGCCGGAGCGGGAGGTGGCACGGCGAACGGAGCGACAGTCGAAGGGGCCCGCCTATGTCGGTGACGACGCTTCCGCCGAGGGTGACGACCGCTCCGGTGGGGTTGTGGAACGAAGGGGCCGGACGGAGGGAAGCCGGCGAGGGGAGGAGGGGCCCCACTGGGGGGCAGACCAGGTGGAGGACGGCCAGCCAGGGGAGGAGGAGGCGCCTCCGAGTGGCACGAAGAAGCTGAAGGGGGTGGGCTGGCTGGGAAAGCCGACCGGGCAGCCTTGCCACCATATTCCAAGGGGAAGGGTGGGCGGAGAGGCGAGGATGTTGGCACCCTCCGACTCCCTCCGACAGCGGCTGGCTTGGGTCTTCCTCATATATATATATATATATATATTTTTAACTTTATATATATATATATATATATATATATATATATATATATATATATATATATATATATATATATATATATATATATTTTAATATATATATATATATATATATATATATATATATATATTAAGGTTGTATATATACAACCTTAAGATATAACAAATGATATATGTATATATATATATATATATATATATATATATATATATATATGTAGAAGCATGGAAAATACTAAAGAAATTGACTCATGCGGCCAAGAAAGACCCATGCGGCTCAGAAAACGCATGCGGCTCAGGGAGTCATGCGGCATAAGGAGCTATGCGGCCGGAGGCATTCCATGCGGTTCAGAAGATATGTGGCGTGACAGTGCTCCCCTCCGATCCATGCTGCATTAATTGCTTTGACGGCTGACCCCGCTGAAAAGTTGACAGATCTGACACCAAAGCAGGTAATTATGACTCTGTCATGATGATGAATCTCTAGGGAAGAGAAAGAAATCTCTGACACGATCCCCCGAGAGCAACAAAATGCCACGTGGTCCTGCCACGTGGGTGTGCTTATGCGGCTCGAAGTGAAGACTTCCCATGCGGTTCAGAGTGAAGCTGTCCCATGTGGCTCGAGTGGAATCATCCCTATGCGGCTCAAGAAGATTATGCCCATGCGGCTCAAGCAGACACACCATTATGCGATTCATGCGGCTCATCATATGGTTCAGAAGTCTGAAGGAGGGGGCCACTGCCAAGACAGCCCTGACACGTGTCCCAAGTCTTATGCGGCCCAAAATTCATGCGGCCCAAATCTCATGCGGCCCAATCTGCATGCGCAATCAGTGACCATTGGCTCTCAGGACACGTGTCCTCAGCCGATCAATCTCCCAGATTTATGGCAATCCAAGATCGGGTCGAATCCCAGTGATCTGGGGCACGTGGCAGGAGAATAAATTTGATTTATTCACAGATATTAGAGAATCATTATAAGGAAGATTTATGCCAATCAACGTTAATTGCTAATGGGGATTTGGTGTAATCTACCCTTAATGGTTCTGATTCGTCATAATCAGAAACGAACGGCCTGGATTGATCAATCCCCAGGCCGCCGCCATCTCTAAGAGCTAACCATTGGCAACCCTAGTGATCACATCCCACTATTATAAATAGCAAGGTGCCATTCCCTTGTAATAGATAGAGAGATATACAAAAGAAAAAAAACCAGAGAAGAATATGTATACACAGAGAGACTTCCTCTATAGTCAGAGAGAGAATATACACACAGAGAGAGAAGCCAGAAGAGCAATCAGAGAGAGAGCAAGAAGGCATTTCTTCGTCAACGACCAAGCAGATCTTCCCCGAGTCAAGGCTGCGTACCGATCGTCCAAGGAGTAAGGCAGAGCGGCCGTCGCTTTCCCGAGCCTCTATCGTCACCCTCCAGAATCTAAAATAAACAATCGTACTTAGACTGTTGTACCTAGGTTTTCGTCCCTAGGCTTTCTTTGTACGAGCGAGTTTGTATTGTGAGTCTAAGTTCAGTCCTCCGATAATTGTTCTGTACTTTTACAATCAATGGCAAACACGATGGCGACTCTGCTGGGGACTAACTTCTCCACGGCTGAGGAGTTGGTGACGCAATCGGACGCAGCCAAACTTGGCTCTACACAACAGAAGATGGTCGTACGCTTCGACCAACAGGCGTTCGAAGAGATGCTCTCTGAAGGTAGCACTGGCCCGGTCCATAAGCGCACCCGCACCATAAAGGCTCGCAAAGAGTGGAGGCCAAAATCATTTGCTCCTCCGCAAGCCCTTGATGGGGTGCTCTCTATTGCTCAAGATGGCGAGAAAGACTCCCCTGCGGCCCCACTTCAGACCGTAGAAAACTCTGCTGTCCCCAAGTCCGGCAGAAGAAAACACTATGATGCTGGACTTGCAGGGGCAAAGAGGAACTCTACGCGATCCGAGCCGCAGAAGAGTTTTAGCCGCAGGGAGAAAGCCCATACGGCTACAACCGCCGACCGCATAAAGAAAACTCATGCGGCCACATCTGTCAGCCGCATAACTTATGCGGCTACAGTTGCCAACCGCACGGATGAGACTCATACGGCTATTAAAGTCAATCGCTTGCAAAAAAACCCATGCGGCCACAGATGCCAACCGCATGCGGTCAGCCTGCACGGTCGTGACTCCTAACCGCATAAAGACTCATCCTACAACAAAAGACAGCCGCATGCAGACAGCCTGCACGGTACCCAATGCTAGCTGCATAGCATCCGTCCCACGCTTCTCTCGATCAGTCTTCGACCGGCTTTCATGCGGTCCTGACTCTGATCATTCTCTGGATGATAATCCAGACTCTGTGGTATTCGACTTAGACTCCTCCTATTACGCACCCACAAGTGCTAAAAGAAGGAAGTCTAGGGCAGCGCAGGCTCATCAAGTCCAGTCGACTGCCCCAACCTCTGACTATCGGGGCGTCCCGCTGATTATCACGCGGGCCTCTGATGGGAAGTTGTATAAAACCACTCAAGTCCAGCCCCCGGCGGCAAACAGACGAAGTGGTTCCTCTGACCTGCGTGAGGTTATCCTCCATAAATGCAAGGAAAGAGAAGGAGCTTCGGGGTGTAAAGAGCCCTCACACGGACATTAATGCACCCAGATCATCGTCAACTGCTGTTGCAGCAACGCGGCAGTGATGGAAGACCGGTCATCCGTCTTCCAAAGACTACATCACCCGAGCTCAGAAGACGAGCACCTCCTGTTGTCTCCTGCAAGTCCGCGCAGAAAGTTCTCGCCAAGGAAAGAGGGAAGAAAACGAGCATCTCCAGCCCAAAGGTGTCAACTACTGCAGCTAAGAAACCGTCGTCTAAAGGGTTATCCTCCACTGGAGTATTTCAACACACTCGTTCGAAGATGAAAACTGCTGCGATAGGAAGTTCGTCATCTGCAACATTGGGGGTCATCGGAACTAGGGGTAGCACTCCTCCAAACATCCACGACAACCCGACATTCCAGGAATACGGACTGGAGGAAGCAAATCCTCCGACGGATACAACAGATACCGACGTCCCCAAGGACATCCTAGACGAAGCAAGCTCCGAAGTCGGGGGTAGTGTTCCTTCCGAGTATGAACCTGAAGAGAACATCCCCACATATCCTGATGATTTCTCGATGCACGGGTATGACTCGGAGGGTACATCCTCCACCACTCCTTCCGTCACTCCTCATGTGAAGACGGTGTTCATGACAGACAGCAATCAAGGCGGTTCCGGTAATCGCCAGCACATCGACACTTTGGGGGCCATATTGTACGCCTTGGTCAAGTCTGTAGACGAGATCAAAGCGGCGCTTCCTAATCTGCAGGGGGTGACACCTGGCCAGACAAGCACGGGTCCCCCAATCAACGTAGATTCAAATTCGGCGGCACCGAACCCGGGCAATAATCCTTCCAAAGTAACGGCTCCGACTGCGACAGATGAGACCCGAGAAGTAAGGAGAGAAGTTCAAGAGCTCCGAGCCATGTTCCACGCCAGAGAAAACTCTCAAGACTTCAGAATACGGCAACCATGTCCTGCTGAATGGAGGGATGTTCCATTCCCACCAAGATATAAGCCGTTCAATATCAACCCCTATGATGGCAAGACCTCAGCAAGTCGGTACATCACTTACTTCGAGGTCACTACCGACCATCTGCCCCATAATGACGCTATCCTGACACGGTTATTCATTGGGGCATTGGAAGGAGTCACCTTCGATTGGTACCGCAACCTGCCGGATAATTGCATCCATTCCTTCGCTGGCTTCAAACGCCTGTTCTTGGAGAGGTTCTATGAGGTAAGGCAGGACGTCACGATGTCTACCCTTTTGGACGTCATTCAAGGAGAGAAAGAGCTGACGAGGAATTACATTGAGCGGTTTCGTCAAACCGCAATGAAGTTACCATCTGGCAACCCGGACTCCTCCTTGATCGAAATTTGCCAAAAGAGACTACTCCCAACAATCAGTCTCTGGATGGGCGAGAGTCAATTCAAGGACTGGAAGGCTTTTATCATTAGTGCTACAAGTGCCGAAGAACGATTAAAGAAGGCTCGCCAACTGGGATTACATATCTCAGAGGGAGAAAACAAGAGCAAGCGTCCCAGCACCACCAACGACAATGGGGGTAGCCCCTCCAACAACCGGGACAACAGAGGCAAGCAGGCTATGGTGGACGATACAGCCCAGAAGCCTGAGTCGCAACCTGCGGACAAACAATGGCCTCAAATCACTTACTCTTTTGAAGACAGTCACGTCAAGCCTATCTTGGACATGCTCATACAAGGAGATAGGATTCAGCTTCCTCCACCAAGACGGAAGCCTCGGCCGGCTGATCTGGAGAATCCAAAGTTCTGCCATTACCACCGCTACGTCCACCATGCTACGTACGACTGCTACCAACTGAAATGATATATCCAAAACCTCATCGATTCGAACGCTGTGGCCATCAATTTGGAGGAGGTAACCGTGGCAGCCAACATGGTGTCCGTACAATTCGGCAGCTTCCCTCCAACAGAGACCCAGGACAGGGTTATACCCATCCCTCTGGCAACGATGGAGATTGCTAATCTCCCGCCTGCTCAAGCTGCTGGTCTAGTACCCCTCACCACCTCACGAGGGAAAATTATGTGGGTCCATCCGGACCTAGTCCACGAGGTAAATCAGTCCACTCTATCTTCTAAAAAGAAAAGTGAAAAAGTCAGATCCTGCCGTACCACCTCAGTAGATGAAGAGGAAGTCACGGCCGTTGTTACTCGATCCGGAGCACAATCTCAACCTGTGGCTGAAAACTTGACTGATGATCATCCGCCCATTACCACGGATGCTCCGGGACCGGCTCAGCCTTCGACGACCGACAAGCCTAGGCCGAAGTAGACTCGCTTCGACAAATCCCTCCGAAAGGAAACATCTCAGGGGCTGGAGAGGCCCTACAACTTCGACATCTTGGCGCAATTGGCCAATACACCGGCCAAATTGTCCTTATATGAACTCCTGAGGCTCTTAAAGGATGTCCGCACAGCTTTGAGCGATGCACTTCAAAATGCCGACGCATACCTGGCTCAGGTCAACCTCACGGAAGAAAATCAGCCCGCAGACCTCCAAGACAGTGCCTGTACGGGAGCAATGCCCAACATCATCTTCACTCCACAAGACATGCTCATCAAGACTAATCTACACGATCGCCCATTGTACTACACAGGCTACATCGGCGACATAAAGGTGGACCGGATACACATTGACCCTGGGTCTTCCATAAGCATCATTCCAAAAGGACTACTGCATCATCTTCGCATCCTGATACATCGCCTGACCCCTACAAACACCGCCATCAGCGAGTTCAATTCGGGCAGGAGCTACCCAATCGAAAAGATCCGTCTGAAATGTCAGATTGTCGATCTCCAATCAGAAGTCACTTGCTACGTCATAGATGCCGACACTTCATACAACATCCTTTTGGGGCGCCCTTGGATACACGATTACATGATCGTGCCTTCCACGCTACACCAATGCTTCAAATATGTCGACAAGCACGGCTTCGTGAGGACAGAATTTGCTGACATCGATCCCTTCAAAGGGGTCGAATCTTATTACTCGAACTCCAGCCTATACGAAAAGTCGAAGAGGCACCTTGAAGGAGGAAATGAACAAACTGATATTGAAGCAACCACGGGATCAGAAGAACCTCTGACAATCCACCTCCAGGCTCGCAAGCCAGGCAATTCCGCACCCCTTACGGCCACACTGCGTAAGGACACGATCAGCCTCTCGGCACAGGAAGAGCAGTTGAGAATCCGGTTGCCAAGGTCCGGCCAGGTACCGAGACCCACGATAGGGCCACTTACCATCAGATTGCCGAGAGTCGGTCAATCCCAAACAGAGAAGCTCAATCCCTCCGATAGACCTCTGACGATACGCCTTCCTAAGAAAGGTTGTCACCCCCGATGAGAGGTCTGACACTTCAAGCGAACCAGCCACCCCTCGCTCCACATCAAGTACCAGACTGGGGGTTGCTAGTCTACCGACAACCCCACGCTCCGCTCCGTCAGTTGAACCTCTGAAGATCAAGCTGACTAGGACGCCCTCTTAATCTTCATTCACACAGGGGGTAGCCGAAGAGGAACCAGAGCTAGCCAAGTATGTGGCTGCCCACACTGACGCTCCCTTCGCAGATGATGTAATCCCTCTAGAAAAGATACCTTACTTCATCAATAAAGGGTTATCTTTGAACTACACCGAGCTCAATAAGCTATGTACAATGTATGCTATGAAACACGGTATAGGCACTCACCTACATACACAGGTGACAAATGTGTACACCGTTATCCAACTTACTCCAGTAGAAGACGCTTACCGAATAATCGAGGAAGGGGACCACCCAATCATCTTCGGCCGGACGAACAACCCGCATCCCCTCGCCATAGAAGAAGTCGACTTCGGGTCAGATGCTGGAAGACTGCCTCTGTATCTCTATAGCCCTTAATCCAAATATCTCATGCAGAAATAGGGGTATGATCTAGAGACAACGCCAGGACTGAACTACGGCACTGGACGACGATTACCTTTGAAGACACCAGCCCCGGCGGGCAAACCACGGAACTACTATAACAAAATCCGATACGGTTTAGGGTATGTAACGCCTACTACGACCCCTGAAAGCTCAGATGAAGAATACGACTGGCAGTCACATTCAACCGGATCACCGACTTCCGACTCAGATACCAGCATCGGAGATGTGTTCAGACAAGTCATGTCAGTCAACATGGCATTCACCGACGCTTGCAAGGAAGACGAAGACATCCCCAAAATCCTTGAGCTAGAGCCATGGGCCCAGCAATTAGACGCACAATGGGAAAAGCGGTTCGAACTGAGAGAACCTCCTACTGAAGATGAGGTCATACAAGTGGATCTCGACAGCGAATTTTCTCCAAAACCGATCTTTATCAGTAAAAGCCTAACTGACGAAGAACGAGAGTCGCTGTTAGAACTTGTCAGAGAATACATTGATGTGTTCGCCTGGAGCTATGAAGACATGCCGGGGTTAAATCCTGACATCGCTCTCCACAAACTCAATATACGGCCAGATGCAAAGCCAGTCAAGCAGCAACAACGACGCTTCTGCCCAGGCGTCATGGACGCGATCGAAGCCGAAGTCCACAAGCTAATAGCCAGCGGCTTCATTCGTGAAGAGCAACATCCTGATTGGGTCGCCAATATAGTACCAGTCCTCAAGAAGAATGGGAAGATTCAAATCTGCATCGACTACCGCAACCTGAACGAGGCATGCCCCAAAGATGAATTTCCCCTTCCTATCACAGACATCATGATCGACAATACATGCGGCTTTGAACGTATGTCATTCATGGATAGATTCTCGGGGTACAATCAAATCAAGATGTCTCCCGACGACAAAAAGCACACCTCATTCCGAACCCCGATTGGCATATACTGCTACACAGTCATGCCATTCGGTCTAAAGAATGCTGGCGCTACATATCAGCGAGCCATGAGTATCATTTTCAGAGAACATTTGCGCAAGACAGTGGAATGCTATGTCGACGACATCACCGTCAAGAGTAAGGAAGATCATCTGCAAGACCTGAGAACGGTGTTCAACTTAATGCGAGCCCACAATCTGAAGATGAACCCTACGAAATCGTTCTTGGGTGTATCCAACGGGAAGTTCTTGGGCTTCATCATCACTGCACGGGGTATCCATGTAGACCCCGAGAAAACGAGGGCAATCATGGAGATGGGTCCCCCGAGAAATCTCCGTGAACTTAGAGGCCTCCAAGGGAGGCTAGCTTATATCAGGAGGTTCATTTCCAACCTCTCCGGGCGATGCCGACCTTTCACCCACCTCATGAAGAAGGGAGTCTCATTCGTATGGGACGAGGAATGCCAGCGCACTTTCAATGACATCAAAGAATATTTATCAAATCCTCCAGTCCCGGTGGCCCCGGCCCCTAGAAAACCATTCCTGCTCTATGTACGAGCAATGGAACACTCCCTCGGTGCCCTGCTGGCACAAAACAACGACGCAGGCCACGAGCAGGCCATTTACTATCTCAGCCGAATGATGGTCGGGCCCGAACACCGATACACCGCTGTGGAGAAAGAATGCCTCGCCCTGGTATTCGCCATTCAAAAGACGCGGCACTATGTCACGGGGCAAACCATACATGTGATCTCACGAATCAACCCTCTCAGGGTCCTCATGACCAAACCTGGGGCACTCAGCTCCCGCCTCGCTATATGGGCGATATTGCTGTCCCCCTATCATATGATCTTCGTCCCGCAGAAGGATGTCAAAGGTCAAGCCCTGGCAGACTTTTTGGCGGCCCATCCAGGATCAGAATCATCCAGAATACACGAAGAAATCCCAGATGAGGTCGCCGATTCAAATACAACCACCCACAATAACATATGGCGGATGTTCTTCGATGGCGCTTTAAGAACCGGACCCAAGGGAAACATCGTCGTCGGAGTCGGAGTAGTATTGGTCTCTCCTACCGGGCTAGTGATCAATCGCGCCTACTCTCTCACGGAACCCTGCTCTAACAACGTGGCCGAGTACAACGCTTTGGTCATTGGCCTCCAACTCGCAAGAGAACTGGGGGTAGAATACCTTGAAGCATACGACGATTCGTAATTAATCGTCAACCAGATTCGGGGGACGTACGAAGTCCGCCATGAAGACATGATCCCCTACCACCAAATAGCGATCAACATTATCTCATCATTCGAGGGATTCTTCATCGAACACGTCCCCAGACTCCAAAATATCGAAGCTGATGTCCTAGCAGGCCTGGCTGCTTCCCTAGCAGTGCCAAACCACTCTCATCATTCGGTCGATGTAATCGGCCATGAGCTGGTCTGCCCCAAGAACAATGTTCAAGCCATGGTGAGTTATTCTTCTCAGATGGCCGACGGAGTGCCAGACTGGAGACAACCATTCATAGACTTCGTGGTCTACGACATTCTGCCCGAGAACCCGAAGGAGGCTACTTCTATCAGACGGCGTTCTCTCAGATTCTTCTACGATACAGAGACGAAAATGCTGTATCGCCGCTCCTACGACGGATTACTACTTCGGTGCTTGTCGAACGCAGAAGCCAAAAAAGCCGTACGAGAGGCTCATGATAGTGTCTGCGGGGCCCATCAGCCTGGCCCTAAGCTGCAAGACCGCCTTCGCCGGATGGGCTACTACTGGCCCACGATGGTGGCTGATGCAATAGATTATGCCCGAAAATACAAGGCCTGTCAAGTCCACGCAGACTTCATTCACCAACCATCCGAATTTCTACATCCGACAGTGGCGTCCTGGCCATTCGAAGCATGGGAAATGGATATCATTGGTCCAATCACCCCACCTTTCTCCCGAGGACATTGCTTCATACTTGCGATCACTGATTACTTCTCAAAGTGGGCAGAGGCTGTCCCACTCGCCGAAGTCAAGACTTCGAACGTAATCAGCTTCCTGAAGCACCACGTCATCTACCGCTTTGGACTGCCCCGAAGGATCATCCATGATAATGGTCCGCAGTTTATAAGCCACGCATTCTACCGATTCTGCGATAAACACCGCATTCAGAATGTCGCTTCGACACCATATAACCCGGCAGCAAACGGGTTAGCAGAGGCATTCAACAAAACAATCATCAAACTCCTCAAGAAATTTGTCTCCTCCAATAAACGCGACTAGAACGAAAAGCTCGACGAGTGCTTATGGGCTTATCGTACCACGGTTCGAACAGCCACCGGGAATACACCATTCTCTCTGGTGTACGGGAGTGAGGCAGTTCTCCCATTAGAGACTCAGATTCCCTCACTCCAAGTCGCCCTCACTTATCAATTAACAACGGATGATAACTACCGACGTCGACTACAAGAGTTAGAGGCCTTAGATGAAAAACGCCTCCTAGCCCAGCAAAGGATCGAATTATACCAAGCACGCATCTCAGGAGCCTTCAACAAAAAGGTCAAAGTCAGAACATTCCAAGTGGGCGATCTTGTTTTGGCAGTCAGGAGGCCAATGGTCATGACTCACAAGACCACCGGCAAGTTCCAGCCAAAATGGGAAGGCCCATTTATCATTGAGGCCGTGTTCTCCAATGGTGCTTACCGCCTCGCCAAACAGAACGGAGACTTGCTCATGTTGCCCGTCAACGGCAAGTTCCTGAAGAAATACTATGTTTAAACAATATTTTCCTAGAGTTTCGAGTTATGTGCCCGCTGGTACCTCTGAACTCAACCCCCTAATTTTCCAACTTATCGAGTCACGTTCCCTCTTGTACCGCTGAACTCATACCCCAAATTCCCAAGTCATGTACCTGCTAGTACCTCTGAACTTACACTTTGATTCCAACATTCACAGATTTTCGAGTCGCGTACCCGCATGTACCGCTGAACTCATGCCCTTCTTCCATAAAGATATCCCAAATTTCCAAGTCATGTACCTGTTGGTACCTCTGAACTTACACTTTGATTCCAACATTCATGGATTGTCGAGTCATGTACCCGCTAGTACCAATGAACTCACCCCATAATTTTCTAGATCTTCGAGTCATGTACCCGCTGGTACCGCTGAACTCACACTCACCATTCTCCAGATTTTTGAGTCATATACCCGATGGTGCCTCTGAACTCACATCTTGGTCACTCTTTCAGGTAGAAAGTTATGTATGATCATACCGTTGAACTTTCTTCCTACAAGAGATCCTCCCTCATGATCTAATACCTGCACTCCCAGTGCACAACAAAGGTAACGCATCCACAAATTTCCGAGACGACCATGTCCTCATCACCTCTGAGTCGTCCCATTTCCGCCAAAAACAAATTACCCCTACATAGAATTTCCATGTCCTCATTACCTCTGAGTTATTCTACGTACCCCCCTTCATTGAGCCCACTCCTGTCATGTCCTCATTACCTCTGAATGGGAAGGCTCCGTCGAAGAAACCTTCATACTTGCCATGTCCTTATTACCTCTGAGTAAGTATGATGATCCCCTTTCGACCTATTATCTGTACCCACAACCGGAGTACGCCAAGGGTAATGGGTCCACAAATGTCCTCTGTTGACCACAAATGTCCTCTGTTGACCACAAATGTCCTCTGTTGACCACCAATACCCTCCGTCGAGTTCGCTCCTGCCATGTACTCGTTACCTCTGAACAGGAAGACTCTACGTTCGAAAAACTTTCCTACTTGCCATGTCCTCGTTACCTCTGAGCAAGTATGCCAGTTCCCCTTCATCCTATTATCCGTATCCTAAACCAGGGTATGCCAAGGGTAATAGGCCCACAAATATCCTCAGCTAAATTTCTTAACACAAACCTATCACCTCATCATGCCCCAGGAGCCCAGCTGCTCTACGGCAAATTCTTTTCTCAATACCAAGAGCACCCATAACCACTTTGCTATGGCTGCTTCAGGCATCCTGACCGAAACTTGTTATCTCTACCTAAAACCAAGGTACGCCATGGGTAACAGGTCCACAAATATATCCCCTATGCGGGGGAGAACATCACCACAATATCACAGGCAATACAAATGAAGGGTAGAATGGAAAATACTCTTCATTTGAAGGAAGAAAAGAAGTACTACATACTTCGGGACCACGTCCCTTTCAAAAAAAAAGGGAGAAGAGAAAGAAAAAGAAGGAAAAAGAAAAGGCCGACTACATTTCAGTGTTACTCAATTCTAGGAGGCGGTCTCTCACTGAGGTGGTCTCCCGCTCAATCCGTTGCCGAGCGCGACGCTCGGCCTCCTGGAGTAACCGCTCCTCATTGTCCAAATCCAGGAGCGCCTGACAGTCATCTTCCAATTTCTTCAAGACAGCCTCCAGGTCAGTCGAAGCTTGAGTAACCCTGTCAGCTTCCTGAACAATTAGCCCCCTGTCATTGCGGGCAGTCTCGAGTTCAGACTCCAGGAAAGTCAACTTCTTCTGAAGCGCAAGGATCTGCTCCCGCGTCTCGGTAATCTCACGAGAGACAGACTCCTCCTGAGCCACAACGTTTTCGGTCGCATAACTCAATTGATCATACCGATCAGCTAAGTCGCTGAGATCCTTCAGTGCGGCCGGTCGGGTCTTATCTCGAGCCGCTTTGGTCCTCTCTATAACAGCAATAAGGGAATTCCGCTCCTTGTTTATAACAGCAGGCAGATCAGCCTGCCGCAATACTCGAAGCTCGGACACCAGCTGATCAGCCTCCAGCAATTTCGCCTCCAGAAGCGAAGCCATTCCTGCATCATCAGGAAGATCCCTAAGGATGTTTATTTGACCATGGGCGCATCTTCGGGCCAAGGTAAAAGAGGTCCCTCTTTCTACAGCGGCCTCGATTTCCCTCTTCAAATGACGATGGAAACTGGCAACCACATCCTGCAACGCGTCGTTCAAAACTTCAGCAGAGAAGGGCGTCAGAGGAAGCCGGAGCGGCAACGTCGGAGGAGTAACGCTAGAGCTCGCCACCAAGGGAGCGAAGTCCGAGCAGAACGATGCATGAATAGCGGCCAACTCATCTTCCGCCGCCCGTAGAGCTTGGATGCTCGGCAGGGAAGAAAGGTCGATTCTCGAAGCCATTGGAGCGGAGGATGATGCAAGGACCATTGTTCCCTACCCCGACTGCCCCGAGAACTGGCCCGTTAAACTCGGGCCCCCAGAAGGCCCATCAAGACGAGTCAGGCAGTAAGAAAGTACACCCCTTTCCACCGATGCCCCTTCGGTTGGGGTTGTCTCGACGACGTCCATCCTCGGCACTGAAGGGGCAGGACCTGAATGTCCAGAATAACAGTCAATCGACGTAACCCGAAGGACATGATGATAGAGCAGATAGGCTTCCTCACGGGTTAAGATTCGGCTAATCTTACCAGGGGAGGGGCATGAAGGTCGCGGCTCATCCACAACGGGCATGGTCCCCCCACCCGGGATCCCCGAGTTAAACTCAGTCACGTCCCCTGACCCCGTCACCTTGAAGGAGGATACAGATTGATCTGCGTCCTCTTGAATAGGCACAGGCTCATGGGAGGCCCCGTCATCCTGGGTCACCATCTCGACATCCTGAAACTTTTCTTCTTCCCCCGACACCTAAAAGAGGGAACGAAGACAATCAGGATTGAAACTCAAAAGAAAGAAGGAAGAAGGGATCGAGAGCAGTTTTGTTACTTTTGTGGCTGGCGGACGGTGCCTAGTCGCAACCAGCTTCCGGGATCGAGAAACACTGCCTACAGGAGGAACCTGCCTACTACATTTTGGGATAGGACCAGGCGCAACAAGGGACTGATCCCTCAGCATCTCATCTGACAAAACATGCAACTGACGCACCTCTGCGCCTACCACTGGAAGGTAGAGTCATCTTCATTATGCTCGTTGCCTTCATCACCTTCAGCAGCGAAATCCAAATCTGGCACTTCGGCTCTAGTCTTTCTTTTCTTGGCCCCTTGAGAGCCTTCCTCCAGACCGGTGCCAGCAATAAAACTGGTACCTGGGTTAAAATCGACCGGGGGCTTGTTCGCCATGACATGATACAGAGCCGCCATATACAAGATCTCCACTGACTCCTTAATAGCAGGGACCGAGAAAATGGTACGAGTATGGAACGAATCATAATATTGCCAAGCTCTGATACCATCAAGAAGACTTCCCTCATAACCCAGACAAGAGCTGGGGCTGTCTAAACAAAGTTGGCTGTACCCAAACTGCCGGGCAAACCTGCTAGACAGATACGGCTCCAGAAAAACAACATTGCGGTTACGGTACACCAGATGTGAGGGACGGATGTTACGCAACCATAAGAGCATCTGGCCATCCAGAAGTTGAGGAGGCGCAATACCGTCTATATGCACAGTCTCTATGTCCCTGGCAGAAAAGCGAGGGACGGATACGAAAATATGATACTTATCTGCCCTTGCCAAGACCATCCGGCAAACCCGCATGGCCTCACATTCCCAAGGCTCATCACGGTAACGAAAAATAAGGGCGTCATCATCAGTCGCACCGCCCTCAGAGCCCGACCTCATCAATGATGGATAATGTATCAGCAGCCACCCCATCAAATAATGATAAGGTAACTCAGTTCGTTCAAAATCCTTGGTCACATCGCGAGCAATGACTTTGGACGTGAAGGTACGAAGGCCACGGTGTATGCTACACACCATAGCCGGAAGGAGACCTAGCCTGATTCGCAAGACTAATTTCACAGCCGGAAGGATGAAGTTACAACTAATTCTCTCAATAGAACCGGTTCCTCCCGAGACTACACAATTTCGTAGCCAGATCATCAAAAATCCTGCCAGAAGCGCTTTCTCAGATAGCTCTTGAGTATCCTGGTAAAAGTAATCGAAAGTGTCGGTTTGGCTCCCGAATCTGCCACTAGTAGATGACACCAATTCTTTGACCGCCTCCGAGACCTAGGGCGACGAGAGGTCACCAGACCTGAGGCATCTGCTGAGAAGAGATAAAGCACCCAATCCTTGGTGTAGGGAGCATTCCCTTCCAGGTTATCCTTGCGGGTTATCTGATGGCATGTGTTATAATGACACAATATCTCCTGATAAAGGGCCGCAAAGCCAGGATACCGTCGTTCCAAATCTTCGAGTTCCTCATTAGTGGGAGTATATGCTTCAAACGCTTCGTCCCCCCAAGGAAGCTTGGAGACCGCATGCATTTCATGGAGCGCAAGTCCCATCTCCCCTACAGGTGTGTAAAAGGTCCCTGTACGACAATTATACATTTCCAGCAGGGACATGAATAGCTTCTTGTTTATGAACAAGCCATGACTGGTACCTCGGATAGCATGGTACAGGCCAATCTCGCACAAAAAAGCCTCATACTTCTGCAGGATCCAGGTAGATAAATTGATCCACGAGGGAATAGGGTGTATCCAACCAGGAAACGTCAATCGACCAACGGGATAGGAGCCTTTCCGGGCAAGTCGATTTATAAAAGTATCGACGGTAGAAAACGTGAAGTTAGGACCTGCCACATTCAGGAAAGAACCTGGGACCAACCCTGTCACAGAACAACTGGTATGCACCTTGCAAGCAACCATGGTCTTCAGATGGTTATTATAATGGATGTTCCCCACGAACATCCCACTCCTGGTAGGGGTTAGAGTCCCCTCCATCTTCCGGTCCAAAGGGAGCATATTGAACCAAGATAATGGGAAAGTGTCGCTCCATCTGAGGGATGCGGGTCGCCATCCCGTTAGAAACAAAATTCCAATCCTCCGACACCTCCAGAACATGATCATTCTCCACGGTCAAGGCGTCTCCAAAAAAGAACGCAGGCTTCAAAAACTCTCCTTCGAATTTCCCGGAGTTCATCATAGCATTAAGGAAATGGGAAGGCTGATTCTTGATGGCATTCAATCTGGCCACAGGCTCATCGCTCGGAAACTGATCCGCCACGTGCTGAACAATATGGTCGTACCTATAGCCGAGAGCAGCTTGAGCGCTACCCACCAAGAGTTCTCCGGCGGCGTTAACCGGCAAATTCACTGAAGAACAGACAAAGAAAAAATAAGTTAAACAGAGAATAAAAAAAGAGCTGATTAGGTGTTTTCAAACCACATGCGGCTCAAGAAAATATCTATGCCCCCCATGAAGTTCTCAGAAGACTTATGCGGCTCCAGAAAGCCCCATACGGCTCCAGTTCAGAAGACTGCTTATGCGGCTCCGCACAATAAAAGTCTATGCGCCACCTATGCGGTTTCACTAATAAGGCGCACATACAGACACAATGATTTTTCTTATGCGGTTCGCAGCTCAGCCGTAGGGCGAACATACGATTTACAAAGGCTCGTGCATAAAGTATGCGACGTAGCCATGGCGGTTGGGGTTCCTTAATTCATACATTGTCCTTACCAACAATGGGGGGATGGACGTCAGGATGAACAGCAGGCACGACGACGGGCGGGGCAGCAACCGCACCCAAGGTGGAAGTGGAGGCCGCCTTCTTGCCCTTCACTGCCACGATCTTCTTGGGAGCCATCAATTATCGAAGAAAAAAAAGGCAAGCGAGATAAGAGAAGAAAGAAAATAAAGAAGTCTTCTCTCTCTTCAAACCCCTCCTATTTATAGGAGGAGGGGAGAAGGCGGACACGTAGGCCAATGATCGACTCTTGAAGAGCGAAACCGACTCCTTGGGTTTCGTCTCCAAGATTCACCCAAGGTACCAAATCCAAAAAGATTTAATGAACTGACCCTTGAGATTCCCCCTACAAAGACGGCGCTGAAGCAACTTGGAGATAAATAAAGACCCGCACAAGTGGACTGGACCATCTATGCGGCTAACACACCCCCTGTGGCTGAAATAGTCATACGAATAACACATCCAAGCAGCCAGGACATCTATACGGTCGGGATTGCATATGTGGCTAATACGGCCATGCTTCTTGTTCAAAGTATTTTAATTTTACAAATTGAAAACTTTGAAGGGGGTCCTGTAGAAGCATGGAAAATACTAAAAAAATTGACTCATGCGGCCAAGAAAGACCCAAGCGGCTCAGAAAACGCATGCGGCTCAGGGAGTCATGCGGCATAAGGAGCTATGCGACCGGAGGCATTCCATGTGGTTCAGAAGACATGTGGCGTGACAGTGCTCCCCTCCGATCCATGTTGCATTAATTGCTTTGATGGCTGACCCCTCTAAAAAGTTGACAGACCTGACACCAAAGCAGGTAATTATGACTCTGTCATGATGATGAATCTCTAGGGAAGAGAAAGAAATCTCTGACACGATCCCCCGAGAGCAACAAAATGCCACATGGCCCTGCCATGTGGGTGTGCTTATGCGGCTCGAAGTGAAGACTTCCCATGCGGTTCAGAGTGAAGCTGTCCCATGCGGCTCGAGTGGAATCATCCCTATGCGGATCAAGAAGATTATGCCCATATGGCTCAAGCAGACAAACCATTATGCGGTTCATGCGGCTCATCATATGGTTCAGAAGTCTGAAGGAGGGGGCCACTGCCCAGACAGCCCTGACACGTGTCCCAAGTCTTATGCGGCCCAAAATTCATGCGGCCCAAATCTCATGCGGCCCAATCTGCATGCATAATCAGTGACCATTGGCTCTTAGGACACGTGTCCTCAACCGATCAATCTCCCAGATTTATGGCAATCCAAGATCGGGTCGAATCCCAGTGATCTGGGGCACGTGGCAGGAGAATAAATTTGATTTATTCGTAGATATTAGAGAATTATTATAAGGAAGATTTATGCCAATCAACATTAATTGCTAATGGGGATTTGGTGTAATCTACCCTTAATGGTTCTGATTCGTCACAATCAGAAACGAACGGCCTGGATTGATCAATCCCCAGGCCGCCGCCATCTCCAAGAGCTAATTATTGGCAACCCTAGTGATCACATCCCACTATTATAAATAGCAAGGTGCCATTTCCTTGTAATAGATAGAGAGATATACAAAAGAAAAAAAACCAGAGAAGAATACGTATACACAGAGAGACTTCCCCCATAGTCAGAGAGAGAATATACACAGAGAGAGAGAAGCCAGGAGAGCAATCAGAGAGAGAGCAAGAAGGCATTTCTTCGTCAACGACCAAGCAGATCTTTCCCGAGTCAAGGCTGCATACCGATCGTCCAAGGAGTAAGGCAGAGCGGCCGTCGCTTTCCCGAGCCTCTATCGTCACCCCCCAGAATCTAAAATAAACAATCGTACTTAGACTGCTGTACCTAGGTTTTCGTCCCTAGGCTTTCTTTGTACGAGCGAGTTTGTATTGTGAGTCTAAGTTCAGTCCTCCGATAATTGTTCTGTACTTTTACAATCAATGGCAAACAATATATATATATAACAAATGGCTAAAGCCTTCATTGAAATAGTAAAGTAGAGGTTGGAACCGGGATATAGCCCGAGTTCCTACAAGATTAGGGGGGACCCTTACAAAAGAAATTAGCTAAAAACGATAATACTAGCCAGATTGGTTTTTTTTAATGGAAATCAGGAAATTCATAATTTGAAAATTTAAATTTTGGAAGTCAAAGGGCCACGTGTGTGGGCGCGGGGCCCTATGGGGGAGCTGGCGTGTGCGCTGTCTAAGATGGCTCAAGAGCCGAGAGGGAGCGCTGCACGAGGAAGGCGCGGCTCCCGAGGCGGAGGGGGGGCTGTCTCTCAGCCGGGAGCCAGGCGGCTCCGGCGAAGACGGCCGGGACCCGGAGAAGGGAGGGGAAAGGAGGAGCGCGTCAGGCGGGAGGGGCGGTGGCCAAAGGCGGGTGCCGGCAGGGGTGGCGCCGACGGGCTCCGGCGGAGGCACGAGCAGCCAGGAGAGCGAAGCCCGTCAGACGGCCGGAGGCCTATCACCGGCAAAGGGGCCCCTCCCGCGCGCGGTGGGAGGAACGGCGAAGCGCGTAGTGGAGGGTGGCCAACGAGACGTCGACCTGCGAGGCAGGGAGGGCACAGACGGGGGCGGCCATCGGGACGTCGACCGGCGGGGCCGGGAGGGCTGAGGCGAGGGACGCTCCAGGGTCAGCGGGAGAGGGGGTGTGCCACCGGGAGAGGATGTCGAGGAAGGCGGTCGCCTCCACAAGGGGGTGCGTCTCCGGAAGAGGGGGAACGGCGAGAGGAGAGCCGAGGGAGGGAGACGGCTACCACGAGAGAGACGCCGGCGGCCACGACAGCGGAGCGGCGAAGGGAAAGGACCACGCCGGAGATGGAGGAGAGACTGTAGGGGCATGGGAGGGAACCCTAGCGCGACGCCCGAAGCCGGGTAGGCACCGGCGGAGGCTTGAACGCCTGGAGGGGCGGAGGCGGGGGAGAGGGCAGGGGGAGGGCCTCTCCCTGGCCGCCGGGAGCGGAAGCAAGGCCGACCCAGGGGGAAGACGAAGAGGGGAAGGGGTCGGCCGCCAGGGGAAGACGAAGGGGAGGCCATTGCTCGACCGGAGCGGGCGGAGGGAAGCCTGGCGCTAGGTCCAACCCTGGCGGAAGGATGGCTTGGGGGGAACCCGGAGGGTTGGCGAGAGGGGCAGGACAGGCCCGTCAGAGCCGTGCCCGACGTCGCCGAGAACGGCGACGATGGCAGCGCGACCGAGGAGGATGAGACGGGAGGAAACCGGCCATCCACGGGGGGGTGACCAAGCCGAGCCCGGCCATCCCTGGGTGAAGGGGGAGCCGTCGAGAGGGACAAAAACTCTGATGGGCGCCGCCGGGCCGAGCAGCCCAGGCGGCCAGCCCAGCCACCAGACCCCAAGCGGGGAGGGGACGAAGAGGCGAGGAGCGGAGCGGACGCCGGCTTCCTTCTAGCCATATATATATATATCTTAATGTATCACAATATATATCTTAATATATCACAATATATATATATATATATATATATATATATATATATATATATATATATATATATATATAATATATATATATATAATATATATATATATATATTGTGATATATTAAGATATATTGTGATACATTAAGAGACCAACATTGATACATCAAGAACAAAATTTTAGAAATTCTAAAATCTGAGATTAAAAATAGGAATATATCATTCACACAAATATCAACCACATGGTGTGTCCAAAATTGGGAGTTTTCCACTAGGACACAAAACACAACATGGACACATCCTAGTGACCTCCAAATGGACACGAAATGGACACAAATAGAGATACAACCATGGAGGTGATTCCTATGGGTTCAAATTAATGCTAAATACATGTAGGAGTGAAATAGAGGAGAGATTATACCTTCCGGTTGATCGAATCTAAAGAAACTCCTTTCGATACGACACCGGCACGAAGAGACCTCCGAATGGACACGAACAAGTTCCAAATCTTTCCAAATCTAGCTAGCTCCTCCTCTTGGTAAAAATAGAGAAGAAAAGTAAGGAATTGATGAAGGAATGGATTGATTTGATGTGGAAAAGAATGGAGACTTCTCTCTAATTTTGGGGAAGAACAAGAGAGTGAAAATTGGTAGATAATAACAAATGAGAGCCCATCCCTATCCCTCTATTCTTAGCTGTCCTAGTGTGGCTAGGTGCCCCATAGCAAAAGACTAAAACACCCCCACTTGTCTCTAATTAATTAATATTAGGAATAGGTTTTAGGTTGAGGCTAAATTAGTCATGTTTTAAGTCTCTAATCAACTAAACCTATTCATGAAAAATTAGTCTAACATGCTAACTAAAATATTGTCATGTGGGCCATGCCTAACTAATGAGTGGGTCCCACTAGAGTCAAAGCTACCCCGGATCCCCGATACAAGTCGGATTAGTTAAAATTCGAACCAGACTCAAATAACCCCAAAATAATATCAAAAATAAATAAATAATTCCAAAATTCTAAAGTGGAAAATGATCAAAATATCCCTGTTCATGAAAACTAGGGGTGACAATTATGCCAGAGTTCTGTCTTTGGAAAAACTATAAATAGAGAAAAATTCTGATCATTTTAATCACTCATTCACTTTCATCTCTTCTGTAACGCTCCAGTACCGGAATACTAAGACGGACTAGGCCAGCTACTCCGTATGAGGTATATAAATATCATACGGCGATCGTGGCTGTCAAGAGACAAGGGGTGCATGCTACAATCAAGTCTTCTAAGGTCCCACAGAGCATCTATGTCTCAATCAATCAACCAAAAAACAGTAAATAATGATCATATAAGACAAAGCAGTAAGGCGTCCCCGACGCTTCATCAAAATAATTCATGAGTCTAGCAATACAAAATGTTAAGCTAGTACCGAAAGTCAATAGTACATAACTATAGTCAGCTGCAGTCTGATTTAATTATAATTATGTAAAAGAAAACTAATGTCCAGAACAGCCGGCTAAACAGGTGTCGGTGGCTAAATGCCAAGTACAAAATAGAAGATATCAGAGCAGTAAAGAAGAAATCCACTCATGGTCCCTGGTGTCCAGACTCCTGGTGTACACCATTGTTCGGGTAGAAGGCTGGATCCTCTGGAGCTGCTACGAGATCTGGCCAAACAAAACCAGCGGGGTCAGGCCCCGAATAGCAAGTACCACAAGGGAGCACAAAAGAGTGAGATAAAACCCAATGAGTAAAATATGACCTGATTCACGAGTTATAGGCTTATACCATATCATCGAGATAATACGACACCCCAAATAAGGACAAACGGTCCAATATCGTACCGAGATAAGATATATCTTATAACCATGGGTAGGTAAAGGGCTTCTGATTGCGACTTCGGTCCATAGCCTATCGCAGCACAATAGTCCAACCCAACAACCAAACAAGGACATGGGTTTGACCACGCACCATGATAGTCCATGTTCCTCAGTTGCTAACAGAAGAAAACATATCACAAACAAGTCAGCTTACAAGCGGCCAATAAATCCTACGACTTTCTATGATTCGCCTGGGTTATCCCAGTAATGCAATATAGGAATCCTCAGGTCGTGTCAACCAGCATGGCTAGCCAATCCATATAATATACATATACACATAGCACTTTGATTATGCACCGGTCTCCCGTAAGGCCACCGTGCTGAAACATATAACACATAGCACGTAGGAGTCGAATATAGTCATCCACTATAGGCGGATGAAACTGTATCCGTGGCGGCCAACCCGACACGCTAGGACTGGACCTAGGGTGGCTAGTATGGCACGATCTTGAGATTCTGTGTCACGACCCGCACCCGCTTTTCGGATACGAGACGTGTCCAAGCCAGCCTACGCCGTAGAGTCGACGGTAGAACGCTGTCAAACCCGCAAGAAATAAATGCTCAAAAAATAACATTTAATGCTCATTCACATTTCTAAATTTATTACAATATTTACAACATTTATAATTAAAGAAAATACAAGATTTTATAATTAATGAAATTGATACAACTGCTATCTATTTCTAGGTTGACATCAGCATACCCATACCTCCCCAGTGCTAAGAGTGATCGCGGCTAAACCTGAAAAATATTGGTTTTCAGTCAGGAATAGAACAAGTACACAAATCGACGACAATGCAAAATACAATAGAATTAACAAGACATGAAAATAACATAAGAGATATGAAAACTGGAAAGTATTGATGACATGACACGGTGGAGATGAAAAGGAAAAAAATAAAGGACATCTACCTAGGTGGTGTGAAATATCTTTATCGACATTTGAACGCCTAGATGGTAAATCCGGCTTACTGCACGTGTCGTGTGCAGCTGTTGTCGTTCAAGAATAGACATTTTGGGGATATTTTTGGGTAGTCCACATGTCTACTAAGATATTTCCCCTCCCGACTACTCCGTGTGACGAGCGTGTTCAACAAAAAGCAAGATATATGTATAGATATGAAATAAAAAGACTACTATGAATCGAAAGCAATCAGAAAGTGCACTTGCTTGAGGTCCTTAGCTGGTGAAACCAATAATACTATACCACTCAATGAGCCACAATCAGTCAACCCATGCAGAAGTCTCCAGATGGTGAAATAAATAGTACCAACCTTCTAAAAATAGTCAAATTAGCTAGGATTGCCTGTCCTTAAGTCCAATTCTGGACACAGGGGCAAAACGGTAATTTCAGGTCAAAACGGTGTCCGTCGTTGGACCCGCTTTGTACCAAAAAGCGTGCCAGAGTCAACGGTCTCTAAAGTCGTCAAACTATATGTCAACAGGTCCAGTTTTTCGATACAAATCCAACCGTATGTCCAGAGTTGGATTCCGGCGGGCCGTACACAAATTGCCCGTTGAGTCGGACCGTGGGACCCACAAAACGGTGGTCCAATCAATTGTCTCAGAATTGGACCAAACTTGGCATACCGGACCAAAAAAATGATACGGTCCTGTTGGCATAAGTTTCGTCTTAATCTGACGAGCGTGCAAAATGTAATTGGAGTTTGTGTAAAGTGGTCGATACGGTGAATTTCGACGGATACGCATTAAATTCGTCGCGCACATGCGACCAATTTGAATTCCGTCAAAGCCCACACGTCCACGAATCCGTTACACACCTTTCGATGCTTTCGGTTCACGACCAAGTCGCCCGGTTTGGCGGGATGCACGTGGTATCGGAGCGTTTTATTAAAATTCTATATTTTCTAAAAATTATTTTCCTGATTTTTAGCTATGAATAATTTCTTGTACAATCACACAAAAAACAATTCTATCAGTGGCGTTTCGATCCTGTATATGTTGTCTATGAATCTCTTCAAACAGAATCTCAAAATCGTGCATGGGTTGGTAGAAAACTGTCCGTGAGCTAGGGTCGTTGGACTGGTTCTTTTGTCCTGTTTGGGACAGATTTTCGTTGAACTTTGGTTCGATTTCTTGGCCAATATAACGCATATAAATTCGATCTACTTGAAGGGAAGTAATCTTGTATAAGTTGGGGACTTACCCGAGAAAACGGCTCGGCGAATGGTCGACTGTGCGGGGAGATTTCTCGCGACGAAATCGCGCATCCGTTGCTACTGCTGCTGTTACACGCGTGTGCGTGTGGCTGGTCCCAGCGCCTGGCCGGCCGGCAGCGACGGCCGGCGGTGACGCGCGGAGGTCGGGATGGGGTCGCCAGGCTGGGGTTGACTACTGGGTTAGGGTTTTCTCTTTCGTGTACGCGTATGTGTATATATATACACCGAGAACGAAAGCTCGGGTCGGGGTTCAGCGCTCGGTTTTGTGGTCACAGCAAGGAATTTAGATCGGGGTGGCCCGTGGGCTCAATGCTGGGCTCGGCCCTGGGTTTGCAGTGCTGGGATTTGAGATAGCTATTTTAGTTTAATTCTTATTTGTTTTCTTTTTCTATTTCTTATTCTCTATATTAATACCATATGTATATATGTATATACATATATATCTATATATATATATATATATATATATATATATATATATATATATATATATATATACACACACACACACACACACGTATTTACCTTTATATTTATCTATATATACACACTTATATAATATTTTCGTATATGCACATTTATATGTATATACTTACATAATACTATATATACACATATATATATATATATATATATATATATATATATATATATATATATATATATATATATATATATATATATATATATATATATATATATAAATATATATATACGTATATTTATATATATACACATACACATATATTTATATATACGTATATTTATATATGTACACATACATTTTTATATACATTTACATATACATGTGCACATATATTTATATATTGTATTTATATATACATACAAATACACCTATATAATATATTTATATATATACATACAAATACACACCTATATAATATATTTATATATATATATACACATATACAAATATTTGCACAAAATATATGTCCCTATATTTTCCTATATATACATACTAGTCTCCATGTACGTGCTTTGTACGTATTTTAATTAGGATATCATAAGGTTAGTTGTCGCCTTTCTGTCTTTTTCAGGTGACTATTCACGTATGTGTGCTCCCTAACTCCACAAGGACTTAAGTCATCTACTGTAATAATTAACTAAATAATTATTTATAAAATCTAAAAATCACCATTCGAATAAAATAATAAAATATTTTCAAATTTTTGAGAAGGGAAGCTACAAATCTACCCACCTTAAAATAATTTCATCCTCGAAATTTTAATCCATAACTATGCCTAAAATTCAAAATAAAAGTAAAAGAATAAATCTACTATTACCACAATATTCTCAAATTTAATTTCTCAAAATAGTTGTATCCTCCTTCTAGTCATTTTGTAACTACGAAACTCCGAGGACTTCTACCCACCTTTGGTCACACTACTCCCTTATTGGTATGTCCCTAAAACTTTATAATCTTCCAACTACTTGCTAAAATGGATATCTACTGCTTTTGGCCTCTATAATCCTCTTTTATCTATCAATTAACCTAAAATCTAACAAACAACAAATTTACACAAGTAGCTAAGAAATATTGGTAAATTTTATTAAGTATGACCATTCGTCACCCTACAATAGGAAGGACAGGAAGATAAGAAAAAATAATCGCTAGCGAATATGAAGCTCCCAAAGCGGTAGAAAGTATCCAATGGTGCAGATAGAACGAAAGTTTACGAACCATTGACTTATTTGCAAGATTGGGCTACTCTAGTTCAGTCACTTGCTACGTCGAAGAACCCTTGTTTCTTAGAGGGGCTTGCAATCCGTGCAATACATAAATTTTGTTCTCGAAGTTCTAAACAACATTCCAAAATAGGACTAAATTTGAGAAATCAAGATTGTGATCTTTTTTGTGGTTATTTAAACGTACGAGCAAGGGATATAAATGCAATACAAGATCGTATTGTAACACCCAGTTTCTAAATTGAGGGTAATTTTTGAAATTTTGTATTTTAAATTATTTAATTATGGTATTTAATTAATAATATGATTTTTGATGATTTTTAATAATTTTTAAACTGTTTAAAACTGGTTTAAGTCATGACTTGTGATTTTGATGTGCTGCCAGTAAAACCATAGAGACTGTCAGCCCTAGAGCCTAGCCATGTGATTAGGGTGTTTCAATTATCATTTTTGGCCTAGGGGTAATTTCGTAATTTTGACTAATTTGAATTATTTAATGATTTATTGAATTGGTGAATTCCTAGTTGGACTTTGACTTGTTGAGGCCTAGTGGACTAGCCTAGAGCCTAACCCTAGCTATGGTAACCCTAGCCTAACTTGAGTTAACCCATTTTAGTCATTAGAGATTGGTTTTAGAATGAGGGAATTTGGTTTAGTGAAATTAATTCATGACTTATGGTTTAATGCAATGACTTGTGATTTAATGACTTGTCAATTGAACCATGGGCCCATGACTTAAGCCCAAACCCCAACAAGCCCACCCATGGCAGCCAACCTAGGGTTCCACACCCTATTTAATGCCTCTTCCATTTGTTCTTGCCTCTTTTATTAATTTCTCCAAGTTTTGAAGAAAGAGGTTTGTCCATTCTTTCCCAACCCATAGATTATTCATTTTAATTCCTTTTCCACTCTAGTCTTTTGTATTAGTTCCTAATCCAGCTCTATTTCATGTCCATGGAGAGAAATCTCAGGTTTGGACCAATTTGGAGCACTTGGCCATCAAGAAGAAACCCCTATTTTTGAAGCTTGTTCATACAAATTGAACATGTAAGTAAATCCCTATTCCCTCCACCAAATTTTTATTTGCATGGTTAGAAAGCCCTAGGTGTCCTTTCTCTGTAGGTATAGGTTTTGCAAAGTTTTGTGTCTGTTTGGTATCCGTATCGGACACGTGTCATGATGTGTGTATAGGTGTTTGATGAAATGTCACAAAGGATTTTATTTTCGATTTTTGAAAAACTAATTACATAGATACCTAGGCCTATATGTGTATGTTAATGTTTGTGAAGGCTGATATGGATTTCTTGTTTTCGTGTCATAAATTGGACACGCACACACCCGCTCAGTCCCGTGTACGTGTCCTGCTACCCGTGTCCGAGTTCTCCCTGGACACAGCACGAGTGTCACTACCACTTTTCTAGCTTGAGGGTATTTTGTTCATTTTTAAAATTTTGGAATTTAATTTGGAATTATTATTATTATTTATAATTAATGTGATTTTTAAGTAATTTTAGTATAATTGATTTTGGTGTTCTAGTGGACTTTGACTTATGTTGACCTTGGAGACTAACCTAGTGGCTAACCTAGGTCATGACTATGTGATTAGAATATGGAAACCTAGGTTGACTTAAGCTAGTGAGGATTAACTCATTGGAATTAATTTGGAAAAATTAGGAGCTAGATTGATTAAGGAATGGCTTGTGAAATCACAAGTCATTTTATGACTTAAAGGCTTAATGGCCCATAGGCCCACACCCCTTGAACCAAACCCTAACCCTAAAAATCTGGCCGACAATAGTGTTTCCCTCTCCCCTATTTATATCACCTTGAAATTAGGGCTTGCCTCTTTAGGAATCATTGCCATTTGGAAGATGTGAGTCTCCATCTTTGTAAATTCTTAGAAAATCTATTTTTACTCCAAATTCCTCCAAACAAATTGCAATAGGACCTAATATTAGCCTATTTGTTGTTGGTGTTGAGTATTTTCAGGAAGGACACAATTTGAGGGAGTTTGGTGGCTTGAGGAACTCTTCTCATTTGGAGATTTTAACCCTTTGTTCAACAATAGGTATAATCCTTTCTATTGCATGTAAATTCTGTTAAAAATTCATTTCTAGGATGTCCTAACCCTAACCTAACAGTAGGATAGGCTAACCCTAGAATTTGAACCCATTTCGTGTCCGTATCGAACACGTATCCACGTGTATAGGAACGTGTTCGACGAAATGCCTCAAAGGGCATTTCGTTCAATTTTTTTATTTGTGTTTGAATAGAAAAATTAATATTCACCTCGCTTATGCATTCCTTAGACACTGAGCACGTTTTCGTGTCGATTTGAGTCGACACGGAGGCGTGGACACGCGGTCATGCACCCACGCGCGCGGGCAAGGAGCTTACCCTGCTGTTCGGGTGGCACTGCTCTGTGCACACAGGGTTTCAACCCACAAAACTTGACACGTGTGTTGTGTCCATGACTGACACGAGGCTCCTCGAATTTCACGAGCTCTCGTGTCGTGTCGGACACGATATGGCCTGTGCACGTGTAGTGCACTGTGTAGTTCAGGTGCCAATGTTGTGTTCTGTGTTAAATTGATTTTAATAGTTTTAAATTATGTTTTTAATTATTAGTTAGATCCTAAACATGATGTTAAATCTCTGTTATATTAGTTACATGATTAACTTAGGTTTTTAATGAGGAGTTTGGATTCGAGCATGAGTTTGGGCTTTCACTAATACTCACTGATATTGTGAGATTCCAGTTTTCCCAAACCCATTTAATTCCCTGTTTTGTTATGTTTTTCAATTGATTTTGAACCCCACATATTATAATACATGTTAGCTAAGCTTTTACATTCGAATATAGGTTTTTGGTTGTGAGAATGAGATTTTGAATATTGGGTTGGTTTTCGAAATTGTTGATAACTAATATTTCCATATTTTCTTTCCAATTGTTAACTTGGTATTGTTAACTGTTTGAACATGGTATTGGACATTATGGTTGATTCAATGTAAGGACTGAATGTGTTTATGAACTGAGTTGTGTTCTAAAAAAAAGCTGAGTTTATTTTCCAGTTTTCCCTTTCCTGAGAATGTACACTGTTTCCTGATTTTCTTTATTTTGTTTCAATGTATGTGGTTCAATAGAAACCTGAGTTTTCTCCTTCATCTTTAAACTGAGTTGTGGAATTTGTGAATGGCTTTTACTAAAACCTGAGATTACATCAGTCCTTAACAGGGTTGTTGTATTAACTGGGTGTAGTTCTTAAATCACCTGGAAACTGAATTCCTTTCGAATGCTACCAAAATCTGAGATTTCTCCTTTGTTCAATACCTTAACTAGTTTTCTTTCCCTTCTCATCAATGTTTTGTTGTTAACTGATCATTTAAGAACCTGAGAATAGGTTGTTGACTGAACTGGAGCGGGTTCTTTACATTATGACTGATATGTGATTCACTGTTAATGTGTATACCAGAGTTTTTCTCCTCTAATTCTGAACTGAAATGAACTTCTATACCTGAGTTTTCCTTTGTATTTGATTGCAATGCTGTCATTCTTTAAAACCTGATATGGATGTGTTTTAAACTGTGATTTAGGTTCAACATTAATCTGAGATTCATTATTACTGTATAAACCTGAGATTGGATAGGTTTTAACTGAGTTGGTATCACTATTATCTGTGTTTGGGGCTTTAAATTGAAATCTGAGTTTTGGCATTGAGTCAATGGTTGTTCCTCACTGATTTCCCAGGATTGGGACACTGCCACTGTTCTCAAATTCTGAACAGTCACACACCCTCACATGCCTTTGGCAGTACACACAGGTCTCACCCTTTTACACACACAATACACTCTAGACTCACACTTGTGTAACACTGTTTTGTACCTACTGATATATTCCTTCACACGCACTTGTATCCATGTGTCCCCTCTCTCCCTTCCTATGTATACATAGATATATATGCTTGTGTTATATATATAGTTACCTATGTATGTATATATGTTGAGGGATATATATATAGGCATCCTATAAAACATAGTGTTGTACTTATATATATTAGTTATATATAGGAATGTGTGAAAATGTATATATATATATATATATATATATATATGATATTATGTGATATTGTAAAACCCCTAAATTTCTACTATTTTTTTTATTTAATTAATTTTGCTACTGATTTAAAAATTTTGTATTGTACGTCGCGTAGTCGTATTTTACGTCGCGCATGAAATTATATTGTTCGAAATTGCTCGACGAGTGCGATTATGTGCGAGCGTACATATTTTTGAAAATATTATTATTATTTTTTTCTATTTTTAAAAGTTTCAAAATAATATACATAATAATTATTTTCTTAGCATTCCAAAATTTCAAGTTTATTATTTATTTATAAAGCCTTTCCTTTATACAGCTGTAATAATAAATAATTATTATTATAAAATTTTATTTTAGAAACATATATTATGTAAATATTATTTGGTCATAGATAAATATTTCATAATTATTTATTAGTTTATTTTTAAATAATAATGTAATTTTCAAAATTATTATTATTGGTAATTTGAAAAATATATTTTGAAATTATTGTGGCATTTAAATCTTGATTTAAAATTTATGAAATTATTTAAATAGTTAATATTTGCAATTTGATTTATCCCATTTGAATTTTTAAACCAAAATTTAATTAGATTTAAATTTAAATTTGTATTTGAATATGGATTGTTCGATTTTTAAATTAAATTATGAATTATCTAAATTGGGTTCAAATGAATTCAAATCCTTATCCAATAGGTATTCCCACATCCTATATATAGGCAGGTACTCCTCCACGATTACTCCACAAATAATTTCCAACCCCGTGCACCGTGTCTGTGTTCCCTCCCGTCCATCTTATTCCACAATTACATATACATTCCATTAATTCCGTGTCGGACACCCCCAACACCATCAAAATTTCTATCCCTAACCCTACTCTAAATCCTGTCCGCCGTCACCCCGGCGAGACACCGTCTTCCTCGACCCGATCCTACGGCAACCGACCACCACCCTCGCCAATCATCAGAACAACCACCTCGACCATCTCCGCGACGGCCACCGCTGCTGGACAACCTCCCCGAGTCCACCATCTCCACTTCAACCCTCGGCCAATCTCACCGGCAATCAAGGCCACCATCGCCAGCACCTTCACCAATCTCCACAGAAGCCTGTTCTCACCCCCGACATCACCACTACCTCATCGCCATCCCCACCATCGAAAAAAAAGGGAAAAAAATAACTCCAAAATAACACACAAATCCAGACCCCGCTACCACTTACCGGTTGTGCTCGAGGCGCTTCCTCCGGGCCGCCAAGCCGCCGCCGCAGAAGCCGTGGTACGTCATGTTCACATCCGACGACGGCGCTCCCTCCAACGCCTTTCCTCTGCCGCACGATCGCCGATCGTGCCGATTTCCTCCTCCAGATCGGCCGGCTCCTCCCCGCTGGCGCCGGTGCAACGATCGTCGTGCCACCAGCTCCCGACCACGGTGGCCGGCCGGATCACCCCTCCACAGCGCTGTCACCGCTTGGGAAACCCAGCACCGGTGGCCAGAGCTAACCAACGCCCCCCACATCACTCTCTGCCCCGCGCCACCATGGCTGTGCGACGTGTACTCCGGCCGAAAAACCCCCGTGCTCTGCCTCCCTTCTGCCGTTCGGGCGCCACCACTCCAGGACTCCGTCGACCCCATCGATGCCCTCCAGGACCTCTGCCGACCTCCGGCGCCCGTCCGCCGACTCCCGTCGGACGCCGCCCTCCACATGCGCCGCCGGCCACCGACGCCAACCATCGCAGGTGAACCCTCCCTTTTTCTCGAGCTTCTCTCTCTCTCTTTCTCGCACTGGTTGGATTTGGGGGAAATGAAGTGTAAAAGAATGGTTTAAGAGTTTTATTGTTTACTGATATTATCATTTTTATTAATAACATTCTTATCATTATTAGTATTATTATTATTCTTATTATCATTATTAATTATTATTATTCTTATTATCATTAGTAGTATTATTATTAGTCTCATTATTATTATTATTATTATTATTATTATTATTATTATTATTATTATTATTATTATTATCAGTATTAGTATTTATTAATATTACTGTTAATTTTAGTAATATTATTTTTGGTGTTTCTAAATTATTAAATTGTAGCCAACCATTATATTTAGATATGGGCATAATTATTTCCAAATTATTGTATCATATTTATTATTCAAAATATAGTTTGGACTATAAAATATTATCAACATAGTTATTAGTATTATAATAGCCATTTTTTAAAAATAAATATATAAATAGTATTTCAAAATTTGGTTGTCACGAAATATATATTGTGAGGCTTGGGCCTTGCATTAATTTACATATTTGATTTAGCAGCTAAACTTTACGGTATTTTTATTAAAAGAAAATATAGTTGACTAAATTAGATTTTTAATGATAAATGAATTTTCTATATTATTACCTAAGGATACACTTTGACCAAGGAATATTTTGACAAAAAATAATTTTGCCTAATATAATTTACTAGATTTTCAAAACATATTCCTCCAAATTTTTCTAATTATAGTTATAATATTATCAGTAATTAAGAAATATTTTTCAAATGCTATAAATAGTTTCTAGAAATATTTAATCTCCCCTTAATTGAAATCTTAAATCATGATTGATCATTATCCCTTATTTTCTTACAAATATCGAACTTCCTTGTATCCTCTCTAGCCAATTGGACTGCCCCTGACTCAATGGCACGGTCCGTACCATCATCGGAGGCCGTCTTGCGTAGTTGTAACATCAAAGTCATATTTGTGCCACATTGATTATCGCAGCACTCCCGACGTCACACCGGGCGACACATCAGGCATAACACCAGGCAAGATACCTTGTCATCTTGTACTTACATTTGATTCATGATATTTTATATGTTGCTAGTGTTTTTACATTAGTAAGAGTATGTCCAAGTATGACTTGGGGGCCATCGATATGTATATCGATGTTTGTGTGTGTGCGTGTGTGTGTGTGTGGACCATATGTGGTAGCGGACTTTTTCGGTGTGTTGAAGTTATGCTTCATAACTTCTTTGACTTGTTGACACGTCTCATACATGACACATGAGTGAGGATCATTGAGTCGATACGAACCTACGTATTCGACTTGCTACCGATACGGACGGTTCGTGTGTCAGTTCATTTATGGATTAGCGGAGTCTAGATAGCGACTTGCATAGAGATATGGATCGCCAAGACATGAATATGACTTGTGTGATACATGGACGGAGAAAACTACTGGGACGTATGAGCTAGCCCAAAGCCTTCTAGATTGTCCGGTTATGGGTCCATGGTTTCCCGGTTATGGGTGTGTCGCTAGAGGATATATCCATTGCACGGCCCTGACCACGACGTCAGATACGGTCAGGAGGTATGCTAGCGATGCAAAGTATGAACTAGGGGATATATCTATTGCACGGCCCTGACCACGTCGTCAGATATGGTCAGAGACGTATACTAGTTCATGCGAAAGCCTCTAGTGGATGCTATGCTTAATTCTTACCCACTTATACGTTCCAGTATAGTTTTCGACTTGCATTACACCTAGATGGTTAGGTTCCATTGTGTTGGAGCATGTGGTCTTTTCTTTATCATGTATCATTTACAGTTATCATGGTATTGTTTTTATGTATCTTGTTACGTCCCTCTGAGGACCTGGTTTTTCCCCAGGTGTGTGTTCATGTTTTCCGCAGGTATCCTAGCCAAGGCCGTGGTCTTCTCCGTTCTTCCGAAGACGATTGCGCTTGGTTCGTCTTTCCATTTTTCGATTCATGTATATTTCTTTCATTGTGATAGTTGGTAGTGGACTTTGTCTCCGCCCAACGATTGTATCATAAATATTCGAGTTAATATTTATATTATTATTGTGGATGAGATTAGTTTGTCTTGGATTACTGCATTTTACAGCTTATGTATTCATACGAGACCTACGTATTTCGTATGAATACAGCTGGCATGTCTACGTACTTGGTCCTACGTATTTTGGGACTGGGGCGTTACAGATATAATATGTTATGATGTATGGGTGAAATTGTTTAGTGGCTATAGGATATATGTATTCTTAATAGACTATTAGACATAGTCATATCATGTGGTTATGTGACTATGGTATGGTTAGGCATGGTATGCCTAGTTGGAATCTAGATAGACTGTTTAGCCTTAGTAAACCTAGATTAGACTAGTTTGACTTAGGTTTGACTTGGTTGACCTAGTTTGACTTCTAGAGTTGACCAGAGTTGACCAAGAGTTGACTTTGGTCTAGATTGACCTAGATTCATGTAGAACGCATTGTAGTGCATTACATTACTTTTCTGGACTTGTTGTGACTTGTACTGTTCTAAATAGGAGCCAGATACCACTCCTCGGACAGTACTTTCATCTCGGACATTCAGTTAGCAGGCGAGTACATTCTCTAATCTTTTCATACCTGTCTGGACTATATTCTTGCTCTAGATTACTCTACACGATGCTGACACGTATCTTCACAAATTAGTACTATATGGATCCTTTCCTGAGATGTTATCCCTCTACGGGTGCATCGGGTATTTCATGTTCATGTACTTTATCATGTGCATCAGGTACTCCTTGTACTCGTACTAGTTCATGTTTTTATATGTCCTCATGTGCTTTCATGTGCTTATCATGTGCCTCATGTACTACTCATTACATGAGTTCACGTATCTTAGTTGTATTCATGTGCTTATAACGTAACTTGAATGGATCCTTGTGTATTGATTGGGGCGGGGTGAGTAGAATTGGTTATATGGACACTATCCCCAGTAGCTGTATTCATGTGCCTCCTTATTTGTATTCATGTCCCCTAAGCCGTTTACATAACCATATTGTACTCTAAATCATGTAGTCACTTACAGTCTCTACTATCATGTATTTACTTTCAGTTACAAAATATCTCCTGTTTACTCGTACTTCCATTCAGCACTTCTTGTATTTTACTCTATTGCATGTTTTATACTCCTAACCTGCTATGAACTGTTTGAGAGATATGTGCTCGTTCCCGTTCTGACTGGACCTGTTGAAATATTACAGAGGACGAGGCTGAGGCGTTCTGCCCTACTTACTACGGTGCCACACTAGATGAGTGCCTGGACTTGGACCAGCAGCAGGATCCATTAGCAGTAGACGACACTCTATTAGCTTAGGATTGTCTTACTTTTCTGGATCACTGTATTAGATTTTGAGATATTCTGAGTTATGTATTATTTTAGACACTTAGAATTCTGGATTGTATCTCTGTGATTCTCCTGTTCTGGATATATTATCTTTCATTATCATTCTATCTTTCCTGTTCTACCTTAGCTGTAGTTGAGTTATATTTCTGTTATGTCATCATATTCGGGGAGTATAACTGTTATTACCTTCAACTGTTAGATATTGTGACCTAGGACAGCGATCTACCGCCGACACTACGGCGTAGGCTGGACGTACCCACGTCACGTGCCCTTACTCTAGGGTGCGGGTCGTGACACGTTTTTAGTGGTGGCCCATGCAGGTCTAGGTTAGAAGTGTAGTGGTATTCGAACTAGAATATCACTGCAGCCTGCAGTAGGAATTAGTATATTTTTGAAGGTACTCAATCACACTAGAAAAACTCTTTATCAAATTCTGTATATCTATTTTGCTATTTATTGTCTTCCTTAAAAATTTAAAATGTCCTCTTTTGATTTTTTTTGACTCATTCTCAGTAATTGTTCTTGTTTGATTTGTGTCTCCAGGATGGTTGAGACGCGATCGTATCGCCCCATGACGGGAGAGGCTGGAAAGGGGTCTGCCACCTCTCGTGTCCAGCAGCCAGCTCCCGGTGCCACAGGGCCGGTGCAGCCCTCAGGAGTCGGTGTCACTGCAACTTTTGGAGGAGCACCTCCAGCAGCCAGGAGGCAGAGCCCAGTGATTCCTGAGATCCTTCTACTGCAGCATCCTCCGCCTGTGGGGTTGGTAGATGCTGCACATCTCTTCTCCTTCGTGGAGAGGATTCTTGAGTCCTACCAGCAGCAGCAGACGAGACAGACTGCAGATTTCAGACAGGGGATCGATGAGGCACACCAGCTGGTACACACTACAGTCGAGATGATCACAGCTCAGGGGACCCAGCAGCAGCCCTGTCGGAGGGAGAAGGACATTCAGGACTTCCAGAAGATGCATCCTCGGGAGTTCTTCGGCACAGAGGGCATCCATGTTGCATACGACTGGATAGAGCATATGGAGGAGATCTTCTGACTGGCGGAGATACCAGATCGACTTCAGATTGAGGCGACGGGCAGTCAGATACAGGACTTAGCTCGTGCATGGTATCAGACAGATCCCAGGGTGGAAGTTGAGGGCCAGACTTGGGCCCAGTTCAAGGAGCTATTTAAGGAGCAGTTCTTTCCTGATGTTGCCTTGGAAGGTATCGAGGCACAGTTCGAGGCTCTGGTTCAGGGGAACCAGATGGTAGCTGAGCATGCCGGGGAGTTCTGCAGATTGGCCCGGTTCATTGATGATTTATTTGAGAAGACGAAGGCGAGAAAGTTTTGTCGAGGTTTGATTAGAAAGGTTCGGTCGCTGACTAAGAGCGACCGGAACGCTACTTATGCTGAGATATTTTCTTGGGCTATGGCGGCGGAGGACGACCTAGGGCTGAAGCAGAAGAGGGGTCGTGACTTCCAGGATGGCAGCAGCAGTCAGGGGCAGGCCAAGAGGCCTCACTTCCAGCAGCAGCAGCAGCAGAGGCCAGCTCAGCAGCAGTATCAGCAGCAAGGTCGTGCACCCTTTCAGCAGCAGCAGCAGAGAGGGCAGTAGGCACCTCGTCAGGTAGTCATTTGTGCCTTCTGCAAGAAGCCGGGGCACATGATCCATGAGTGCAGGAAGAAGCTAGGCAAGTGCCTACTTTGTGGTGCGGGAGATCACCAGTTGAGGGACTGTCGAGGGGCTTTCGGGCGAGGACAGCAGGAAGGTGGAGCCAAGGATCCAGCAGGCCAGCAGAGGGGACCAGCCCTGCAGACCCAGCAGCAGAGGTTCCAGCAGCACCAGCAGCAGGCATGAGGTAGACAGCAGGGGCGAGCTTTCGCCATGGCAGCTGAGGATGCCGAGGCCATCGGAGAGCTGATAGCAGGTTCGGTTCTCCTAGATTCCCTTCCAGTATTTGCACTCTTTGATTCCGGGGCTTCCCATAGCTTTGTGTCAGTATCGTATGCTATTAGACACAGTCTGGTTTCTGAACCATTTCCTAGGACCTGCAAGATCACGACCGGGGGTGGGGTCATCCTCGTGAGTGATGTTTGCAGAGGGCGGAGTGTCATATTGGGAGGCCGAGAGTTGGGGGTGAGTCTATTAGTCATGCCATTACCGAACTACGACATTGTATTAGGTATGGACTGGCTGAGTAGACACCATGCCCGCATTGATTGTCGTGGGGGTAGAGTTTTGTTCGGGGCGCCAGGAGAGCCAGAGTTTGAGTACACCCGACGGCAGGCAGAGCAGAACGGGAGAGTCTTTTGTGGAGCTTCAGTTGAGGAGCAGGTGGCTCCGTATCCCTTCATCGTAGAGTTTATGGACGTATTCCCAGAGGAGTTTCCAGGGCTTCCACCGGACAGAGATGTAGAGTTCTCGATAGACTTGGTTCCCGGCACGGAACCGATCTCCCAGCATGTCTATCGAGTGAACAACAGTGAACTGGTGGAGCTGAAGAAGCAGGTGAATGAGCTGCAGGACAAGGGCTTCATTCGCTCGAGTTCTTCACCTTGGGGTGCACCGGTACTTTTTGTACCCAAGAATGATGGGTCGGTACGGATGTGTATCGACTACAGGGCACTTAACAACCTAACAATCAAGAACAGATACCCACTGCCGCGGATCGATGATCTGTTTGATCAGTTGAGCAGAGCTCGGGTGTTCTCCAAGATTGATTTGAGGTCGAGTTATCACCAGTGAAGGTGAAGAGGGAGGATATTCCCAAGACCGCTTTCAGGATGCGGTACGGGCAGTTTGAGTTTTTGGTTATGCCGTTTGGGTTAACCAATGCACCAGCAATGTTTATGAATCTAATGAACAAGGTGTTCCACCAGTACTTGGACAAGTTCGTGGTGGTGTCCATTAATTATATCTTGGTATATTCTAAGATAGAGGAGGAGCATGAGGAGCATCTGCGGATAGTGCTAGAGACTCTCAGGAGGGAGCAGCTTTATGGAAAACTCTCCAAGTATGAGTTTTTCTTGGACCGGGTGGACTTCTTGGGGTATGTGGTGACTGAAGATGGTATCTCAGTTGACCCCAAAAAGATTGTAGCAGTTGAGGCTTGGTCAGCGTCGACTTCAGTGGCAGAGATCAGAAGTTTTCTGGGGCTGGCAGGATATTATAGGAGATTTGTGCAGGATTTCTCCCGGGTTGCAGAGCCGTTGACACGGTTGACCCGGAAGGATACTGAGTTTGTTTGGTCAGAGGAGTGTCAGACAGCTTTTGATGAGTTGAAGAAGCGGCTTACGACAGCTCCGATTCTGACATTGCATTCAGGATCAGGTGGATTCACTATTTATAGTGATGCTTCAGGGAATGGGCTGGGTTGCGTCTTGCAGCAGCATGGGAAGGTGATTGCCTATGCTTCCAGGCAATTACGTCCCCATGAGAAGAACTACCCTACCCATGACCTGGAGCTAGCGGCGATGATTTTTGCTTTGAAGTTGTGGAAGCACTATCTGTATGGCGAGAGGGTGGAGATTTTCACAGATCACAAGAGCTTGAAGTATATGTTTACACAGAAGGAGCTCAACATGAGGCAGCACAGGTGGCTTGAATTGATGAAGCATTTTGACATCGTACTTCAGTATCACCCGGGAAAGGCCAACGTGGTTTCCGATACCTTGAGTAGGTATCCGACAGCCATGTGTTTGACTATGGATCGGCACCTGCTTGCAGACTTGGAGAGCCTTAGGATTGAGGTAATTTTGCCCGGAGTGCAGATACAGTTATGGGGCCTTCAGATACAGTAGGACTTGATGGACAGGATCAAGGCGACACAGTTCGAGGATGTGGCTCTGCGGTGTATCCGAGAGCAGATCAGTACAGGAGTGGAGGATGTTGAGTTCTCACTTGTAGAGGATGGTGCCCTGAGGCACGGTTCCCGGTTATGTGTGCCCAGCGGGGAGCTCAGGGAGCAGATCATGCAGAAGGCTCACTGATCGCAGTACTCTATACATCCTGGTGCCAACAAGATGTACAGGGACCTGCGAGAGCATGTCTGGTGGTACGGAATGAAGAGGGAGGTGTCCCACTTCGTAGCTAGATGCTTGATCTGTCAGCAGGTCAAGGCAGAGAGGCAGAGGCCCGGAGGATTGTTGCAGCCGTTGTCCATTCTAGAGTGGAAGTGGGAACATATTACCATGGACTTTGTATCAGGGTTGCCGCGTACACCAGGAAGGAAAGACGCGATTTGGGTCATCATTGACAGGTTAACCAAATTGGCCCACTTCTTGCCATTCAAGGTGGGTACGTCTACAGAGAGGCTTGCGGAGTTGTATATGAGACAGATAGTCAGGATTCACGGAGTTTCCGTCAGCATAGTCTCAAATCGGGATAGTCGCTTTACTTTCCATATCTGGAGGAGTCTGCAGACTAGCTTGGGCACTCAGCTCAAGTTTAGTACTGCATACCACTCCCAGATGGATGGACAGTCAGAGAGGACTATTCAGACCCTTGAGGATATGCTGCGGACGTGCGTCCTAGATTTTGGAGGTTCCTAGGAGGATCACCTATATTTGGTGGAGTTTGCTTACAATAACAGTTATCAGGCCAGCATTGAGATGTCACCATTTGAGGCTCTGTACGGGCGTAGGTGTCGTACACCCTTATCTTGGAATGATGTTGGAGATCGAGCTTTACTGGAACCAGAGATGGTTATTGACGCAGCCGAGAAGGTGAAGCTCATCAGGGACAGACTTCGCGTGGCGCAGGACAGACATCGGCACTGGGCCAATAGCCACCGGAGGCCGCTGGAGTTTGAGGTACAGATTTAGAGATAGGATTAGAATTAGGTTGTATTTTATTTTGTTTTGTTTTGTTGATTGATCGTGTTTGATTTTTAGTAACTTGAGACCTTGCTTGTGATTAGGTTGGAGACATAGTTTTTCTGCGGATATCTCCGATTCGTGTACGATACGTTTTGGTGGAGGTAGGAAGCTTAGCCCGCGCTTCATCGGCCCTTTCGTTATCAGCTGGAGAGTCGGTGATGTGGCATACAGCTAGACTTGCCCCCTGCACTAGTGGAAGTTCACAACGTATTTCACGTATCACAGTTGAGACGGTACGTGGCTGACCCTAGCCATGGGTTCGATCACTCGGAGATAGAGGTTGGACCTACTCTCAGTTATCCAGAGCAGCATGTGGAGGTTTTGGATCGCCAGGAGAAGGTATTGAGGAACCAGGTGATACCCTTGGTACGCGTCGCATGGAGGCATCATTCTCCAGGAGAGTCTACCTGGGAGCGGGAGGATGAGATGCGCGAGCGGTACCCCTATCTTTTTGGACCTTGAGGTATACTTTTCTATCCTTCTTAGCAGTTAGTTTCGCCTTTAAATTTCGAGGATGAAATTATTTTAAGGGTGGTAGATTTGTCACTACCACTTTTCTAACTTAAGGGTATTTTGGTCATTTTTAAAATTTTGGAATTTAATTTGGAATTATTATTATTATTTATAATTAATGTGATTTTTAAGTGATTTTAGTATAATTGATTTTGGTGTTCTAGTGGACTTTGACTTATGTTGACCTTGGAGACTAACCTAGTGGCTAACCTAGGTCATGACTATGTGATTAGAATATGGAAACCTAGGTTGACTTAAGCTAGTGAGGATTAACTCATTGGAATTAATTTGGAGAAATTAGGAGCTAGATTGATTAAGGAATGGCTTGTGAAATCACAAGTCATTTTATAACTTAAAGGCTTAATGGCCCATAGGCCCACACCCCTTGGACCAAACCCTAACCCTAAAAATCTGGCCGGCCATAGTGTTTCCCCCTTCCATATTTATATCACCTTGAAATTAGGGCTTGCCTCTTTAGGAATCATTGCCATTTGGAAGAGGTGAGTCTCCATCTTTGTAAATTCTTAGAAAATCTATTTTTACTCTAAACTCCTCCAAACAAATTGCAATAGGACCTAATATTAGCCTATTTGTTGTTGGTGTTGAGTATTTTCAGGAAGGACACAATTTGAGGGAGTTTGGTGGCTTGAGGAACTCTTCCCATTTGGAGATTTTAATCCTTTGTTCATCAATAGGTATAATCCTTTCTATTGCATATAAATTTTGTTAAAATTCATTTCTAGGATGTCCTAACCCTAACCTAACAGTAGGATAGGCTAACCCTAGAATTTGAACCCATTTTGTGTCCGTATCGGACACGTATCCACGTGTATGGGAATGTATTCGACGAAATGCCTCAAAGGGCATTTCGTTCGATTTTGTGATTTGTGTTTGAATAGAAAAATCAATATTCACCTCGCTTATGCATTCCTTGGACACTGAGCACGTTTTCGTGTCGGTTTGAGTCGACACGGAGGCGTGGACACGCAGTCGTGCACCCACGTGCGCGGGCAAGGAGCTTGCCCTGCTGTTCGGGTGGCACTGCTCTGTGCACACAGGGTTTCAACCCACGAAACTTGACACGTGTGTCGTGTCCATGACTAACACGAGGCTCCTCGAATTTCACGAGCTTTCGTGTCGTGTCGGACACGATATGGCCTGTGCACGTGTAGTGCACTGTGTAGTTCAGTGTGCCAATATTGTGTTCTGTATTAAATTGATTTTAATAGTTTTAAATTATGTTTCTAATTATTAGTTAGATCCTAAACATGATGTTAAATCTCTGTTATATTAGTTACATGATTAACTTAGATTTTTAATGAGGAGTTTGGATTCGAGCATGAGTTTGAGCTTTCACTGATACTCACTGATACTGTGAGATTCTAGTTTTCCCAAACCCATTTAATTTCCTGTTTTGTTATGTTTTTCAATTGATTTTGAACCCCACATATTATAATACATGTTAGCTAATCTTTTACATTCGACTATAGGTTTTTGGTTGTGAGAATGAGATTTTGAATATTGGGTTGGTTTTCGAAATTGTTGATAACTGATATTTCCAGATTTTCTTTCCAATTGTTAACTTGGTATTGTTAAATGTTTGAACATGGTATTGGACATTATGGTTGATTCAATGTAAGGACTGAATGTTTTTATGAACTGAGTTGTGTTCTAAAAAAAAGCTGAGTTTATTTTCCAGTTTTTCCTTTCCTGAGAATGTACACTGTTTCCTGATTTCCTTCATTTTGTTTCAATGTATGTGGTTCAATAGAAACCTGAGTTTTCCTCCTTCATCTTTAAACTGAGTTGTGGAATTTGTGAATGGCTTTTACTAAAACCTGAGATTACATCAGTCCTTAATTGGGTTGTTGTATTAACTGAGTTTAGTTCTTAAATCACCTGGAAACTGAATTCCTTCCGAATGCTACCAAAATCTGAGATTTCTTCTTAGTTCAATACCTTAACTAGTTTTCTTTCCCTTCTCATCAACGTTTTGTTGTTAACTGATCATTTAAAAACCTAAGAATAGGTTGTTGACTGAACTGGAGTGGGTTCTTTGCATTATGACTGATATGTGATTCACTGTTAATGTGTATACCAGAGTTTTCCTCCTCTAATTCTGAACCGAAATGAACTTCTATACCTGAGTTTTCCTTTGTATTTGATTGCAATGCTGTCATTCTTTAAAACCTGATATAGATGTGTTTTAAACTGTGATTTAGGTTCAACATTAATCTGAGATTTACTGTTAATGTATAAACCTGAGATTGGATAGGTTTTAACTGAGTTGGTATCACTATTATCTGTGTTTGGGGCTTTAAATTGAAATCTGAGTTTTGGCATTGAGTCAATGGTTGTTCCTCACTGATTTCCCAAGATTGGGACACTGCGACTGTTCTCAAATTCTGAACAGTCACATACACTTGTGTAACACTGTTTTGTACCTACTGATATATTCCTTCACACACACTTGTATCCATGTGTCCCCTCTCTCCCTTCCTATGTATACATAGATATATATGCTTGTGTTATATACATAGTTACCTATCTATGTATATATGTTGAGGGATATATATATATAGGCATCATATAAAACATAGTGTTGTACTTATATATATTAGTTATATATAGGAATGTGTGAAAATGTATATATATATATATGATATTATGTGATATGATATGTTATGATGTATGGGTGAAATTGTTTAGTGGCTATAGGATATATGTATTCTTAATAGACTATTAGACATAGTCATGTCATGTGGTTATGTGACTATGGTATGGTTAGGCATGGCATGCCTAGTTGGAATCTAGATATAATGTTTAGCCTTAGTAAACCTAGATTAGACTAGTTTTACTTAGGTTTGACTTTGTTGACCTAGTTTGACTTCTAGGGTTGACCAGAGTTGACCAAAAGTTGACTTTGGTCTAGATTGACCTAGATTCATGTAGAACGCATTGTAGTGCATTTCATTACTTTTCTGGACTTGTTGTGACTTGTACTGTTCTAAATAGGAGCCAGACACCACTACTCGGATAGTACTTTCATCTCAGACATTCAGTTAGCAGGCGAGTACATTCTCTGATCTTTTTATACCTGTCTGGACTATATTCTTGCTCTAGATTACTCTACATGATGCTGACACGTATCTTCATGAATTAGTACTATATGGATCCTTTCCTGAGATGTTATCCCTCTACGGGTGCATCGGGTATTTCTTGTTCATGTACTTTATCATGTGCATCAGGTACTCCTTGTACTCGTACTAGTTCATGTTTTTACATGTCCTCATGTGCTTTCATGTGCTTATCATGTGCCTCATGTACTACTCATTACATGAGTTCACGTATCTTAGTTGTATTCATGTGCTTATAACGTAACTTGAATGGATCCTTGTGTATTGATTGGGGCGGGGTGAGTAGAATTGGTTATGTGGACACTATCCCCAGTAGCTGTATTCATGTGCCACCTTATTTGTATTAATGTGCCCCTAAGCCGTTTACATAACCATATTGTACTTTAAATCACGTAGTCACTTACAGTCTCTACTATCATGTATTTACATTCAGTTACAAAATATCTCCTGTTTACTCGTACTTCTATTCAGTACTTCCTGTATTTTACTCTATTGCATGTTTTATACTCCTAACCTGCTATGAACTGTTTGAGAGATATGTGCTCGTTCTCGTTCTGACTGGACATGTTGAAATATTACAGAGGACGAGGCTGAGGCGTTCTGCCCTACTTACTACGGTGCCACACTAGATGAGTGCCTGGACTTGGACCAGCAGCAGGATCCATTAGCAGTAGACGACACTCCATTAGCTTAGGATTGTCTTACTTTTCTGGATCACTGTATTAGATTTTGAGATATTCTGAGTTATGTATTATTTTAGACACTTAGAATTCTGGATTGTATCTCTGTGATTCTCCTGTTCTGGATATATTATCTTTCATTATCATTCTATCTTTCCTGTTCTACCTTAGTTGTGGTTGAGTTATATTTCTGTTATGTTACCCCTTTCGGGGAGTATAACTGTTATTACCTTAAACTGTTAGATATTGTGACCTAGGACAGCGTTCTACCGCCGACACTGCGGCGTAGGCTGGACGTACCCACGTCACGTGTCCTTACTCTAGGGTGCGGGTCGTGACAACGAGAGGACACCAAATTTTGCATGCATATAGAGGACATGACTGACGTTGACCCTATAAAATTTTGTGAGGTTTTATGGAATGGTTTGGGAGAAATCGAGCACGCACTGACTTCCTCACTGTGTACACGCGCAAGAAATCGCAACTGATACACTCTCATTACTTGGACACAACACGTGTTGAGGGCCGTGCAGACATGTAAACACACACCCCTAGGTCCCCTCCACACGTGTGCACAAGCACGGTATATCTCGAGCTCTGTGTCAAGCCCAATCGAGCTCGACACGGCTGCACGAGGAATATTTTCCCTGTTTTTCTAATATGCAGTATTTACCATGCTTGGACACCTCGTGTCAACTTGTGTGGACACGAGAGCACTCACCCAGACACGTACACATTGTACACAATGCTTACCAACCTTTGTTTTGGGTTTTTTCCATGTTTTGATATTCGAAATTGGTTAAAATCCCTATTTTCTATTTAAACTGTCAATTCCTGATACCCACTGTTCTTCTCCTTTTTTCAGAATTTAAATCTGATTGTTGTGATGTTTAATTGCCTTTTTAGCTCATTTACACATGTTTGGTTTTGTCTAAATGATTGGTTGTGATTAGCATTAGGAGATCGAGTTTTGAAACGGAATTTTGGACTGTTCAACAGGCCAACTACACAGCCTGAAATGTCTTTTTCCTGAACCTTTCATTCTTTTTTTTAACTGAAATGGGTGAATTCGAAAATGGGATTTGATTTGGGTTGGAATGAATATATTTAAACTATCAATTCCTATGAAATACTCACTGAACTTGGTGACTAATCACTGAACCTGAGATTTTGGCTTGGTTTAGTTAATACACGATTTTCTTTTGGTTCACAAGGGGAAATCTGAGATTGAGATTTGATTATAGGCTTGATGTTGATATCTGAACACTTTGACACATCCCCACACTATTACACATCCACTAATTCATGTACACACAACCCCTATCTCCTAATTTCCTATCTATTGATCTCTGCACACTCGAACTGAACTGTACACACACATAAACTTAGACATACACAAACCTGAGGACAGTATGGTTAGGCTTTTTGGATTCGAATTAGTTAGTTGGCTTTAGAATGTTTGGACTGTACACTGCATGGGATGAACTGTCATGTTACAAAACCTGAGATTGAGCTGTCAACAAATTCTGAGACTTCACTGTTTCCCATTTCCCAAATCCCCTTCACTATTTTCCTATTAGGATATCACATATCACACACTTAAACACACACACATATCCCCTAAATCTGAGATTTATGTTCCATGATTCACACCATGTGACACTCTTTGATTTCAGTTCAACACCATGCCACACTTTACTGATTTCACATGTGACACTCCTTGAATTCTGTCAACACCATATACACACATCTCCTAACCTATTACACATCACTGTCATTGATATTGTGCTCACACACATTGCATTAGTTTAAAACCTGAGAACTTGTTTCCCTTTCCTTCCTTTAAACTGAAAACTGAGTTTGTAAACTGATTTTTGGGTGTCTTAATGAACTAAGATAAAGGGGTTCTTCAATGTTTAAACCTGGGTATTGTTTTGGACTGGAAATCTGAGTATGGACTGAACTGTGGTTATTTTGATTTGGTTTTTATTGCAAAGAGATTTCCTATATTAATTTGAGATTAGTTTGGGTTGATTGGTTTTGAACATTTGGCTGTTTTGGTTAAGCAGTGGTATAATTGTATTAAGCTATGGTTTATCTTGCTAACTGTCATTTACGAATACCCGAGATTGATCCTAATTCCTGAAATTACATACTCACACACACAGTACACAACCTGCACACACACATTTTGAGACCTGTCACACAGGATCCTCACTTTCCTGTCACACCATGCTAACCTACACATTGTACAGTCTGTTTTATATGTTCCTGCACACTTTCTTTCCTGTCATTGGGTTCCTGGGTTCACACACACACCACAATCTCATATATACCACCTCTACACACACACACAGCCTATACCCTCACACACACAGGTTCCTCATCATTCCTGATAACATACAACACATACACACACATGTTTTCACCCCTTAACCCTCTCCCTATATCTATGTAAATATAAATGCATATATATATATATATATATATATATATATATATATATATATATATATATATATATATATATATATATATATATATCTCTATGTAAATATGTATGTAGGTACCTCTCTATGTGTCTATATATATATATATATATATATATATATATATATATATATATATATATATATATATATATATATATGTGTGTGTGTGTGTGTGTGTGTGTGTGTGTGTGTGTGTATGTATGTATATAGATATACATATATGTATAAACCTATCTATATATCTATGTGGGTATGTGCCTATGTATATATCTATGTACCTATATATATCTATGTATGAATGCATAAATGTATGTATCTATGTATATATGAAATATGAATGAAAGGTAGCTGCCTTCATATATGCATATATTGTGATGAATATATGCATACAGGCAATAGATTGCAATGGAACATGGTGTAATAAAAAGTGTAAGATGCAAGGTAGATACAATGTTATATGCATGATTATATCCAAATAAATGCAAGCATGTATGTGTGAAATATGAATGCATAGATGAATACATACTTTTAGATATGGTATGTGTGTTCTCTGTGACTTGTGAGTGTGCTTCGTTGTTAGCCTAGGCTTGGTTAGGCCTAGTGAGACTTATTAGACTTGTTTAGGTTAAGTTGACCTAGCCTTGACTAGTATAGTTGACTGAAGTTGACCAAGTATTGACTTTGGTCTAGTTTGACCTAGACAGCATGCAGATGCATTGTAGATTACTATTATCATCTCCTGTATACATCTTGACTTGTGTTGCTCTAACTAGGAGTCAGGTACCTCATCTCGGACAGTACAATTACTTCAGACATTCAAATACTAGGCGAGTACATTCTCTCATCATTTCATATCCTGCTTAGAATTATTTTCCTACATTAAATTACTTTACTTGATACTGTCACGTTGGTCACACGGATTAGTACTATATGGATCCCTTCTTGAGATGTTATCCCTTCAGGGAGCATCGGGTACTACATGTTCTGTGCATTTCACTTACATGGCGTATCACTATGCTTCTTTGGTTCTTTGATCACTTGTGACATATACTCATATGATCACAGAGTCTTCTTTGAATCCTTATCCCATTTATTGGGTTTCCCAGAATCCCCATTTATGGGACTACTATGTACCACCCTTCGGGGACTTACCACCCTTCGGGGGCCGTTACATAGAATCATAACATAACGTGGTTGGATCCTTGTGTACTGATTGGGGGTACGGGGGAGTATAAATAGCCATGTGAACAATTCCAAAGTAGAATAGCCATGTACGCCTTTTTAGTATAGCCATGTGCAAATCAAGTCGTTCACATGTCGACTTTGTACTCTAAATCACTAGTCACTGGTAGCTCTCTACTTATAGTAGATATTTCTATTACAGTTCTCTCTCTGTTTACATACTGCATTTCCTTCAGTATCTATATCTTACTTTACTACATGATTATATTTTCTAACCTGCTATGAACTGTTGAGATGTACTGTGCTCGCTCCCGTCCTGACTGGACCTATTGAAAATTTTACAGAGGATGATGAGGAACCCTACACCCCTTACTTTGGAGCTTGTCTAGATGACACTCGCGACCTGGACCCCTGGGGAGGTTCAGGCAGCTGCTGAGGATGATACCATTGCATAGTTTAGATAGTCTAGATTGTTTCCTTTTCATGTTTAGTTGTTGTCCTTATTTTCAGAGTTGTATATTCTAGAGATGTTGAGACTGGTAGTGGTTAACTGATGTTATTTCTTTTCTGTTGTACCTCAGTTGAGGATTTCTTATCTATTTCATCGTGCTACATTCTACCTTAGATTGTGATTGAGTTGTACCTCTGTGTTGGCCTCCTTATGGAGAGTATTCATATTATGTTTGTTATAGTTCATGACCTAGAACAGCGTTCTACCGCCGACACTGCGGCGTAGGCTGGGCGCTGTTACGTTCTCGTACCCTCACAGTGGGTGCGGGTCGTGACATATTTTTAGTGGTGGCCCATGCAGGTCGAGTTCGTGTAGTGTTATTCGAACTAGAGTATCACTACAGCCTGCAGTAGGATTAGGATTATTTTGAGGTACTCAATCACATTAGGAAAAACTCGTAACTGGATTCCTGCCATCTAAATTCATGTTGAAGATTGCTTCCTTGAATAACTGTCCTCCCTTGAATTATCGTTTCTATCTCAGTATTGAGATGAATCATATGGGCTAGGTCACCCAGTTATAGAAACTAGAATTTTCGATAGTCGTGTTAGCTGGCATAGTGAGGACATATAGTCAGATTTAGGACGTATTTCTTGGGTGTAGGAATTTAAGGTTTTTGCTTCCAAGCATGCGACAATGCGAAAATTTTAAATACCATGATTCTAGAGGTATGTGCCTTAGTCGAGGACTCTGTGATTATCGTAGCCTTGCTCACTAGCACGACGAAGGTTCTGAGTATCATGATTTTGGACAGATGCATATGATTATCTGACGGTATGTTTGAGACCTTGATTGTGGGGTGTTTGACCTAGAAGGACTACTATCATTTTCATTTTGAGGACAAAATTTTTCTAAGGTGGGTAGACTTGTACACCAAGTTTCTAAAATAAGGGTAATTTTTGAAATTTTATATTTTAAATTATTTAATTATGGTATTTAATTAATAATATGATTTTTGATGATTTTTAATAATTTTTAAACTGTTTAAAACTGGTTTAAGTCATGACTTTTGATTTTGATGTGCTACCAGTGAAACCGTAGAGACTGTCAGCCCTAGAGCCTAGCCATGTGATTAGGGTGTTTAAATTATCATTTTTGGCCTAGGGGTAATTTGGTAATTTGACTTATTTGAATTATTTAATGATTTATTGAATTGGTGAATTCCTAGTTGGGCTTTGACTTGTTGAGGCCTAGTGGACTAGCCTAGAGCCTAACCCTAGCTATGGTAACCCTAGCCTAACTTGAGTTAACCCATTTTAGTCATTAGAGATTGGTTTTAGAATGAGGGGATTTGGTTTAGTGAAATTAAGTCATGACTTATGGTTTAATGCAATAACTTGTGATTTAATGACTTGTGAATTGAACCATGGACCCATGACTTAAGCCCAAACCCCAACAAGCCCACCCATGGCATCCAACCTAGGGTTCCACACCCTATTTAATGCCTTTTCCATTTGTTCTTGCCTCTTTTATTAATTTCTCCAAGTTTTGAAGAAAGAGGTTTGTCCATTCTTCCCCAACCCATAGATTATTCATTTTAATTCCTTTTCCACTCTAGTCTTTTGCATTAGTTCCTAATCCAGCTCTATTTCATGTCCATGGAGAGAAATCTCAGGTTTGGACCAATTTGGAGCACTTGACCATCAAGAAGAAACCCTCATTTTTGAAGCTTTTTTTATGTAAATTGAACATATAGGAAAATCCCTATTCCCTCCACCAAATTTTATTTTATTTACATGGTTAGGAAGCCCTAGGTGTCCTCTCTCTGTTGGTATAGGTTTTGCAAAGTTTTGTGTCCGTTTGGTGTCCGTATCGGACAGGTGTCATGATGTGTGTATAGGTGTTTGATGAAATGTCACAAAGGATTTTATTTTTGATTTTTGAAAAACTAATTACATAGATACCTAGGCTTATATGTGTATGTTAATGTTTGTGAAGACTGATATGGATTTCGTATCGTTTTCGTGTCATAAATTGGACACGCACACACCAGCTCAGCCCCGTGCACGTGTCCTGCTACCCGTGTCCGAGTTCTCCCAGGACACAGCACGAGAGGGCACCAAATTTTGCGCGCACATAGAGGACATGACTGACATTGACCCTATAAAATTTTGTGAGGTTTTATGGAATGGTTTGGAAGAAATCGAGCACGCACTGACTTCCTCACTGTGTACACGCGCAGGAAATCGCAACTGATACACCCTCATTACTTGGACACGACACGTGTTTAGGGCCGTGCAGACATGTAAACACATACCCCTAGGTCCCCTCCACACGTGTGCACAAGCACGGCATATCTCAAGCTCTGTGTCGAGCCCAATCAAGCTCGACACGGCTGCACGAGGAATATTTTCCCTGTTTTTCTAATATGCAGTATTTACCATGCTTGGATACCTCGTATCAACTTGTGTGGACACGAGAGCACTCACCCAGACACGTACACATTGTACACAATGCTTACCAACCTTTGCTTTGGGTTTTTGCCATGTTTTGATATTCGAAATTGGTTGAAACCCCTATTTTCTATTTAAACTGTCAATTCCTGATACCCACTGTTCTTCTCCTTTTTCTAGAATTTAAATCCAATTGTTGTGATGTTTAATTGTCTTGTCAGCTCATTTACACATGTTTGGTTTTGTCTAAATGATTGGTTGTGATTAGCATTAGGAGATCGAGTTTTGAATCAAAATTTTGGACTGTTCAACAGGCCAACTACACAGCCTGAAATGTCTTTTTCCTGAACCTTTTATTCTTTTTTTAACTGAAATAGGTGAATTCGAAAATGGGATTTGATTTGGGTTGGAATAAATATATTTAAACTGTCAATTCCAATGAAATACTCACTAAACTTGGTGACTAATCACTGAACCTGAGATTTTGGCTTGGTTTAGTTGATACTCGATTTTCTTTTGGTTCACAAAGGGAAATCTGATATTGAGATTTGATTATAGGCTTGATGTTGATATCTGAACACTTTGACACATCCCCACACTGTTACACATCCACTAATTTATGTACACACAACCCCTATCTCCTAATTTCCTATCTATTGATCTCTGCACACTTGAACTGAACTGTACACACACATAAACTGAGACATACACAAACCTGAGGACAATATGGTTAGGCTTTTTGGATTCAAATTAGTTAGTTGGGTTTAGAATGTTTTGACTGTACACTGCATGGGATGAACTATCATGTTACAAAACCTGAGATTGAGCTGTCAACAAATTCTGAGACTTCACTGTTTCCCATTTCCCAAATCCCCTTCACTGTTTTCCTTTTAGGATATCACATATCACACACTTAAACACACATACACACATATCACCTAAATCTGAGATTTATGTTCCATGATTCACACCATGTGACACTCTTTGATTTCAGTTCAACACCATGCCACACTTTACTGATTTCACATGTGACACTCATTGAATTCTGTCAACACCATATACACATATCTCCTAACCTATTACACATTACTGTCATTGATATTGTGCTCACACACATTGCATTAGTCTAAAACCTGAGAACTTGTTTGCCTTTTCTTCCTTTAAACTGAAAACTGAGCTTGTAAACTAATTTTTGGGTGTCTTAATGAACTAAGATAAAGGGGTTCTTCAATGTTTAAACCTGGGTATTGTTTTGGACTGGAAATCTGAGCATGGACTGAACTGTAGTTGTTTTGATTTGGTTTTTATTGCAAAGATATTTTCTATATTAATTTGAGATTAGTTTGGGTTGATTGGTTTTGAACATTTGGCTGTTTTGGTTAAGCAGTGGTATAATTGTATTAAGCTATGGTTTATCTTGCTAACTGTCATTTACGAATACCCGAGATTGATCCTAATTCCTGAAATTACACACTCACACACACAGTACACAACCTGCACACACACATTTTGAGACATGTCACACAGGATCCTTACTTTCCTGTCATACCATGCTAACCTACACATTGTACACTCTGTTTTATATGTTCCTGCACACTGTCTTTCCTGTCATTGGGTTCCTGGGTTCACACACACACCACAATCTCACATATACCACCTCTACACACATACAGCCTATAACCTCACACACACAGGTTCCTCATCATTCCTGATAACATACCACACATACACACACATGTTTTCACCCCTTAACCATATATATATATATATATATATATATATATATATATATATATATATATATATATATATATATATATATATATATATATATATATATATATATCTATGTGGGTATGTGCCTATGTATATCTATGTACCTATATATATCTATGTAGGAATGCATAAATGTATGTATCTATGTATACATGAAATATGAATGAAAGGTAGCTGCCTTCATATATGCATATATTGTGATGAATATATGCATATAGGCAATAGATTGGAATGGAACATGGTGTAATAAAAAGTGTAAGATGCAAGGTAGATACAATGTTATATGCATGATTATATCCAAATAAATGCAAGCATGTATGTGTGAAATATGAATGCATAGATGAATACATACTTTTAGATATGGTATGTGTGTTCTCTGTGACTTGTGAGTGTGCTTGGTTGTTAGCCTAGGCTTGGTTAGGCCTAGTGAGACTTACTAGACTTGTTTAGGTTAAGTTGACCTAGCCTTGACTAGTATAGTTGACTGAAGTTGACCAAGTGTTGACTTTGGTCTAGTTTGACCTAGACAGCATGCAGATCATTGTAGATTACTATTATCATCCCCTGTATACATCTTGACTTGTGTTGCTCTAACTAGGAGTCAGGTACCTCATCTCGGACAGTACATTTACTTCAGACATTCAAATACCAGGCGAGTACATTCTCTGATCATTTCATATCCTGCTTAGAATTATTTTTCTGCATTAAATTACTTTACTTGATACTGTCACGTTGGTCACACGGATTAGTACTATATGGATCCTTTCTTGAGATGTTATCCCTTCAGGGAGCATCAGGTACTACATGTTCTGTGCGTTTCACTTACATATATCACTATGCTTCTTTGGTTCTTTGATCACTTGTGACATATACTCATATGATCACAGAGTCTTCTTTGAATCCTTATCCCATTTATTGGGTTTTCCAGAATCCCCATTTATGGGACTACTATGTACTACCCTTTGGGGGATTACCACCCTTCGGGGGCCGTTACATAGAATCATATCATAACCTGGTTGAATCCTTGTGTACTGATTGGGGGTACGGGGGAGTATAATAGCCATGTGAACAATTCTAAAGTAGAATAGCCATGTACGCCTATTTAGTATAGCCATGTGCAAATCAAGCCGTTCACATGTCGATTTTGTACTCTAAATCACTAGTTACTGGTAGCTCTCTACTTATAGTAGATATTTCTATTACAGTTCTCTCTATGTTTACATACTGCATTTTCTTCAGTATCTATATCTTACTTTACTGCATGATTATATTTTCTAACCTGCTATGAACTGTTGAGATGTACTGTGCTCGCTCTCGTCCTGACTGGACCTGTTGAAAATTTTACAAAGGATGATGTAGAACCATGTACCCCTTACTTTGGAGCTTTCCTAGATGACACTCGTGACCTGGACCCCTGGGGAGGTTCAGGCAGCTGCTGAGGATGATACCATTGCATAGTTTAGATAGTCTAGATTGTTTCCTTTTCATGTTTAGTTGTTGTCCTTATTTTCAGAGTTGTATATTCTAGAGATGTTGAGACTGGTAGTGGTTAACTGATGTTATTTCTTTTCTGTTGTACCTCAGTTGAGGATTTTTTATCTATTTTATCGTGCTACATTCTACCTTAGATTGTGATTGAGTTGTACCTCTGTGTTGGCCTCCTTATGGAGAGTATTCATATTATTTTTGTTATAGTTCATGACCTAGAACAGCGTTCTACCGCCGACACTGCGGCGTAGGCTGGGCGCTGTTACGTTCTCGTACCCTCACAGTGGGTGCGTGTCGTGACACGTATCGCGACGTCCAGGTAGATGGAATAATGGTTACCAATGACATCATATTCTAAGAGATGGAGACTACGAAATAGGTGTAGGGACCTATTTTAAATAGTTCGGTTTATAGTCCAAATACGGTGGTATGTATGGATGGGTTCTACTGGGTCTTAATGGGCTTCCTGATTTGGACATCCCTCGTTGGTTGGGTGCACCTTGGATTGTAATCTATATGGACTGGACAAGATTCCAATGATAAAACTATTCCTACTAGGTTAGGGTATTCTAGAATAGGTCTCTATCCAAGGGGTTGAGTTAGTTGCCCGTCAGGTTGGTTAGCTAGGTCTCTCATGCTCAAAATGTTCCTTCAGTGACTCTTGTGTTTAAGTAGCACATGAGACCTCAATTGGGAGGCACACTAGTGGCTCGTGCGTAGTGGGCTTCGAGTAGATCACTACCATATATTGGGTCGAATGAATTGGGTCGGGGTCGAGGCTCTAATAGAAGTCGGGAAGTATACAGAGTAGGTACTATGGTAAGAGTTATAGCTAGTCCTTTTAACCTGAAAGTCGTAGCACAAGAATAGAGTACAAGGGGACGGGTTTGAGTGGGACATGATATACCTAGATGAAGGTGAACTTGTCTAGATCTTGCATATGAAATTTATTGGAAGGTAACATCTGGCCTCGTGCTCCGAATATTAATGACACGGCCGGGGACACAAAATGATCTAAATTGGAAGTGGGAGTCCATGGGGCACTAAAGGTCATTCTAATGGAAAAATTATTCTAATCAATCGGTAATCCTCTTATACCCTAAAATTTTAGAAGGCTTACGGCCTACCCACCTTAGAAGCTAGGACATGGTTTTAGGAATAATGAGGTTAGAAGGATTTCAAAGTCCGGATATTGTACCTCGACTCTGGTCAATAAAGAACAAGGCACAGCGTAACGGAATACGGTAGATATAAGTCAAGCCAAGGATTGGCCGATGGTAGCTACACTTGTGTATACTACTATCATAGCCATGGGGATACTCTGTATCTATCTATCAATTACGAGCTTTCGTCTTTCTAATCGGTGAAAGACAAAACAATAAAGAGTTCAAGAGAGATGTCACTGAATACAATTACGTGATTCAAAGGCGAATATATAATTCAAGAGGAATTGTCAAAGCAATCGCGGATGAGATCCTAGAGACATCTACATCTCAATCCACGTAGGATAATTAGATGAAAAGCGAAGCAAATACATCATGGTTGATCAGACCGTAATACAATGATTCTGATTAGACAATATGTTAGCAGGCGTCCCCAATAAACATATGTCTTGAATCAAGCTCGATAAAAGAGTAAGCTTGCAAAAAACTAGGCTGTAATTGCAGCGTTGGTCAAGATAATAAAAATACAAGTATGCGAGATTTTTGAAAGGAGGCACTAGTAGTTCGAGTTTTGCGAGAATCAAAAACCTTACCCGGGTGTTCTTGCTTATAGGGTCATCCTTCTATCCTCTATCCATAAGGCCTTGGTCAATTAATGGGTTATGGAACTCTAAATTCTATATTCTAGGTAAACCAATTAATGTCGGTCAATTACCTTGTTAATAGATCGCAAGGACCACGGAATGCTAGGGTGGGAGACATGCTACTCAACTTACAGGACTTACCTTAGTATTGGTTTTAGCTCTTAGGGTCACGACGGGCATCTTTTTATTCTCTTTAGTATCCTAAACTTGTAATCATGTCTGAAGTCATTTCACCGAGAATTATGCCTCGCCTATATACTCTGGCTGTGACAAACCCTTGGTTCCGTGATTCAGGCGTGATAAGCTATCAGGTACTCTACTATACATTGACACAAGGGTATCTAAGATCTAAAGAGGTCGACGAGAACATAGTTTTAGCAATGTTCCATAGACTATAATTGTAACGCCCCAATCCCAAAATACGTAGGACTAAGTACATCGACATGCCAGCTGTATACATACGAAGTACACCCCAATATATGGAAACCTTGTATGTATACATAAGCTATAAAATGCAGTAGAACCATAATAACTAAATCTCATCCACTAGATAAATAAATGATATAAAAGCAACTTTGAATTTGTCATGTATACAATCGTTGGGCGGAGACAAAGTCCACTACCAACTATCTCAAATAAAATGTACAAGGAGTGATCGATAAAATAACGAGACGAACCAAGCGCAATCGTCTTCGAAAGAATGGAGAAGATCACGGCCTTGGCTATAACACCTGCAAAATCACAGAAGTACAGACCTGGAGAGATAACCAGGTCCTCAGAGGGACGTAATAAGATACATAAAGAACATGCCATAATAAACTGAATATATAATATGTCACAAACAGAAAATAAGTAACAAAACGACAATAAGGTAATCTAATCGTACTACAGTGTTATTGCAGTTAAGAACAAACCTCCAACGCATGGGCACTCTGGCTCAGTAGCAGTAATCTCAGGTATGGCCCATCAGGATACCAGGGACCTCAAAGCATAACATTCATCGAATGTCAGAGGCCAGCAGTAAATGAGTATCAAGATCCAGGACCGTATCTCCTGTGGAGATAACCGGCAATAGGGAAGTGCATACTTGGCCCATACGTTAAGGAACTGTTCACCCCCTGATGTCTAACCGAGTCACATCCATGTCTCATATACCTCTACTAACTGCTAAGTCTCCTAACATGCCTCTATTAGCAGTTAGCCCTAACGTATGTGCATGGGGGATCAGCCCACACGCAAGAACCTCTACATGCTACTCATCTCACACATCCTCGTGGTACAACTGTGTCAAGGTATATGCAATATACTACGAACGGTAGTCTCTTAACTCTAAGTCCATATGCAATCAAAGGATAATAACAAAGTATATCTAATATCACTTAGCAGACAGTAAATCAAGAACCATAAGAACTGGAAATAAACGAACAGTGATATGTAATAAAATGCAACTGAATATAAACAGTATAATGGCAAGGTATCTTGCCTGAGGGTGGTGCGAGAAGCAGCAAAATCCAACAATCAGAATCGTCAACACGAAAGTCAAAATCCACAAGAAGCTCCGGATGCTGAAACAAACATCACGAACGAGTTTGGAATAAAAGATGTGCCTAGGAAACGCCTGTCCAAAAGTTAAATTCTGGAACAGGGGCAAAATCGTAATTTCGGGTCAAAACGATGTCCGTCGTTGGACCCGCTTTGTACCGAAATGCGTGCCAAAATCTACGGTCTCTAAAGTCGTCAAACTATATGTCTATGAATTTGTTTTAAGGAGACGAACCAAACGGAATGTCCAATTTTGGATTCCAGTGGGTCGTGCACAAAATCGCCCGTTGAGTGGGATTGTGGGCCCGCCAAAATAGCGTCCCGATCAACCTTCTCAGAATTGAACCAAACTTGGCTCACAGGACCAAAAAAATATTTTGAGTCCAATGGTGCAAGTTTCGTCGCGATTTGATGAGTGTAACGAAGTTGTGACTTAATTTTCAAAATGTCGATACGGGGGTATCTCGACGGATACGCACTGATTTCGTCGTGCACATGCAACAAAATCGGGTTCCGTCAGTTCCCACATGTCGCCAACATCCATACGCGCCTTTCGATGCATATAGTGCGCGACCACGTTCTCCCGGTTTGTCGGGTCGCACGTCGTATCGGGTGTTTTTACACTTTTTGAAAACAGAATTTACAATTTTTTGGAAAACTTTAACAACGTGTAACTTTCTACATACTAAATGAAAAGTGAATCCAAAAGGTGCGTTACAATCTCGGTTATGTTGTCTTTGACTGTCTTTAATTAGTTTCTACAAAATCCTATTGTACAGAACGAAAATTGGCCGACAAGTTGGTATTTTAAAACAGTTTTTAATATTTCAGAAAAGTGGTTTTTCTCCAACTTCGTCTCGAGTTTTCGAACAAGTTGGATGGCCATGTCAAAATCCACCTGGGGGATCTTGAAGAGGGTCATGTGGGCTTTCTATACGAATTTACGGATCTAAAAAAGAACAAGAATTGAGAGAGAGATCGCATGGAGAAGTGGAATACCTTAAAGTGGAAATCTGTTGTTGTTGTTGTCGTGACGACCGGAAGACAGGACTGCTGTCGCTCCGGCGAGGTTGGGAACGCTTGCCGGGGAGAGGCGGACGAGGGTGGAGGAAAGAAAGTAGAGAAGGAGTAATTGAAATTTAGGGTTTTTGCTAAACATAAAGTATATAACATATATATATATATATATATATATATATATATATATATATATATATATATATATATATATTTTTTATTTTATTTTTTTTATATATATACATATATATATATATATATATATATATATATATATATATATATATATATATATATATATGTATATATATAAAAGGGGAAAGGGGTCGGCCATTTAAATAAGGTGTTGTGGCTACTTGTTGTTAATGGGGTCGGCCCCTAGCGCAGCTATGCTGCTGCTTGCTATTCTTTTTTTTGCCAATGTGGTCGGTTCCCACTTGTGGGGCCGACCACATTTTGTTTTTTTTTCTTTTTCTTTTACTTTATCTAAAACTTATATATATCTATATATTTATATATATATCCATAAATACACCAAAAAAATCTATTGAAAATCCAAATATCATTTAAAAGTCAACTATCCACTTATTTAATATATTTGAGCATATCTACATATATATACATAAATTCAATCCTTAATAAATCAACTCAAAATAGTAATAATATTTAAATAGGAAAACATATTTATTTAATCTCCACAAAATAACTTAAATTATAATAAAATAATAATAATCGTCCCAATGGGTGAACTTTACCGCTCACCCATGTGTGGGTCCAAAAAATTGTACCATCTTGTAAAATATTATTTTATTAATAAAATATAAATTTTTGTACCCAAAGTCAATAAATATTCAACAAGTTCTAAAAATAATTTAAAAATATTTGTACATACACAAAATATTCCTATATAACCACCTTGGTCACCCCACATGCTCACATGGGCTTAAATTTAGTTCGGACCCTGTTCGGACTGAATTGAACAAACCGGGCCGTCTAAAAATCAATATATAAAATAATATTTAATTAAAATAATTTAAATGTATTATTTCACAACTCGGCCTGGTTTTCCTAGTTCGGACCGAACTATGGCTAGGCCTCCCACGACATGGTTAATATGCTGGTCAAAGCACACTGCTACATCTTTCGTGCTAAAATTCATGGTCGTCTTGTGCTCCAAAAATTCAACAATGGCTAAGGTCATTTTAAAAAAATAAATAAAACCATAAATTGTATAAATTAATTTGAATTCTAATAAAATAAATAAATAATACTTTAAAAAATAGGGGTTTTACATCCTACCCAACTTACAAGAATTTCGTCCTCGAAATTTAGGATTAATAGGGTAGATAGGGTTGAGGGATAGGAAGAGTTCGTCAATACCAAAATGCAATTAAATTTTGGAGGAGGCAATAAAACGGCGTTCAACATAACCATGCATTAGAAAATTTGGGGAGTCGATATATACAAAAATATATCATGGTTATAAAATTGAATAAGAGTTGCTAGTGATGGTAACAAATTTCGATAATCCAATTTGGAGGGTAATAAGGAATTGAATAGATCAAGGAGAATAATTTAGACATTTGGGAGATGTGGTTCCTAGAGAGAAATTGGGGGCTAATCGTCTCAATTGAGAGTTTGATTGAAGTGAATAATTAGAATCATTCTCGAGTGCTCAAGAATAATTGGAAGGACACGATAATAATTCTAGGGTTGAGAAAATGAGGAGTAGTTAAAGGCAAGGATATAGCCACATGAGTCGGTCGACGGCTATCTACACTTGTGTATAATTAACTGATAGGGCAACTAAAGATGATATCTTGGGTCTATCTATCAAGTACCATGTGTGGTATTTCTAAAGTAAGTAAAGTCAACAACAATAAAGTGTTCAAAGACGATGTTGTTGAGTACGAAATACGAGGTTTATAGGCGACGGAAATAATTCAAATGAGAGTTGTCAAAGCTGTCGCGGAAGAGACTCTAAGACAGGTTTAACTATGTCTCCATCCACGTAGAATAATACATGAAAAGCGAACCAAAGTGCAATAGGTTGATCAGACCATCATGCACCGGTTCTGATCAGACAATATGTTAGTGGGTGCACCCAATAAAATATGTCATGATCAAGCTTGATAACGAAATAAGCTTGCAAAACTGAAGCTACGTTAGCAGCATGATTTAGTCAAAATATGAGCAAGGGAGGTACTGATGAAGGAAATTTTAAATAGTCCAAGATCTTTTAAAGTCGAGGCTCGCCCGAAGTGTGGACCTATACAGTTGTCCTAGTGTTTCTTCATTTATGGCTTGGTAGACTAGATAAGTTTGGGTCCTTTGAATTTATAGTCTAAGTGAACTTACCAATGTGGTTCACAAGGATAAGGGTTTGTTAGGTGGTGAGGTATTCTACCCAACTTACAAGAGTTAAACTAATAGTGTGATGGGACAATGGGTCAAGCAATCAAGATAAAGCACAATTTTAAGCATTTAAGAAATTTAAGTAGAACAAAATCACATACCGGGTTGAAAGAATTGAGTCGAGGTTGAATCTCTATCGGTGGTCGAAAAATATATTGGTATCATGGTAAGGATTATAGTTTGGCCATTTTGACCATAAGATCATATCAAGAAATAGAGTGCAAGGAGATGGGTTTTGGTGGGACATGATATATCTACATGAAGGTGGACTTGTCTAGGTCTTACATATAAAATTTGTTGGAAGGAAAAGTCTAGTGTTGTGCTCCAAATATCCAAGTCATGGTAACGGACGCCAAAAGATCTAAAATAGAAAGTGGGAGTTCATGAGGTGATAATTAATCCACGAAAATAAAGAAGATCAAGTTAAAGCATGTCACGCCCCAGAACCAGAATACTGGAGAGCGGGGGAATGACTCAGCCAGCTACGTATTACGGGTAGATGAATACCGTATAATACGATCAATGTTGTCTAACCAGATGAGGGGGTGCATACTACATAAAAGTCTTACTATGGTCACTCCACATTTATTGTCTCAATCATTCAAAACAAGAAACAGAAATAGAGAACATGTGAGATAAAGCAGTAAGGCGTCCCAAATGCTCAGTCAAAATATTTTTGATATCTGGCTTTACAAAACACAGCCAGATGATGTAGTCAGTATACACAATTATTATCAGCTGCAGCCTGACTTAGTTACAATTATGCAAAAGTAGGTACAAGACAATCCAACTAACATGTCGGTGCCAAATGGCAAAGTATAAAGTATTTAACAAAACGAAAGGGGAAGTAAGGAACCCACTCGAGTCCTCCTGCGATCATTCCTCTAGTATTGACCATCTTGGAGGTGGAAGTAAGCTGAGTCCTCGGGAACCAGCTCTAAATCTGGCCATACAAAACCAGAGAGGTTAGACCTCTAATAGCAAGTACCACAAGGAAGCACGATATGAAGGATTAAACCAGTAAGTAAGAGGATATAATAATAGATCTCTGCTTTCCACTAGGATTCACATAACATCACGACACTTCGAACCAACCTCCCAACCAAACAAGGACAGAAGTTGTCCCGTCATGTCCTGACATTCTGATCATCTCAGTTAGGCAACAGAGTAGGTACAGTGCACAAATAAATTATCTTGAACGGCCAATCAACTCCTACGGCTTGCTATTGTGAGTCCCAAGTTATCCTGGAATTATGCAATAAAGATTCCTCAGTTCTTACTATGTACGAACAAGGCTAGTCTATCCAGTCAATCAATTGTGCCAATAATGAATTAGACGAGTCCCAGCGGGACGCCCGTCACAATATACAATATACAATAATAATATAAGCAGATACCGCTCCCTGCCCGTATGGCAGGTTTACAGTATCTGTGGGAACCAGCCGGCCTGTCGGGCACTAATAGTCCCGAAGAGGGATGCCATGTAAGAACTCGGGAATTCATTCTCTCCATGCCATCATTATTTTATTTGACTTAATAGTCTCTACGTTGAGTGAAGTTCCATGCCGTGGATCATGGTCATTCAGAATGAGTACTTCCGTACAAAGTACGATATGCCCGACTCTACAACAATACCCATGCGGTTAGGTTGTAGGTCTTATATAGCGTAATGCAACAATTAAAACTAACCACGGAATAATCATGCCTTGACCATAAAGTACACATGCTGCTCTGTAGAGAAATAAATAAATTGAAGCCTGCACATGCCTGTATGTCAATATTCGGGATCGGCTAATCGATTACAATAGTTCATAACATGAACGTGTCTCGTTTATTTAATTCAATAAGACGACTAGCCAGTCTCTTAGTTCCAACTAGGAACGCATGATCAATTTTAGTCAAGATAACCATCGTCATCAATGGTGACAAGGCATAAAAGTCAATTAGTATTAAATGGGGTCGAGTCTATAACTCTCAGGGTTAAGTTCCAGCCTTACTGGGTATCCATAAACCAGTCAAGACACAAGGCACGTTCTACACAACCATATGTATCAAAAATATTAACATGCTAAGATTATCGAGTTCATAAAAAAAGGCGTAAGGAGATAATAGAAGAATTATCATGCCACCATTAAATAAATAAATTATAGAGCAAATAGAAACACCCAGGTTAGATTACACCAAGTCTATGCTAAGGTCAACAAGTCACGCCAAGTTTAGTATGTAGGAGTGAGCGTGTAAAGTGATTCACGCTGGTACGTACAGCGAGAGCGTGAAGAGTAACTCACGCACGCACAGCGTGAGTGTGAAAAGTAATTCACGCACGCACAGCGTGAGCGTGAAAAGTAATTCACGCATGCACGCACAGTGTGAGCGTGAAAAGTAATTCATGCACACACACACAATATGAGCGTGAAAAGTAATTCACGCACGCACAGTGTGAGCGTGAAAAGTAATTCACGCACGCACGCAAAGACGTGTACGTAACTCAACTGTCACACTGGCACGTAAAGACGTGAGCGTAACTCAAATGTCACGCTAGCACGTAAAGAAGTGAGCGTAACTCAAATGTCATGCTAGCACGTAAAGACGTGAGCGTAACTCAAATGTCACGCTAGCACGTAAATACGTGAGCGTAACTCAAATGTCACGCTAGCACGTAAAGACGTGAGCGTAACTAAAAATTCACGCTGACACGCAAGAACGTGAGCGTGACTAAAAATTTACGCTAACACGCAAGAACGTGAGCGTGACTAAAAATTCACGCTAACACGTAAGAACGTGAGCGTGACTAAAAATTCACGCTGACACGTAAGAACGTGAGCGTGACTAAATCTTCCGAACTCCAATCTTATGGGACCTTCGTTCCAAGCCAGAAATGAGGTTCCCATGGTTCAGAATGGTGTAGAATGAGGAGCTCCACCACACGAACCATCTACTTTCGAAAATACGCCAGTTTAGTAGATCAAAAACCCATGAACAACCGAGAATACAACAACTTAGATTTAGATGAAACAAGCCAAAGAAATCAAAAATGCTAAGTACTAAACTCTCTTAGAATCATGAGAGGAAGAATAATGAACCATAAAAATGGTCCTCAAGTGGAAAGCAAGATGCACTTGCCTACTGTTGGTAGGTGGAGAGAGTGATGAGGAAGAAGAAGAAGAAGGAGAGTTTATGAAGAGAGAGAAGGGAATAGGGGCTTTAAATGGGAAAGGGTGGTGGTAGGTGGGGTTCGGTTCATGTGAACCACCAAGAACCCGAGAAAAACCCAACCTAGGCCGAACCTAAAATAAGACTAAAGCAGAGAATAAAAGCAGGAAGAAAAATGCAGATAATTAATTAACATGAAATTAAAGGAATTTAATTACAGGATAATACATGATAAATACTAAATAAATATATATGAGTTGTACATGTATAAAAATACGCATTCTGGGAACGGGGAGTGACATCTCTACCCACCTTAGAAAAATTTCGTCCTCAGAATTTCAAATCCAAGCAGGTAGAAATATCGGAGCTAAACTAATACAAGCAATTCTAGTGAGCAAGCAATCATTTTTACCATATCAAAAGCAAGTACTATATATGTAAATTCATCAATCTACGATATCAAGTAGCTCTACCCATAAGGTGATAAGCATGAAGAATCAGGACAATCAAGGTATATAGAAAGAGATATATCTTGTGAGTCAAACAGGTGTGGATACCGTGATCGGATATCATCCTCACGTTCCCACGTTGACTCTCCCAAGGAGTGATGACCCCAAGCAACACGGACAAGACTAATTGTTCGGTTCTTAAGTATCTTCTCTCTTCGGTCCAAAATGGACACAGGCTGTTCCTCGTAAGACAGGTTGGTACTAACAACCAGCTCAGAATGATCTAGGACATGGCTTGGGTCCGATACATACCTACGTAATTGAGATACATGAAATACGTCATGCACCTCTCGTAACGAAGGTGGAAGGGATAAACGATAAGCGACATCGCCTATTCGATCAAGGATAACAAATGGGCCCACGTACCAAGGACTCAATTTTTCGCAAACGCCAAATCTAATGACCCCACGAGTAGGTGAGATCTGCAAGAATACGTGGTCCCCAACAGAGAACTCTAACGGCCTACGATGCTGGTCCGCCCAATGACGATGCCGGTCCTGCGCAACTCGAAGTCGCTCTCTAATTCCCTTAACCACTTCAACCGTCTGAATAATCATTTCTGGGCCTAACATCTTCCTCTCTCCGATATCATCCCATACAAGCGGCGACCTGCACTTCTTACCATATAGTGCTTCGAATGGCGCCATCTGGATACTGGCTTGATAACTATTATTGTATGAGAACTCGACTAAGTGCAGGTGACTCTCCCAAGACCCTCCAAAATCTAGAGTGCAAGCTCGTAACATATCTTCTAAAGTCTGAATCGTTCTTTCTGATTGCCCATCCGTCTGCGGATGGTAGGCCGTGCTAAATCTTAACTTGGTACCCAGACTATGATGTAAGCTCTTCCAAAAATATGATGTAAAGCGGGTATCTCGATCCGACACAATACTGACAGGGACTCCATGCTGCCTGACTATCTGTTGCATATACAACTCTGCCAACTTTTCTGTAGATTATCCTATTCTGAAAGGAAGAAAGTGTGCTACCTTTATAAGTTGGTCCACTATTACCCAAATAGCGTCCTTACCACTTGGTGATCTCGGTAAATCGGTCACAAAGTCCATTGTAATATGCTCCCATTTCCATTCTGGGATAGGAAGCGGTTGCAATAACCCAGCTGGCCTCTGCTGTTCTGCCTTCACTTGCTGACATACCAAGCAACGGAAAACAAATCTAGCTATCTCCCTCTTCATCCCGTTCCACCAGAAATGCTGCTTGATATCTTGGTACATCTTGGTCCCTCCAGGGTGAATAGAATACTGAGAACTGTGAGCTTCTGCCATAACCTCCTGTCTGATATCTCCACTAGGCACACATAGACGTGATCCAAACCTAACTGTACCATCTTCATGAATTCTCATCTCCTTCCTGAGTCCTGACTCACATTCTGCCCTAAGCTTCTGAATCCTTGGGTCTTGTGCCTGAGCTGCCTTTATCCTGCCTACCAAGTCGGATTGAACTTGCAGACTTGTTAGAACTCCTACATCACTAGGAAGTATAACTTCGATGCCCATCTCCTGAAGGTCTTCTAAGATATGCCTCTGTGTTGTCAACATAAATGCGCCGCCTCTCCTGCTAAGAGCGTCTGCTACTACATTAGCCTTGTCTGGATGATACTGAAGCTCCACGTCATAATCCTTGATCAACTCCAGCCATCTTCTCTGCCTCATGTTTAGTTCCTTCTGAGTAAAGATGTACTTCAGACTTTTATGGTCTGTGTACATGTCCACTCGGTCACCATATAAGTAATGCCTCCATAGCTTCAGAGCAAACACTACTGCCGCTAACTCCAAATCATGAGTTGGGTAATTCTTCTCGTGGTCCCGAAGCTGCCAAGATGCATATGCTATCACCTTTCCATGTTGCATAAGGACACATCCAAGTCCTTTACCTGACGCATCATAATATAATATAAAACCTCCGGGTCCAACTGGCAATGTAAGAATAGGTGCTGATATCAACTTCTGTTTCAAAGTCTCGAATGACGCCTGACATTCTGCCGTCCAAACGAATGGTACATCCTTCCGGGTCAAGCAGGTCATGGGTGCTGAAAGCCTTGCAAAGTCTGACACAAACCTTCTGTAATATCCTGCCAATCCCAAGAAGCTCCACACATCTGCTACGGTCTTGGGTACTGGCCAACTTTCTACTGCATCTATCTTCTTGGGATCTACTGCTACTCCAGCTCCTGATATGATGTGACCCAAAAATAAAATGTGATCCGACCAAAACTCATACTTGCTGAGCTTGGCATACAACTGGTTCTCTCTCAGAACCTGTAACACTTTCCTGAGGTGGTCTTCATGCTCCTCTTCACTAGCAGAGTATACGAGAATGTCGTCAAGAAACACAACGACAAACTAGTCTAAGTATGGCATAAAGATGCGATTCATCAAATCCATGAATATTGCTGGAGCATTGGTCAAGCCAAACGGCATTACTAAGAATTCATAATGCCCATACTTCGACCTGAATACTGTCTTGGAAATATCTTCCTTCCGAACCCTCACCTGATGGTACCCTGAACGAAGATCTATCTTGGAGAAAACTCTAGCTTTGCTCAACTGATCAAATAAGTCGTCGATCCTGGGTAATGGGTACTTGTTCTTCACTGTTGCCGTATTAAGCTTCCTGTAGTCAATGCACAATCTGGATGACCCATCCTTCTTTCCCACAAGTACCACTGGTGCTGCCCACAGCGATATGCTAGCTTGGATGAACTTCTTCTCCTTCAGTTCCTCTATGTGCTGATATACCTTGGCCTGCTCTGAATCCGCCATTCTGTAAACTCGATCTGATATCGGTTTAGTTCCAGGTGCCAATTCTATACTGAACTCAATATCTCTAACCGGTGGTAGACCTGGGAGTTCTTCAGGAAATACGTCTAGAAACTCTTCAACTACCTTCGGAACCTGAACTTCTTCCATTGCCGTTACTACTCCCTGCTCTTGTGGAGTTGCCCCTGTTCTGACTAAGGTGAACCGCTTCATGCCTGGAATATCAAAAGACACACTCCCTCTGCGACAATCTATTGTCGCATGACTGTCTTTCAGCCAGTTCATGCCTAAGATAACGTCGAAATTTCCAACAGGAAATTCTATCAACCGGGCGGGTAAGGAATGCCCGCAAACTACAACGCTACATGCTAAAATAACTCTACTAACTCCTACGATCCCATTACCAGTGAGTATATTCAACCTCCCTGGCAATGCGTCGAACTCCATTCCTAGTCGTGCCACAAATTATGCAGATATAAATGAATGGGATGCTCCCGAATCAAACAATGCTACTGCGGGATATGAGGCGACGAGAATGTTACCTGCCACAACATCTCCCGATGCCAATGCCTCCTCCAAGGACAGAGTGAATGCTTGCCCTCGACCTCCTTGCTGGTTTCCATGCTGTGGCCTAGCCTGATGTTGTTGCTGGCCCCTGCCTTGATGATGCTGGGGTGGTCTATGCTGTTGTTGCTGTATCGGCGGCCCCTGCTGCCGAAACATCTGAGCCTGCGGCATTAACGGACGCTATGCCAACGGCCTTACTGCCACCGCTGGTCCTCGATACTGGCCTGTCCCTGGTGCTGGCAGAGCAGAAAACTGCTGCCCTGGTCCTCCTGACCTCGAATTCATGGGACATGTGGTAACCCGATGGTCTGGATTTCCACATATCAGACACAGTCCATTCAATGTTCGACACACATCTCTAGTGTGTTCTACCTTCCCACAATAAGTGTAGCCCGCCGGGGGTTGCTGGTTCTTCCTCTGTTGCTGTTGCTGCTGTCTTGGTGGTGCTGGTCCTCGTATCGCCACATCGTGGATACGAATGCCAGTGGATGGTGCTGTTGTTCGGGGCGCTGCTCCCTCTTCTCCTTCAGCCTGGCTGTGGGATCTCTTCTGACCTCCAGTCCTTGCCGCAAGCCTCTGAATGGTGATCTCATGCCTTCGAGTTGCCATCAATACTTCGTCAAAAGTTTGGTAATTGTGCCCCTCTATTAATTGCAAGAGTTCAAGATGAAACCCTTGCTGAAACCTCATGGCCCTCTGGCTCTCTGTTGCTACCATCTCTGGGGCGAATCTACTCAATCTGCAGAACTCTGCTGCATAAGCATCTACAGTCTTGCTGGCCTGCCTGAGGTTGATAAACTTCTGTTGTAGCTCAAACCGTGCCACAACTCCATAGTACTTGGTCTTGAATCTTGTAGTGAAATCGTCCCAAGCCACAGGACGTCTGATGCCCACTTCCTCTGATTCCCACCAATCATGTGCGAGATCCAGAAGTAACAACTTCACTAGATCCACACGTTCTTCTGCCGGTACCTTAGCTGCTGTCAGAATAGCCTCAATATCCTTAAGCCATGCATCTGCTGAGATGGCATCCTCCGTTCCCTCGAAACGGTGGGGGTTGTACTTGCAAAACCTGGCTGATGCTCCTGAATCAGTCCTCATTCCTCTTTCCAAAGTCGTCTGTAATCCTTGATTGAGCAACACATTCTGCTCTTGTAGCTGAGTGTGCATGCGTTGCTGGGCCAACATCTGATGTTGCTGAGTAGCCATCATTCCTCTCATGATCTCCAGAAGGGCTGGTGTGTCCACTTGGGTAGGTGGAACTATGGATGGTATTGGAACTTCCAGATACTGCGGTTCAGCTGCTGGTTCTACTATCACTTCTTCTTGGATAGTCTCCTGAGGTGAGACTGGCCCTTGTTGCTGACCAACCTGGTCATGTTGCCCATGTTGCCCCTGTTGTTGTCCAGCTCTGACCGATGCGGACGAAGTGCCCCTAAGAAAAGGGACAAGAGAACAATCAAACAACCGGACATGAAGGATCAATGAAGTCAAAGGATACCGGAATGTCAAGCAAGGGTTGAGAATAACAAATCATGAGATCAAGGGGGGAACACGTGTGATTGAGACATCCTATAAATCAAAACACCCCACAAGTCTGAAATCAGACCTGCATGGGCCACCACTAAAACCTTGTCACACTCCAGAACCAGAATACTGGAGAGCGGGGGAATGACTCAGCCAGCTACGTATTACGGGTTGATGAATACCGTATAATACGATCAATACTGTCTAACCAGACGAGGGGGTGCATACTACATGAAAGTCTTTCTATGGTCACTCCACATCTATTGTCTCAATCATTCAAAACAAGAAACAGAAATAGAGAAAATGTGAGATAAAGCAGTAAGGCGTCCCAAACGCTCAGTCAAAATGTTCTTGATATTTGGCTTTACAAAACACAGCCAGATGATGTAGTCAGTATACATAATTGTTATCAGCTGCAGCCTGACTTAGTTACAATTATGCAAAAGTAGGTACAAGACAATCCGACTAACATGTCGGTACCAAACGGCAAAGTATAAAGTATTTAACAAAACGAGCGGGGAAGTAAGGAACCCACTCGAGTCCTCCTGCGATCATTCCTCTAGTATTGACCATCTTGGAGATGGAAGTAAGTTGAGTCCTCGGGAACCGGCTCTAAATCTGGCCATGCAAAACCAGAGAGGTTAGACCTCTAATAGCAAGTACCACAAGGAAGCACGATATGAAGGATTAAACCAGTAAGTAAGAGGATATAATAATAGATCTCTGCTTTCCACTAGGATTCACATAACATCACGACACTTCGAACAAACCTCCCAACCAAACAAGGACAGAAGTTGGCCCGTCATGTCCTGACATTCTGATCATCTCAGTTAGGCAACAGAGTAGGTACAGTACACAAACAAATCATCTTGAACGGCCAATCAACTCCTACGGCTTGCTATTGTGAGTCCCAAGTTATCCTAGAATTATGCAATAAAGATTCCTCAGTTCTTACTATGTGCGAGCAAGGCTAGTCTATCCAGTCAATCAATTGTGCCAATCATAAATTAGACGAGTCCTAGCGGGACGCCCATCATCAATATACAATATACAATAATAATATAAGCAGATACCGCTCCCTGCCCGTGTGGCAGGTTTACAGTATCTGTGGGAACCAGCCAGCCTGTCGGGCACTAATAGTCCCAAAGAGGGCTGCCATGTAAGAACTCGGGAATCCATTCTCTCCATGCCATCATTATTTTATTTGACTTAATAGTCTCTACGTTGAATAAAGTTCCATGCCGTGGATCATGATCATTCAGAATGCGTACTTCCGTACAAAGTACGATATGTCCGACTCTACAACAATACCCGTGCGGTTAGGTTGTAGGTCTTACATAGCGTAATGCAACAATTAAAACTAACCACAAAATAATCATGCCTTGACCATAAAGTACACATGCTGCTTTGTAGAGAAATAAATAAATTGAAGCCTGCACATGCCTGTATATCAATATTCGGGATCGGCTAATCGATTACAATAGTTCATAACATGAACATGTCTCATTCATTTAATTCAATAAGACGACTAGCCAGTCTCTTAGTTCCAACTAGGAACGCATGATCAATTTTAGTCAAGATAACCATCGTCATCAATGGTGACAAGGCATGAAAGTCAATTAGTATTAAATGCGGTCGAGTCTATAACTTTCAGGGTTAAGTTCCAGCCTTACTGGGTATCCATAAACCAGTCAAGACACAAGGCACGTTCTACACAACCATATATATCAAAAATATTAACATGCTAAGATTATCGAGTTCATAAAAAAGGCGTAAGGAGATAATAGGAGAATTATCATGCCACCATTAAATGAATAAATTATAGAGCAAATAGAAACACCCAGGTTAGATTACACCAAGTCTATGCTAAGGTCAACAAGTCACGCCAAGTTTAGTAGGTAGGAGTGAGCGTGTAAAGTGATTCACGCTGGTACGCACAGCGTGAGCGTGAAGAGTAACTCACGCACGCACAGCGTGAGTGTGAAAAGTAATTCACGCACGCACAGCGTGAGCGTGAAAAGTAATTCACGCACGCACGCACAGTGTGAGCGTGAAAAGTAATTTATGCACACACATACAGTGTAAGCGTGAAAAGTAATTCACGCACGCACAGCGTGAGCGTAAAAAGTAATTCACGCACGCACGCAAAGACGTGTGCGTAACTCAACTGTCACGCTGGCACGTAAAGACGTGAGCATAACTCAAATGTCACGCTAGCACGTAAAGACGTGAGCGTAACTCAAATGTCACGCTAGCACGTAAAGACGTGAGCGTAACTCAAATGTCACGCTAGCACGTAAAGACGTGAACATAACTAAAAATTTACGTTGACACGCAAGAACGTGAGCGTGACTAAAAATTTACGTTGACACGCAAGAACGTGAGCGTGACTAAAAATTCACGCTGACACGTAAGAACGTGAGCGTGACTAAAAATTCACGCTGACACGTAAGAACGTGAGCGTGACTAAATCTTCCGAACTCCAATCTTATGGGACCTTCGTTCCAAGCCAGAAATGAGGTTCCCATGGTTCAGAATGGTGTAGAATGAGGAGCTCCACCACACGAACCATCTACTTTCGAAAACACGTAAGTTTAGTAGATCAAAAACCCATGAACAACCGAGAATACAACAACTTGGATTTAGAAGAAATAAGCCAAAGAAATCAAAAATGCTAAGTACTAAACTCTCTTAGAATCATGAGAGGAAGAATAATGAACTATAAAAATGGTCCTCAAGTGGAAAGCAAGATGCACTTGCCTGCTGTTGGTAGGTGGAGAGAGTGATGAGGAAGAAGAAGAAGAAGAAGAAGAAGAAGAAGAAGAAGAAGGAGAGTTTATGAAGAGAGAGAAGGGGATGGGGGCTTTAAATGGGAAAGGGTGGTGGTAGGTGGGGTTCGGTTCATGTGAACCACCAAGAACCCGAGAAAAACCCAACCTAGGCCGAACCTAAAATAAGACTAAAACAGAGAATAAAAGCAGGAAGAAAAATGCAGATAATTAATTAACATGAAATTAAAAGAATTTAATTACAGGATAATACATGATAAATACTAAATAAATATATATGAGTTGTACATGTATAAAAATATGCATTCTGGGAACGGGGAGTGACATCCATGTCTCATATACCATGTCTAACAGAGTCACATCCATGTCTCATATACCTCTACTAACTGCTAAGTCTCCTAACATGCCTCTATTAGCAGTTAGCCCTAACGCATGCGCATGGGGGATCAGCCCACACGCAAGAACCTCTACATGCTACTCATCTCACACATCCTCGTGGTACAACTGTGTCAAGGTATATGCAATACACTATGAACGGTAGTCTCTTAACTCTAAGTCCACATACAATCAAAGGATAATAACAAAGTATATCTAATATCACTGAACAGACAGTAAATCAAGAACCATAAGAACTGGAAATAAATGAACAGTGATATGTAATAAAATTCAACTGAATATAAACAGTATAATGGCAAGGTATCTTGCCTGAGGGTGGTGCGAGAAGCAGCAAAATCCAACAATCAGAATCGTCAACATGAAAGTCAAAATCCACAAAAAGCTCCGGATGCTGACACAAACATCACGAACAAGTTTGGAATAAAAGATGTGCCTAGGAAACGCCTGTCCAAAAGTTAAATTCTGGAACAAGGGCAAAATCATAATTTCGGGTCAAAACGATGTCCGCCGTTGGATCCGCTTTGCACCAAAATACGTGCCAAAATCTACGGCCTCTAAAGTCGTCAAACTACATGTCTACAGATTTGTTTTAAGGAGACGAACCCAATGGTATGTCCAATTTTGGATTCCAGTGGGCCGTGCACAAAATTGCCCGTTGAGTGGGATTGTGGGCCCGCCAAAATAGCGTCCCGATCAACCTTCTCAGAATTGAACCAAACTTGGCTCACATGACCAGAAAAATATTTCGAGTCCAATGGCACAAGTTTTGTCGCGATTTGATGAGTGTACACGAAGTTGTGACTTAATTTACAAAAGGTCGATACGGGGGTATCTCGACGGATACGCACTGATTTCGTCGCGCACATGCAACGAAATTGGGTTCCGTCAGTTTCCACACGTCGCCAACATCCATACGCACTTTCGATGCATATAGTGCACGACCACGTCATCCGGTTTGTCGGGGCGTACGCCGTATCGAGTGTTTTTCTATTTTTTGAAAACAGAATTTACAATTTTTTGGAAAACTTTAACAACGTGTAACTTTCTACATACTAAATAAAAAGTGAATCCAAAAGGTGCGTTACAATCTCGGTTATGTTGTCTTTGACTGTCTTCAATTAGTTTCTACAAAATCCTATTGTACAGAATGAAAATTGGTCGACAAGTTGGTGTTTTAAAACAGTTTTTAATATTTCAGAAAAGTGGTTTTTCTCCAACTTCGTCTCGATTTTTCGAGCAAGTTGGATGGCCATGTCAAAATCCACCTGGGAGATCTTGAAGAGGGTCATGTGGGCTTTCTATACGAATTTACGGATCTAAAAACGAACAAGAATTGAGAGAGAAATCGCACGAAGAAATAGAATACCTTAAAGTGAAAATCTGTTGTTGTTGTTGTTGTTGTCGTGACGACCGGGAGACAGGACTACTGTCGCTCCGGCGAGGTTGGGCACGCTTGCCGGGGAGAGGCAGACGAGGGTGGAGGAAAGAAAGTGGAGAAGGAGTAATTAAAATTTAGGGTTTTTGCTAAACATAAAGTATATAACATATATATATATATAAAAGGGGGAAAGGGGTCGGCCATTTAAATAATGTGTTGTGGCTACTTGTTGTTAATGGGGTCGGCCCCTAGCGCAGCTATGCTGCTGCTTGCTATTCTTTTTTTTGCCAATGTGGTTGGTTCCCACTTGTGGGGCCGACCACACTTTGTTTTTTTTCCTTTTTCTTTTGCTTTATCTAAAACTTATATATATCTATATATTTATATGTATATATCCATAAATACACCAAAAAAATCTATTAAAAATCCAAATATCATTTAAAAGTCAACTATCCACTTTTTTAATATATTTGAGCATATCTACATATCTACATATATAAATAAATTCAATCCTTAATAAATCAACTCAAAGTAGTAATAATATTTAAATAGGAAAACATATTTATTTAATCTCCACAAAATAACTTAAATTATAATAAAATAATAATAATCGTCCCAATGGATGAACTTTACCGCTCACCCATGTGTGGGTCTAGAAAATTGTACCATCTAATAAAATATTATTTTATTAATAAAATATAAATTTTTGTACCCAAAGTCAATAAATATTCAATAAGTTCTAAAAATAATTTAAAAATATTTGTGTAATGCCTGTAGTTCGTATTACGTATCTTGGAATACGTGTACGTATTTCCTCTTGTATTGCATATCTCTTGGCTTGGCTCAATTTATTTTGGGTTGGTTCGGCTAGGCTTGGGTTGCCTTGGTTCATCATGAACCAAAGAGAGAACCCCTACCTACCACCCCCATCATCCTTTATTAACCCATTCCTTCATTCTCTCTCTTCATTACTCTTCTTCTTCTCCACATTTACTTCTACACCTACCAGGAAGAGAGAGAGAGAGCTTAGGCAAGTGCAAACTTGCTTTATGATAGATCTCAAAGTTTTATTGTTCTATTCTCTTCCTTACTTGATTCTAAGATACTTTAGAACTTGGCATTTTCCATTTTTATGGTTATATTTTTGTAGATCTAAGTTTTAAGTTTCTTCTTATTTAGTTTTCTTGGTTTTGATCTCTAAAAACTTGGTCTTTCCAAAAAACTAATGGTTCTATGTTGTAGAGAATTCAATTTCCTTCAGTTTTGGCTTTTGTTTCGCTTGATTTCGACTCCGGATGAGGAAGTTATGGCCATGGCAAGTTTTTGGAACTTTCATGGCTGAACTTGCTGTTTGGGGACGATGAACCCCATGCGCCGGAAGGCCATGCACAGGAATTCTATGTGCCGATTTGCGCAAGAATCCCATGCACCGATTTGTACAGGAATCCCATGCGCCGATTTGCGCAGGAATGCCATGCGTCGATTTGCGCAGGAATTCCATGCGTCGATTTGTGCAGAAATCCCATGCGCCGATTTGCGCAGGAATCCCATGCACCGATTTGCGCAGGAATCCCATGCGCCGATTGCGTAGGAATCCCATGCGCCGATTGCGCAGGAATCCCATGCGCCTATTTGTGCAGGAATCCCATGCGCCGATCTGTACAGGAATCCCATGCACCGAATGTACAGGAATCCCATGCACCGATTGTGCAGGAATTCCATAGCCGAAATTGCTCTATTTCGCTGTTTTTGCCTGTTTAAGTTGTTTTGTAGCTAGAATCTCGAAAAACTCAAAACATGAAAGTTGTAGATCTTTTCCTTGGCTTCAAGAATATGTCACTAGTTGTTTTATGCAAGTTTCTCTCATTCATGATAAGATAAGAATAGAACACGATAGTGGCCTGCTGTGGCGCACTCTTGACAAGTAAACTGACATGATATATCTCGGCATGTTGTTACGACAGCTAGCCTGACATGACAAGTATGAAAGATCCGGACACCGTGGGCGATTATGTTTGTATAAATAAACTGGTACTGTCTTGCATCATGTCTAGGATGGGGATCCCTGAGTACCACGGTCAGGGATACCTACTACAATTGACTAAGGTTAATAAACTAGAATAATTCAGTAGACATGAAGAGATTCCCAGCTACAAGCAATCCTGTTATCTAGGCGCATTAAGTGGACTTGTAGCCTACCGACGAGTAGGGCACATTTCCAGCACATAGTCACACATTGCATTCTTCATAAACGGACATTCGACCTGGGTAACCGGATGGTCTGCAAGACTTGTGGCTGTTGGGATAATCTTATTGCATTTTGCTAGTAACTAGGCTTGTGATAACCCTAGTTAGTTAAAAGTATCAAGCCGTACTCTTGATTGGCCGTGATTGATTGGATGGAGTTTATTCCCGCTTGGTCTTATCCTGATCCTGTGCAAGATTGTGACATGACATGATTATTGATGCTTGCCTTAACAATAACGATCGGGGGTCCAGTTCTGTTCAGGCGAAGGGTTACAACTCCGGTCCTTGTTTGGTTTAAGGGTTGTAACCTGGCTTCCGGAGCAGTTCCGTGTCCTCTCTTCGTTATTGTCTTATTGTAACCCCATGCCATGTTCGTCATGTTTTACCTTACCTTAATACCATGATTAATTATGCTGGCCTTAGCAATAAAGATCAGGGGTCCAGTTCTGTTCAGGCGAAGGGTTACAACCCCGATCCTTGTTTGGTTTAAGGGTTGTAACCTGGCTCCCGGAGCAGTTCTGTGTCCTCTCTTCATTTATTGTCTTCACTATACCAATAGTATTTGAGACGAATTTCTATTCAGGTGAAGGGTTACAACCTCGGTCCTTTATTTGGTTTAAGGGTTGTGACCTGGCTACTTGAATGGTTTCCTCGTACTCAATTTACTATTGTTATCTCTATTATTATCAGTTCTTTATTTATTATCTTTAATATTCTATTGTGATATGTTGGTTTTAGTTCCTAAGTGAAGCCTCCTTTGTGGCACTTGCTCTTTCTGGGGTCTAACCCAGCTGGTTTTGTATGGAAAGATATCGGAGCAGCACCAGAGGATCTACCTACCTTCTAGCCAGATTGTGAACACCACGCGTAACCCTGGCAATGAGTGGGTTTCTTTTGTTCTTCCACTTTATTGTAAAATTATTCTTTTGGGGCGTTTAGCCGGCGAGCACATGTTAGCTCGTATTGCACCTTTATTTACTGTCTGCCTACGGGCTGTAACATGATTGACAAATCCTAGGGTTGATCATGTATTGACTAAAACTCTTTCTAGTCCTGATATTTTGTACGACTAGCTTCATGATCATCCAATATGTAATATATGGGACACCTTACTATTGTATATTGATGCTCTAATATCTTGTGACTGTTACTACTTGCTTGTGATTGAGACAATAGGCTTGTTCTTGACCATAGGAGACTGATGGATTGTAGTTAAACTCTCATATATCTAGACAGCCGTGACCGTATAGTGACGTGGGTTCCATTTTATTATACGTAGCTGGCTATGTCTGCCCCCGCTCTCCAGTATTCTGGTTCTGGGGCGTGACATGGTTTAACTGGTGGCCCATGTAGGTCTTGTAAATCAAGATATGTGAGGGTTTACCGAATAAATGTCTCAATCAGTATTCGCCCTTGATCTTTGCTCGTATCTTCTGAATCCCTGTAATCTTGACCTGATCACATGCTTGTATCATTGATCTGTCCTGGTCCTTCCTTATTGTTCCCTATGTCGTCTTTTTCAGCGACATTATTCCTGGACCTGCCGATCAGCAAGGCGGATCACCTCCCGTGGACCAGCAGCAACCTGGAGATCAAGCCCAGTATTCAGGAGTAGCCTCTAGAGTCATTCCTACTGAAGAAGAGCCACCAGTTCAGCCTGTCCAGCCAGCAGAGCCTGATGATGGCACTTTGGTGGGTCTCATCAGGTCACTATTAGCCTCCCAGGATCGTCGAGGAGGTGCCTTGTACCAGGCAGTGGCAGACGCTTTGACCAGAGGAGGTCATCAGGGTAATAGTGCGGCCAACAGCTTCAAGCGCTTGAACCCTCCCTTCTTCGACGGCAGTGAAGATGCTATCGCTGCTGATGCTTGGCTTCAGGACACGGAGGTGATTCTAGAAGCAGCCAGGACTCCAGAAGCCGAGAAGGTGGCCGTAGTGCGCCTGCAGTTGTTGGATCTTGCCCGCAGCTGGTGGACGGCGCAGGCCGTTGGATTAGTGGCCCCTATTGCCTGGGCAGTATTCAGAGAGAGATTCCAGACCAAGTATTTTGATGCTGTAGCTCGATATGATCTACAGACGAGGTTCACCAATCTGAAGCAGATGGGCGGGACGGTCGACGGATATGCGGCCGAGTTTTCGAGACTTAGTCGGTTTGCTCCCACCTTGGTGGCGACCGAGTTCGATAGAGCCCAGCGGTTTCAGCAGGGACTTCATCTGGAGATACTATTGGCAGTGGAGCAGTTTGAGCATCAGACTTTTGATGTAGTACTGACGGCAGCCCGGAGGCATGAATATACCTCCCAGAAGATCGTGGATAGGACCGGAGGTCGGAAGCGATCCCACAGCCAGATGAATCAGCCTTCAGCACCACCCCCGGCGGCCAGGGCTTTGACCATTGGAGCTCCGAGGCGGGCGGCCTCAGTGACGTCGGGTCAGCATTTAACCCCGACGCACCCTCAGCAGCAGAAGCAGAAGCAGTCTTCCGTAGTGGGATGTTCACACTGCGGGAAGCCAAGGCATGTGGTATCAGAGTGTCGCAGAGCACAGGGTTTGTGCTTGGTTTGTGGTGCCCCGGACCACAGGGTTGGGAATTGCCCGAACAGGGGGAGTTCATCGGCCTTCTCTAGTCCTTCAGTTAGAGGACCAACACCAGTCCAGCAGCAGCAGCTGCAGTACCCGTTCCCGAGGCTATTGCCGACGCAGGCCCAGGCATTCCAGCAGCAGAGACCGCAGCAGTATGCCCAAGCCCAAGCCCTGATCCAGAGCAGGCAGAGAAATTTTCAGCAGAGGGGACCCGCACCCAGAGGACATGGTCAAGTGCTGGCTTTGACCATGGGAGAAGAAGGGATAGCACCAGGTGAGGTAGTGGCAGGTACTATTCTCGTCAACACCTTTCCAGCTTCAGTATTATTTGATTCTGGTGCCTCGTATTCATTTATGTCTGCACGATTCGTGACACGAATAGGATTGGAGCCCGAGTCATTATCAGTGAGTCTCAATATACTTACTGGTAACGGACTTGTGGGAGTAGATAGAGTGTTTTCCTCGTGTCGGATCGTAGTTAGCGGTAGGGAATTCCCCGCTAGATTGATAGAGTTTTCGATGGCCGATTATGATGTGGTCTTAGGGATGGATTGGTTAAGGGACCAGTATGCTAGGATAGACTGCCAAATTGGCAGGGTTATTTTTAGCATTCCAGGCGTGCCAGAGTTTTCCTTTTTCCGAGGTGAAGTTGAACCTTCTCCTCCAGTGTTGCGGATGGCAGAAGCAGCAGTGCAGTTACCTCGGATAGTCGAAGAGTTTCCAGACGTTTTCCCAGAAGAGCTTCCAGGGATGCCGCTAGAACGGGAGATCGAGTTCACCATCGACTTAATTCCTGGAACAGCTCCAATGTCAGAGAGAGTCTACAGGATGGCGCCGTCAGAATTAGAGATGTTGTACAAGATGATTGAAGAACTCAAGACCAAGGGATTCATTCGTGCTAGTGGATCGCCTTGGGGAGCCCCGATGCTTCTTATGAAAAAGAAGGATGGTACGTCCAGATTATGTGTAGATTATCGTACCTTGAACTCAGTGACAATTAAGAACAGATATCCTCTCCCGAGGATAGATGACTTGTTTGATCAACTCAAGGGGGCAGCAGTGTTCTCAAAGATCGACTTATGGTCAGGATACCATCAGATCAGAGTTAGAGAGCAGGACATCCCGAAGACAGCTTTCAGATCCCGATATGGGCATTGGGAGTTCCTTGTTATGCCATTTGGAGCAACCAATACGCCAGCTGTATTCATGGACCTCATGAATCGCATCTATATGCCCTATTTGGATCAGTTCGTGATTGTGTTCCTAGATGACATCCTGGTCTACAGCAAGAGTAAAGCGGAGCATAAGCAGCACCTCAGAGTTGTTCTTCAGATTCTCAGAGAGCACCAGTTGTATGCCAAGTTCAGTAAATGCGAGTTCTGGCTCGATCACATTTTGTACTTGGGTTATATCATCACCCGATGAGGAGTTGAAGTGGATCCCCAGAAGATCGTGGCCATTGAAACATGGCCAGTGCCTAGCACGGTTGCAGAAGTTCACAGTTTTCTTGGATTGGCCGGCTACTACCGGCGATTTGTTTCGGACTTTGCTCGGATCTCAGCGCCATTAATCCAGTTAACCCGCAAGGATGTGCAGTTTGCTTGGACAGCAGAGTGCCAGGATTCTTTTGAGAGGTTGAAGCGAGGCTTGATGACGGCTTCTATTCTCACGCTTCCAGATGGAACTGGAGGATTCTCAGTGTATTGTGATGCTTTGAGCAGAGGTTTAGGATGTGTTCTGATGCAGCATGGGAAGGTAATAGGCTATGCGTTGCGACAACTTCGTGATCATGAGAGGAATTACCCAACCCATAACTTGGAGCTGGCAGCAGTAGTGTTTGCACTTAAGTTGTGGAGGCACTACCTATACGGAGATAGGGTGGAAATTTTCACCGATCACAAGAGCCTGAAGTATGTTTTCACCCAGAAGGATCTCAACATGCGTCAGAGGAGATGGTTAGAGCCACTTGTGGATTATGATGTCAACCTGCAGTATCATCCAGGGAAGGCCAACGTTGTTGCAGATGCATTGAACAGGAGAGCCAGAGTTTATTTTCTGACAGCGCAACCAGAACTGTTAGCCGATCTTCAGAAGATGGGTATAGAAGTTGTCCTCCCTTCCAGTGTGGCATTGATGGCCAGTATGCAAGTTCAGTCCACTATAGTCGAGAGGATCCGGATGGCGTAGTCAGCAGATTCTAAGCTTCAGCGACTCAGAGCAGAGTGTGAGACAGGATGAAGACCAGAGTTATGTATCCATAAAGACGGTACACTTCGATATGGAAAGCATCTTTGTGTACCCAGTGGAGATATCAGACAGGAGATCATGACGGAGGCTCACAGTTTAAAGTATTCCATTCATCCCGACGGTACGAAGATGTACCGTGATATTCGTCAGCACTTTTGGTGGAATGGCATGAAGAGGGAGATAGCCCGGTTTGTCTCTCGATGTTTGGTTTGCCAACAAGTTAAGGCTGAACATCAGAGGCCAGTTGGACTACTTCAGCCCTTGCCAATTCTAGAATAGAAGTGGGAGCATATAACCATAGATTTTATGACTGGATTGCCTAGATCCTCGGCTGACAGAGACGCTATTTGGGTTATCATAGACAGGCTCACGAAAGTGGCTCACTTTATCCCGTTCAGAGTTGGTCAATCAACGGCTCAGCTAGCGGAGATGTATCTCCGACAGATTGTCAGATTGTACGGTGTACCAGTCAGTGTCACTTCAGACAGAGATTCAAGATTTACGTCGCACTTTTGGCGTAGCTTGCAAGAGAGTTTGGGGACTCACCTCCAGTTCAGCTCAGCTTATCACCCGCAGACAGATGGCCAGTCAAAACGCACGATCCAGACTCTCGAAGACATGTTGAGATCTTATACACTCGACTTCGGTGGTTCGTGGGAAGATCATGTGCACCTGGTGGAGTTCTCGTACAATAACAGTTTCTAGGCCAGTATCCAGATGGCACCGTTCGAGGTACTGTATGGTAGGAAGTGTCGATCCCCGCTAGTGTCACGCCCCGCTCCCGTAGGAGCGATCGTCCTCGCTAAGGCGTGATGCCGCACGGGCCTAGGTTGCGCCCGTGCAAGGCCAAGTCCAAAAATGGCCGATTTGAGCTAGGCCACAGAGTCGCACAGAGTGTCCCCATTGCAGCGGAAAGTAATTAAACACAAGTAGAAGCGAATTCGAACTCTTTATTGATATTCAAGAAGGTTACCAGCGGCGCTAGGCCGATATTACAAATCGCTCGAGCTCTCTCTCTGAAACATAAAAGGCGTGCCAAGTGGCTTACAAGATGGAATGATACATGGCGATGTTCCGATACATTATGTCTTATATAGGGTGCTTCAGCTACTTGCAACGTTCCAAGGCCCCAGAGTTGGCTCTGCGCCTTGACACGTTCGATGGAAGCTCCGCACCCGCCGGCGTCTCCTGCATCCTGCAAGCAGACTGTGGGGTTATCAGTATATTATTATGCACTGGTGGGGAGGCTAGCTCGCCCATAATGCTATCATTACCAAACACATTACATTTACTTTTGTGCATCTCTATCATTCATTGTCTTTCTAATCTTGCCTTAGGGTCAATTTCATTGCACATATCATGACCTATCTCGTGTTGCTGAATTCAAGTGTCGCATAGAAATACATGCACGACTTATCCATACTTACCGTCCGGCCTTCCCTGTCCAAGGTAAACCAAGTTAGGCAACAATTAACATGAAGTAACTTGACGTGATTCATGTAAACATTCAATGTTACGGGCGTGTCCATGTCTCGGGTTCTAGCACGTCGTAGGCATGTTCATTCATGTCGTAGGCATGTTCAGAGTGTTACATTTTGAGCATGTTCAGGATATTACATTCAAGCATGTTCAGGAGTGTTACATATCGAGCATGATCAGGATGTTATATTTCAGGCATGTTCAGGAGATTATATTTCAAGCGTGTTCTGGAGACACTTCATTTAGTTTACTTAGACTACTTTGATTTTAATGCAAGAACTTGCACATGGATTGCCACCAGCATAGTCCACTTAATCTATATGCATGGGTCGCTGGCTTTACAAGCTATTTTGGACATATCACGTGGGCATTCTCACCTATCGAAGCGTGATGGCTGGTACACCTTGACAGTCTCTTGAAATGCCTGGCCTTACGTCCCTTTGAGCGGCCGAGCCCCCACACAAAGGAGCCCGTAAGCCCCATGTCTGATTTCGTCTAGGCCGGCCACGGTATTCCCCTCCATCGCCCGTGCCGCAGAATCCTTCCTCATGACGGCCACGGTATTCCCTCCATCGCCCGTACCGTTTGTCCACGACCATTTCGTATTTTACTTATCATTTAACATAACGGCTGTCTTTAGCCACAATACGTTATTGACCAGGTTGGCGTCCGTGCGGCGCGGGTAGCGAGCCCCGTCGCACGTGCCCGTCATACATGTCACTAACGTCTTTCATGTCTTATCTTGTATTCACTCTTTTATTTCTTTCTTTCACTTGTTCGTTCATTCATTCATGTTTCACGTATTCATTCATTCATTCATTGATTCATTGATTCATTCATTCATACATTATGCAACTCCCCGTGCGGGAGTTGCCTTGGCGACCCATCGGTCCCGAAGGTCTTTCAATGTTGCTATACTCTACTCGAAACGACTATGTCGATAGTCTTCCGTTTCATTGTTGTAACCCATTCATTGTTTCATTGCTGAACGCGTGAGGGACTTGAACGTGAGCTTGTGCCTTAGCACGAGCGTAGAGCGCGGTGCGAGAGTTTCTATATTTGTCGAGTTCTTGTCCATGTTCTAAACAAGCATGCAAGACGGGATTATTCCCTTAGCTAGGTGCGTTGAGTCATTTATTAACATGTACGGTGTTATCGCCTAGCGATTCTAGCAAGTGTGCCGCATTATTAGGTGTCTAGGCTAAGCAAAGACGGGTTCATCGGAGCCACCCACCTTAGCGATGTTCGCATCGGCCGAGCGATACTCCGAGCGTGCCTTTGAAAGTCTAAGTCGGGATTCATCTTGACGGGCCAATGTAAGCCTTGCATCGATTCTTCATCAGGTCGATGCCAGCTCTTCGGGTCGACGGCTCGTTTGAGTCGTTGTACTTGTCGTTTGAATCGGCGTTCCGCTAGGGCGGAGCGGGTCGTTACATAATACACCACTCAAAATAATTCTCGTCCTCGAGACTTTCTGAGTGTAGGTCATCCTACCATTCTTTAACTCGTGTCGTCGTGTTTCTTCGATAATTTCATCGAACGGCTCTATCGTTCGATGGCATCGAACCATACTTGATATCTTTTCTAAGTTCCGTGTCGCATACATTTGGTCGATTTTATTGAATAACTTTTCATTCATTTTAGAGTTGTTGGCACTTATTTAATTCAAGTATTTCTTCGTCTTGGTTGCTATCTTTCCGTGTCATGGGACGAAAATGGTTTTACGAGGCACGTTGCAATTCGTCAAATGAGCGGGTGGTGGGTTGAGGCAGACTCACTTTCATTTATCTCGGTCATCGAGATGACCCGATTCGCTTTTCAAGCGTTCGTGTCCACGAAATCAGTATGATTTCTACTTAGCGGGGTCGACCAAGTCTAAGTAATTTTTGTCCGATTCAAGACCACGTATTGTACTATCATCGAGTATATTTTTCTATCAATGGTTCAATTCGTTATACCAACTTTTACTTGTACGATATCGATTCCATATTATTCACTTGTTTAGGGCCAATCTCGTTGTCGTTCATGCACACTCCGCTCACACGTTTCTTGATTCCGAGCCACGCTCGTACTAGTATCGATCCTTTACTTAATGCAATTTCAAGATCTTCGACACTCTCCCATTCCTCAAGTCTTGCTTGCTTGAACTCAATGTATCACTTGGCTGGATCATGCACGCATTCCAAGCGTCCCCAAAATACATGCATTCAGCCAAGCCACATGATCTAGAAATTTGTCATTCTCACTCGAGTCGTATCGCGCACATACTCAAGCGTCCCTGAATATATACATATCAGCCAAATCTCGTGAGGGGTATTCCTATATTCATGATTCACACTATCCATCCATGCCAATCCTCAAGATCAATCCTTCGATTGATAACTCATGAAACAGAGCGTCTCGCCTACCCACTAGGCCATCTTTTCGAGGCTAAGTCAATGTCAGAATTGGAATCATAGTTCCCCAACAATAATGCCAACACTGACCCCAATCCTAGGGTCAAACCAAATTCGGTAGTACGGAGGGTTTTCTACCCAAGCTTGCGTCACTCAGATTTTTAAACATCGAACACGATCACCTATTCGCAGCAAGGCATTCGTCGCATGTACCCGAATCCATTCAATTCACTTACATCACATATCCATTCTAAACAATTCATGTATTCGATCACGAGGTCATCCAGCTCGACAATACATTACGTCCCAATCTCACGCGAGTCCGATCATCCACGGGGGTTCATGAATCACCATGCAACGCTTCCACAGAATAATCATTCTCATCGGGGAATAACTCTTGTTTGAGTCCAGACTAATTCATTCTCGATACGCAGATTGGACCTACTCAATCCTCAAGTTCGATTTATCAAACACACAATTCATTCTCGAGTCTACCTTCGCGTCAAACCACAAGTCGAAGCACACAAGTTGCAACGCCATGCAAGTTTGATCACTCCCGCTGTATGAATCACCATACCAGCGCTCACGCGGAGTGTTCCCCATAATCGATGCGACGCATATGCGAGGCTGGAGTCGCACTCGCATAAGACAAGAATGTCGACGTTGGGGTTATCGTCGAAGCAAATCCAAGCATTTCATTTCATCCAAGTTCGATAGTCCGATCATCATTCATTCAACCAAAAAATTCTCGAGCCAAGTCTATATTTTCTTCGACACGTTTCAATATCCTGAGTACAGCATCCATCGGAACAATGACATTTGCACGATCATCATTTGCCGAGTCAGAGTACCCCCGAGTTATCGTATATCAATCTTTGATACGCCTCAATACCATCGATGATATGCGTAACCTGACGATCTTCCTTTGCAACCAATTTCGAGTCGTACGTTGATGCTGTTGTCCGAGTTGGATATTCTACAATTTTATTAATATTCAAGATCAAGTTTGATCGCTATTCCTCAAGCTCGTTTCAAGATCGTTGTTCAAAACTCAAGTCACATTTCATTTGAATCAATCTTGATATCGTACGCGCGATCCTCTAAGTTTCCTCGATCAAGACCATCATTTTCATTCATCGTTCCGAACCATTTTCTAACTCGCGTTGCCTATTGACAAGTTGTCCAGCGACATCTCGTTCGGGACTTTTAAAGTTACAGCCAACCAAGTGTGACACGTTCTAAGGCTTGCGTGATCGCATCGCTTGCCGACATACTCGTACGATCCGTAAATCCTTTAGTCTCGCTCGAACAATTCCTTTAACGTCCATACACCACTCAGGGTTTGAGCCACTCGACTAGTCGTCGACACTCATTCTTATTCTTCTCCGAACCTATCACATACACCACTCGGATTTAAGCCATACGATCTAGTCCTCATTCACGTTCGCGTCATGCGCTAAGACCTCCTTCAGATTCGTTCGACGAATCTCTAGCGTAATCGCTCACGTCGCCTCGACGTATTAAGTCGTTCGCACAAATCCTTAAAATCCAAGCTAATCTTTCGTGCACGCCTAAGCGTTAGTTTGATAGCGTTCCTATCGATATACACTCTAAGTGTATCTCCGTTCTCGATCGAGCGATACTTGATATCGCTCGCAACCCGATTGCACCCAAAAGTCGAGGTGCATGACACGCGGACTAAGTTGTGCCGCATAACCATCCCGTGCGGACTATATTCAAGTTTGCATGCTCACTTTCCAGGTCGACGCAAGACTAGTCAGGCACGCACGCGACATGTTAACTTAGCATGTGTTCTCTATCGAGTCAAGTTTGCAACGTTCGACACAAAGGCAGTCGCCTATCGATCCCATTCAATCGAGTACTTGTACGAGCTTTCAAAAATATTAGACTTATTGTATGGAACATCCCAAGGCACATCGAGAGAGAGCGTATACTTCTTTTTCCAACGACGAGCTTTCAAAACTGAGAAATCGACGTAAAGTCCAAGGACGTAAAGCCGTGCTCTGATACCAAAATGTCACACCCCGCTCCCGTAGGAACGATCGTCCTCACTAAGGCGTGATGCCGTACGGGCCTAGGTTGCGTCCGTGCAAGGCCAAGTCCAAAAACGGCCGATTTGAGCTAGGCCACAGAGTCGCACAGAGTGTCCCTATTGCAGCGAAAAGTAATTAAACACAAGTAGAAGCGAATTCGAACTCTTTATTGATATTCAAGAAGGTTACAAGTGGCGCTAGGCCGATATTACAAATCGCTCGAGCTCTCTCTCTCTGAAACATAAAAGGCGTGCCAAGTGGCTTACAAGATGGAATGATACATGGCGATGTTCCGATACATTATATCCTGTATAGGGTGCTTCAGCTACTTGCAACGTTCCAAGGCCCCAGAGTTGGCTCCGCGCCTTGACACGTTCGATGGAAGCTCCGCACCCGCCGGTGTCTCCTACATCCTGCAAGCAGACTGTGGGGTTATCAGTACATTGTTATGCACTGGTGGGGAGGCTAGCTCGCCCACAATGTTATCATTACCAAACACATTCTATTTACTTTTGTGCATCTCTATCATTCATTGTCTTTCTAATCTTGCCTTAGGATCAATTTTATTGCACATATCATGACCTATCTCGTGTTGCTGAATTCAAGTATCGCATAAAAATACATGCACGACTTACCCATACTTACCGTCCGGCCTTCCCTGTCCAAGGTAAACCAAGTTAGGCAACAATTAACATGAAGTAACTTGACGTGATTTATGTAAACATTCAATGTTACGGGCGTGTCCATGTCTCAGGTTCTAGCACGTCGTAGGCATGTTCATTCACGTCGTAGGCATGTTCAGAGTGTTACGTTTCGAGCATGTTCAGGATATTACATTCAAGCATGTTCAGGAGTGTTACATATCGAGCATGATCAGGATGTTATATTTCAGGCATGTTCAGGAGATTACATTTCAAGCGTGTTTTGGAGACACTTTATTTAGTTTACTTAGACTACTTTGATTTCAATACAAGAACTTACACGTGGATTGCCACCAGCATAGTCCACTTAATCTACATGCATGGGTCGCTGGCTTTACAAGCCATTTTGGACATATCACGTGGGCATTCTTACCTATCGAAGCGTGATGTCTGGTACACCTTGATAGTCTCTTGAAATGCCTGGCCTTACGTCCCTTTGAGCGGCCGAGCCCCCACTCAAAGCAGCCCGTAAGCCCCATGTCTGATTCCGCCTAGGCCGGCCACGGTATTCCCCCCCATCGCCCGTGCCGCAGAATCCTTCCTCATGACGGCTACGGTATTCCCCCCCATCGCCCGTACCGTTTGTTCACGACCATTTCGTATTTTACTTGTAATTTAACATAACGGCTGTCTTTAGCCACAATGCGTAATTGACCAGGTTGGCGTCCGTGCGGCGCGAGTAGCGAGCCCCGTCGCACGTGCCCGTCATACCTGTCGCTAACGTCTTTCATGTCTTATCTTGTATTCACTCTTTCATTTCTTTTTTTCACTTGTTCGTTCATTCATTCATGTTTCACGTATTCATTCATTCATTCATTGATTCATTGATTCATTCATTCATACATTATGCAACTCCCCGTACGGGAGTCGCCTTGGCGACCCATCGGTCCCGAAGGTCTTTCAATGTTGCTATACTCTACTCGGAATGACTATGTCGATAGTCTTCTGTTTCATTGTTGTAACCCATTCATTGTTTCATTGCTGAACGCGTGAGGGACTTGAACGTGAGCTTGTGCCTTAGCACGAGCGTAGAGCGCGGTACGAGAGTTTCTATATTTGCCGAGTTCTTTTCCATGTTCTAAACAAGCATGCAAGACGGGATTATTCCCTTAGCTAGGTGCGTTGAGTCATTTATTAACATGTACGGTGTTATCGTCTAGCGATTCTAGCAAGTGTGCCGCATTATTAGGTGTCTAGGCTAAGCAAAGACGGGTTCATCGAAGCCACCCACCTTAGCGATGTTCGCATCGGCCGAGCGATACTACGAGCGCGCCTTTAAAAGTCTAAGTCGGGATTCATCTTGACGGGCCAATATAAGCCTTGCATCAATTCTTCATCAGGTCGATGCCAGCTCTTCGGGTCGACGGCTCGTTTGAGTCGTTACACTTGTCGTTTGAATCGGCGTTCCGCTAGGGCGGAGCGGGTCGTTACAGCTAGCCTGGGATGATGTTGGAGAGAGGCAAATGCTTGGTCCGAAAATGATTGCTCAGACCGTTGAAGTGGTCAGAAGAGTCAGAGATCATCTTTGAATTGCCCAAGATCGCCAGCGTCATTGGGCCGATTCCCATCGGCGACCCCTTCAATTCTCAGTCGGGGACCATGTATTCCTGAGGATTTCGCCTAACCGTGGCGTCATTCGTTTCGGCGTACGGAAAAAGCTTAGTCCTAGGTATATAGGGCCGTTCGATATTCTGGAGCGAGTAGGTGATGTATCCTATCGTCTCGCTCTTCCATCGTCGCTAAGAGAGGTGTATGACGTGTTCCATGTATCTCAACTACGACGGTATATTCCGGACCCGAGCCACATCCTGGATCATTCAGAATTGGTTGTTGGTTCCAACCTTTCGTATGAGGAGAGGCCCGTGTCTATATTGGACCGGAGAGAGAAGATACTCAAAAACAAGACTATTAGTTTAGTCCGTGTTGCTTGGGGTCATCACTCTTTGGGTGAGTCAACGTGGGAGCGTGAGGATGATATCCGATCGCGATATTCCGACCTGTTTGACTCGTAAGGTATAATATCTTCCTTATGCCTTATGCTTTCAATTCTTTGCTTGAATAAATAACTGCATGATAGACTGCTTGTTATAGCTTATGATTATTATCGCTTGTCCTTGCAATTCTAGCCTCTTGATTAAATTTCGAGGACGAAATTCTTTTAAGGAGGGTAGAGTTGTAATGCCTGTAGTTCGTATTACGTATCTTGGAATACGTGTACTTATTTTCTCTTGTATTGCATATCTCTTGGCTTGGCTCGGTTTATTTTGGGTTGGTTCGGCTAGGCTTTGGTTGCCTTGGTTCATCATGAACCAAGGGGAGAACCCCTACCTACCACCCCCATCATCCTTTATTAACCCATTCCTTCATTCTCTCTCTTCATTACTCTTCTTCTTCTCCATATTTACTTCTACACCTACCAGGAAGAGAGAGACAGCTTAGGAAAGTGCAAACTTGCTTCATGATGGATCTCAAAGTTTTATTGTTCTATTCTCTTCCTTACTTGATTCTAAGATACTTTAGAACTTGGCATTTTCCATTTTTATGGTTAAATTTTTGTAGATCTAAGTTTTAAGTTCCTTCTTGTTTAGTTTTCTTGGTTTTGATCTCTAAAAACTTGGTATTTCCAAAAACTAATGGTTCTATGTTGTAGAGAATTCAATTTCCTTCAGTTTTGGCTTTTGTTTCGCTTGATTTCGACTCCGGATGAGGAAGTTATGGCCATGGCAAGTTTTCGAAACTTTTATGGCTTAACTTGCTGTTTGGGGACGAGGAACCCTATACGCCGGGAGGCCATGCGCAGGAATCCCATGCGCCGATTTGCGCAGGAATCCCATGCGCCGATTTGTGCAGAAATCCCATGCGCCAATTTGCGCAGGAATGCCATGCATCGATTTGCGCAGCAATTCCATGCGCCGATTTGTGCAGGAATCCCATGCGCCGATTTGTGCAGGAATCCCATGCGCCGATTTGCACAGGAATCCCATGCGCCGATTGTGCAGGAATCCCATGCGCCGATCTGTACAGGAATCCCATGCGCCGATTGCGCAGGAATCCCATGCGCCGATTGTGCAGGAATCCCATAGCCGAAATTGCTCTATTTTGCTGTTTTTGCCTGTTTAAGTTGTTTTGTAGCTAGAATCTCGAAAAACTCAAAACATGAAAGTTGTAGATCTTTTTCTTGGCTTCAAGAATATGTCACTAGTTGTTTTATGTAAGTTTCTCTCATTCATGATAAGATAAGAATAGAACACGATAGTGGCCCACTGTGGCGCACTCTTGACAAGTAAACTGACATGATATATCTCGACATGCTGTTACAACAGCTAGCCTGAAATGACAAGTATGAAAGATCCGGACACCGTGGGCGATTGTGTTTGTACAAATAAACTGGTACTGTCTTGCATCATGTCTAGGATGGGGATCCCTAAGTACCACGGTCAGGGATACCTACTGCAATTGACTAAGGCTAATAAACTAGAATAATTCAGTAGACATGAAGAGATTCCCAGCTACAGGCAATCCCGTTATCTAGGCGCATTAGGTGGACTAGTAGCCTACCGACGAGTAGGGCACATTTCCAGCACACAGTCACGTGTTGCATTCTTCATAAACGGACATTCGACATGGATAATCGGATGGTCTGCAGGGCTTGTGGCTGTTGGGATAATCTCATTGCATTTTGCTAGAAACTAGGCTTGTGATAACCCTAGTTAGTTAAAAGTATCAAGTCGTACTCTTGATTGGCCGTGATTGATTAGATGGAGTTTATTTCCGCTTGGTCTTATCCTGATCCTGTGCAAGATTGTGACATGACATGATTATTGATGCTTGCCTTAACAATAACGATCGGGGGTCTAGTTCTGTTCAGGCGAAGGGTTACAACCCCGGTCCTTGTTTGGTTTAAGGGTTGTAACCTGGCTCCCAGAGCAGTTCTGTGTCCTCTCTTCGTTATTGTCTTATTGCAACCCCATGCCATGTTCGTCATGTTTTACCTTACCTTAATACCATGATTAATTATGCTGGCCTTAGCAATAAAGATCAGGGGTCAAGTTCTGTTCAGGCGAAGGGTTACAACCCCGGTCCTTGTTTGGTTTAAGGGTTGTAACCTGGCTCCCGGAGCAGTTCTGTGTCCTCTCTTCGTTTATTGTCTTCACTATACCAATAGTATTTGAAACGGGTTTCTATTCAGGTGAAGGGTTACAACCTCGGTCCTTGTTTGGTTTAAGGGTTGTGACCTGACTACTTAAATGGTTTCTTCGTACTCAGTTTACTGTTGTTATCTCTATTATTATCAGTTCTTTATTTATTACTTTAATATTCTATTGTGATATGCTGGTTTTAGTTCCTAAGTGAAGCCTCCTTTGTGGTACTTGCTCTTTCTGGGGTCTAACCCAGCTGGTTTTGTATGGCCAGATATCGGAGCAGCACCAGAGGATCTACCTACCTTCCAGCCAGATGGTGAACACCAGGCGTAACCCTGGCAATGAGTGGGTTTCTTTTGTTCTCCCACTTTATTGTAAAATTATTCTTTTGAGGCGTTTAGCCGGCAAGCACGTGTTAGCTCTAGACCTGTCAATGGATAGTCGAAAATTCGAATCCGATCCGATTCCGTATCCGAACTTTCAGATATTTTTCGAAATTTCGGATATCGGATTCGGATATCCGAATATTTTTCGGATATTATCCATTTTCGGATACGAAATCGGATATTAAGGTATTCGAATCCGTTAATATTCGATCCGACTTTAAATTTCAAATTTCGGATATCGAATTCGGATATCGGATTCGGATATCCAAAATTTTATATATATTATAGTATAATGTATATGTAATATATATTAATTAATAGAGAAGATTAAAGTATTTTATTCTCAACTAACTTTTACATAAAATAATTATAATATAATTTATATATAATAGTAATATATATTAATTATAATTTACAACATAAGAAGAAATGACTCAAATATGTAGAGAAATTGAATTTGGTTTTCGGATAATAACTAAATTTTTAATATTTCGGATATTCGGATACTAGCATTCGAATTTTTTAGCTAATCGGATCGGATATTATCCGATATCCGTTAAACTAGACGGATACGAATTCGGAGTGTCAAAAGAGATATCCGTTCGGATATCGGATCGGATTCGGATATTACAAAAAAAAATCGGATACGGATACGGATATTGTCCTGTCCGTACCGATAAGCATCCGTTGACACCCCTAGTTAGCTCGTATTGCACCTTTATTTACTGTCTGCCTACGGCTGTAACATGATTGACAAATCCTAGGGTTGATTATGTATTGACTAAAACTCTTGCTAGTCCTGACATTTTGTACGACTAGCTTCATGATCATCCAATATGTAATGTATGGGACGCCTTACTATTGTATATTGATGCTCAAATATCTTGTGACTGTTACTACTTGCTTGTGATTGAGACAATAGGCTTGTTCTTGACCATAAGAGACTGATGGATTGTAGTTAAACCCTCATATATCTAGACAGCCGTGACCGTATAGTGACGTGGGTTCTATTTTATTATACGTAGCTGGCTATGTCTGCCCCCGCTCTCCAGTATTCTGGTTCTGGGGCGTGACAATTTGTATATACACAAAATATTCCAATATAGCCACCTTGGTCACCCCACATGCTCACTTGGGCTTAAATTTGGTTCGGGCCCTGTTCGGACTGAATTGAACAAACCGGGCCGTCTAAAAATCAATATATAAAATAATATTTAATTAAAATAATTTAAATGCGTTAATTCACAACTCGACCTGGTTTTCCTAGTTCAGACCAAACTATGTCTAGGCCTCCCACGACATGGTTAATATGCTGGTCAAAGCACACTGCTACATCTTTCGTGCTAAAATTCATGGTCGCCTTCTGCTCCAAAAATTCAACAATGGCTAAGGTCATTTTAAAAAATAAATAAAACCATAAATTGTATAAATTAATTTGAAGTCTAATAAAATAAATAAATAAATAAATACTTTAAAAAATAGGGGTTTTATAATAATTCTTCGGAATGATTTCATTTCTATGGGTTGTGTCTCGCCAGTACGCTGCTGGCTGCAGTGAACCTATACTATCCATTCTCAAACAATTGGCGACAGTGCGCTGCTGTCTAGTCATCGCGGTCATTTAATTACTCTAACTATATTCCTAAGGGCTTCAAGGAGCTACTAGAGATTCAACTTAGTTGACTTTGGTAGAAAGCGTAAGCACCTGCCTATAAGTCTCAATCCTTAAAGTAAAAGGTTGACCTTTCCCCGATATATATATATATATATATATATATATATATATCGGGGAAAGCTTTGAATCCATTCTGATTTGAGATTCGCATATGAATAACAGGATCAGAAATTACAAACCAATTTCTTACAGCAAAATAAAATTTAAAACTAAGCAATTCTAACTTATGATATAAGATTTACATCTAATAAAGCAAAAGAAAATTAAACAATTCATCATGATCAAAGCCTTAATTCTAGGTAAGCCTAACTAATCCAGTGAATAGTAGACTAACATTGAAGCATATCGTCGTATCAAAAGCAATAATGTATCTAGCAAGCTATCCGAATTCAATAATTCTTTATCTAAATTGCATGGCCTATCTGACAACCTTAACTACCAAACGGTCAATCTGGACAGGGACTCCTAGTCCTAGTCATTCTCTTAAATCATTTTAATCCTAATTGTGAATGAGCATTTCCTGGGCGCAGGCTCGTAATGGTACGACTAACTTAAGTACCATCACGAGTTCACAATCTTTTATGAAAACTGGCCTGCATGGGCCACCACAAAAACTTGTCACGACCCGCACCCGCTTTTCGGATACGAGACGTGTCCAAGCTAACCTACGCCGCAGAGTCGGAGGTAGAACGCTGTCAAGCCCGCAAGAAATAAATGTTCAAAAAATAACATTTAATGCTCATTCATATTTCTAAATTTATTACAACATTTACAACATTTATAATTAAAGAAAATACAAAATTTTATAATTAATGAAATTGATACAACTGCTATCTATTTCTATGTTAACATCAGCATACCCATGCCTCCCTAGTGCTAAGAGTGATCGCGGCTAAACCTGAAAAATGTTGGTTTTCAGTCAGGAATAGAACAAGTACACAAACCGATGATAATACAAAAACACAATAGAATTAATAAGACATGAAAATAACATATGAGATATAAAAACTGGAAACAGGGGCAAAACGATAATTTTAGGTCAAAACGGTGTCCGCCGTTGGACCCGCTTTGCACCGAAAAGCGTGCCAGAGTCAACGGTCTCTAAAGCCGTCAAACTATATGTCAACAGGTCCAGTTTTTCGATACGAACCCAACCGTATGTCCAGAGTTGGATTCCGGCGGGCCGTGCACAAAATTGCCCGTTGAGTCGGACCGTGGGGCCCACAAAATGGCAGTCCAATCAACTGTCTCAGAATTTGACCAAACTTGGCATACCGGACCATAAAAATGATACGGTCCTGTTGGCATAAGTTTCGTCTCGATCTGACGAGCGTGCAAAAAGTAATTGGAGTTTGTGCAAAGTAGTCGATACGGTAAATTTCGACGGATACGCATCAAATTCGTCGCGCACACGCGACCAATTTGAATTCCGTCAAAGCCCACACGTCCACGAAGCCGTTACACACCTTTCGATGCTTTCGGTTCGCGACCAAGTCGCCCGGTTTGGCGGGATGCACGTGGTATCGGAGCGTTTTATTGAAATTCTATATTTTCTAAAAATTATTTTCCTGATTTTTAGCTATGAATAATTTCTTGTACAATCACACAAAAAACAATTCTATCAGTGGCGTTTCGCTCCTGTATATGTTGTCTATGAATCTCTTCAAACAGAATCTCGAAATCGTGCATGGGTTGGGAGAAAACTGTCCGTGAACTAGGGTCGTTGGACTGGTTCTTCTGTCCTGTTTGGGACAGATTTTCGTCTAACTTTGGTTCGATTTCTCGGCCAATATAACGCATATAAATTCGATCTACTTGAAGGGAAGTAATCTTGTATAAGTTGGGGACTTACCCGAGAAAACGGCTCGGCGAATGGCCGACTGTGCGCGGAGATTTCTCGCGACGAAATCGCGCATCCATTGCTACTGCTGCTGTTACGCGCGTGTGTGCGCGACTGGTCCCAGCGCCTGGCCGGCCGACGGCGACAGCCCGCGACGGTGCGCGAAGGTCGGGATGGGGTCGCCAGGCTGGGGTCGACTGCTAGGTTAGGGTTTCCTCTTTCGTGTACGCGTATGTGTATATATATACACCGAGAACGAAAGCTTGGGTCGGGGTTCAGCGCTCGGTTCTGTGGTCACAGCAGGGAATTCAGATCAGGGTGGCCCGTGGGCTCAATGCTGGGCTCGGCCCTGGGTTTGCAGTGCTGGAATTTGAGATAGCTGTTTTAGTTTAATTCTTATTTGTTTTCTTTTTCTATTTCTTATTATCTATATTAATACCATATGTAATATACATTTATATATATATATATATATATATATATATATATATATATATATATATATATATATATATATATATATATACACACACACACACACGTATTTACCTTTATATTTATCTATATATACAAACTTATATAATATTTTCGTATATACACATTTATATGTATATACTTACATAATACTATATATATATATATATATATATATATATATATATATATATATATATATATATATATATATATATATATATATATATATTTATATATACGTATATTTATATATGTACACATACATTTTATATACATTTATATATACCTGCACACATATATTTATATAATGTATTTATATATACATACAAATACACCTATATAATATATTTATATATATATATACATACAAATACACACCTATATAATATATTTATATATATATACACATATACAAATATTTACACAAAATATATGTCCATATATTTTCCTATATATACATACTAGTCTACATGTACGTGCTTTACACGTATTTTAATTAAGATATCATAAGGTCAGCTGTCGCCTTTCTGTCTTTTTCAGGTGACTATTCACGTATGTGTGCTCCCTAACTCCACAAGGACTTAAGTCATCTACCATAATAATTAACTAAATAATTATTTATAAAATCTAAAAATCACCATTCGAATAAAATAATAAAATATTTTCAAACTTTCGGAAAGGGGAGCTACATTCTGTTCCCTTCCAATACTTTTACTGATTTAAGTTGCTTAGATTAACCCTATCTTGATATTGGAATTACATGTCGTGGTCACATGGTCATCCTCCTATATGTCGTACCATAGTACGTGTACCCTAATTATGAATCCACATCGGCTCAAGGAGTCCCAAATCTAGATCCATGCTTAGTATAATGCATCAAACAACAATCAATATACCACGACACTATTATTGACCAATTACCATGACTGTGCTGGAAGGTACACATGTATTGACATATAACACGAACGATCGCTTAGCACGTAGAGTCATACCTCATTGCACTCATTAAATAGCACCGCAGCGCATACTAATATTGTAACTCAATACACACTTGGAACGTGTACCAGCACGTATACAGATAATCAGGTCAGGAACATGGTCAAGTCAGGAAGTCATACGGACCCCTCGTGACATAAAAGTCACATATAAATTCTGGTTAAAGTGAGACATAAAGATTCTTGAAGCCAAGACAAAGATCTACAACTTTCATGTTGGGAGTTGAGGCCACAAATCAGTCAAATAGGACATAAAACAGCCCAAATAGGCACTATACGGTATTCTGTGGCACTATTCATCTCATGTGACACTATGCAAGCCTGCAGTACTATTCATCTCCTGCGGCACTATTCATCTCATGCAGCACTATGCAAGCCTGCGGCACTATTCCTGTGGCACTATTCATCGTCCCTGCCAAAATCAGGACAGATGAACTAGAAAATGTCCAAATATTGATTTGGCCATAACTTCCTCAAAACAAGTAGAAATCTAACTTTTCAAAGGTCAAAATTGGGTAGAATGAGATTTTCTACAACATAGGACCATTAGTTTTCGAAAACAACCAAGTTTAATAGATCAAAACCATGAAAATCCATAGAACCCTAGTTTTAGAAACTTAGATCTACATAAAACTAGCCATTAAAATCAAAAATTCCAAGAACTAAACTTGTAGAGAATGAAGAGAAGAACAATATAGACAAATAATATCAAAAAAAATCAAGAAATAAAATGCAAGAATCTCTCCATTTGGTGCAAGATGTACTTGCCTAAATGTTGTTTGAGAAAAATAAATGAAAGAGTGAATGAGGAGAGAGAGAGAAGGATGGGAATATATACTTCATGAACCAAGTTGAACCAAGTTGGTTCATGATGAACCAAAATAAATCGAAACCTAGGCTTAAGCTGAAAATAAGTTACAGAAATATAATTGCCAAATAATTATGAAAACTGAACATAGAGATATTGCGTAAAAAAATATAAAATAAATGCAGGCAGGCAGTTCACGTATTAAAACATATATTCTGGGACCGGGGAGTGACATCTTCTCTTCTAAGCTTACGTTTTCCAAAGAGTTCTAAAAAGCTTTCATTTTTAAATTCCAAGCCAGTTACAATTCTCTAGTCAATTTGTCGGTACGGTGCGGTCTAGAAGATTTCAGAGAAATTGTAATCAGAGGCTTGATTGAAGAAAGACTCTTCAAAATTGAAGTTGGTCGAGTTCTTCGTATCAAAGCTCGCGTCTGTAGAAGTTGCAAGGACTTCTTATGAAAACTTACGAGATTCTCCAATAGTGGATTCAACTGGAAGCTAGAGTTCTTTCGACTGGACTAGTCCTCGCAGAGGAAAACCAGTATACATCACTGTGTTTGCGTTTGTCTTCTGATCTCATTTCTTTTACAGTTATTATTTTGTGATTATTGATTTAATTCTGTGATCTTAATGCTAACAAATTTTTAATTAGCAATATTCCGCTGCCTACTCTATTCACCCCCCCCCCCCCCCCCCCCCCGAGTATTCTGCTTTACGACTTCGTTCTTACACCCTCGTCATAACCGAGATTGAGAACCCTTGTCGTAACCAAGACAACAGCATCGTCATTGGACTGCAATGACAGTTGTAGCTGCAACAACAGCATCAAGTCCTGTTATCGGCACTTTTCTCGTCGTCTAAACCTCCACACCCTTGACGAGTTCTATCACATCGTGAATCCTCTGTTGATGGTGAAAGCGGATAGCAAAGGCTCTTAGTACTTTAATTTATGCTTAAAAGAGTCTACCTGATAAGTTAGATATTTTTTTAAAGTTTCTGTAATATGTTGGACATGGTTCTACATTGGCTAGATGGACACTGTAATGTGTGGACATGATGAGATATGAACATGATGATACTTACACAAAATACTTTTTGTTTGAAAAAAAAAATTCATGACATTTTAAGTTCAGTTTGGATAAACTAAAATTCTGGCTTAGCCCTTCCCAAAAGTCAACAACGACTGCTGAATTTTATCTAGATGCCTTGAATAACTGAGCAGAAAATTGAAAGGTCCTATAATTGGCCAACAGAGCGGGCTGTTCGAAAGATATGGATCACTTTATATTTTGGTTATGTCTTATACGAGATTCTATTTAGTACAAAACATCACTGAAAACCAAACAATTTTTATTCTAGATTTCATATATTTCTAAAACATACATTTATTTCAGGATTAAAATTGATGTTTCCGACATGCACGTTTTGAAATATGACTATAAATCAAACTAGCTTTAAATTTGTTTTTCCGTCCAAAATTGATATTAATTTTATCAGTGCTGCTTGTCAAACCAAGGAGGAATCGTGCATCTCAGATAACGCTGACGTGAAGATATTCTATTGATTCCAGTGAGATCCGGTGCTAGCAGTAGCAAGAGAATGCTTAACTAATGAAGCACCGTTACGTCACTACAGTCTGATGGAGTCGATCTTCCTCTTGATTCGACTTGCATTTTCCTCGTTTCATTACCAATCTATTCCTTGGAGTAGGGGTGAGCATTATTCGGTTTTGAACCGAAAACCGAACCGAACCGAACCGAATAAGAGATTCGGTTCGGTTTTGAAAAAAATAGGTTCGGTTTCGGTTTTGAAAATACTAAATTTTCTTATTCGGTTTCGGTTTCGATTTTAGGTTTCGGTTTCGGTCCAAAACCGAAAACCGAATAAGAAATTTTAGTTTATATATATATATATATATATATATATATATATATATATATATATATATATATATATATAGGTATTAATTATAGGTATATACTAAATATATATAGATATATACTATAGGTATATATATATATAGAGGTATATACTGTATGTATTTAATAAATATATCTAGGTATATTTAGTTATTATATATATTAACAAAAAAAACACAAAAAAACCAAAAAAATCGAATAAACCGAAAACCGAACCGATTTAATTCGGTTCGGTTCGGTTCGGTTATTGACCAATTCGGTTCGATTTCGGTTTTGCTTATTCGGTTTCGGTCGATTTCGGTTTTCGGTTATCCGGTTCGGTTGGAACCGAATAAACCGAATAAACCGAATACTCACCCCTACCTTGGAGTCTTGTCATGCGTCACCGCTACAATGTTCTAATGGACCTCGAGTCTTGACCAATAGCTACCCCTTATCAAATGCTGATCGAGACATTCCTCCCACTTGTTGCTTTGCTAATTTCCTTTCGGTTCTTGCACGCTTCCCTCCTACTTTTTCCGAAAGGGATAATATAATCCAGCTCGATCACACTATTCCGAATGTTCGACAATCATTCTCAATTCCGAACATGCTTTTTTTAAAAGTTTAAGTTTGATGCGAAATGGATATCCAATCCAACTTTAAGTTATAATTTCGACTCGGATACCAACCATGATGACGAGGCTTAGACGAAAATGTTGTCTGGATTTTATTGGACTAACTACACGAGTAACACGAGATTTTTTTTTTTACCAAACTTAAACATTTATAAAATAAATAAAAAGTAATAAAATAAATAAAATAGAAACAAATTAAATGTGGATAAACGTAATAATAGAAAAAACAAATAAAATATCTTTTTAAAATAAAATATTTTGTAAGTTCGAAGTTGTAACATACTTGTGATTACACGAGTTTTATGAGCTTTATGGTGTAATTGTTTTAGAAGTAAACGATGTAATGTAATCAAACTTATAATTGTTATTACATAACATCTAAAAAAAAAAAAAAAATTAAAAAACATATAAGATTTACAATATGATGTCAAGTACATTATATTGTCCTGGAAACCAAACATACCCTTAATTTACTGAAATATTCATAAAATAAAGAGTTCATGTGCCTACAAATAGGTCATTGTTTAGAGAGATGCACCATATGGTACCTAACGTTCTTCTTCTTGGACAAAACATTCTATTACGCAATATTTTTTGTTTACAAGTCCTGCTAATATAGGAATAGGATGTGTTTTTTCAATTTAATAATAAGTATTCTTATGAACAGGGCCGGTCTGAGCTGATGGAGGTCCAAGACGAAACTTCCAAAAGGACCCCCTATACATAATGTAAAAAAAATGTGACAAAAAATTGTTGCTACCAGATTTAAACAAAGGAACCTCTAAAGTAAAAGTCAAACATTATAACCACTACACCTCAATACTTTTTGTTAAGAAAGGCACATGATATATATTAGTTCTAGTGTAGATAGATCCATGTCGGTGTCCCTTTTCGTCTGGGGCCCTGGACCGTCGTTAGGTATGACTGGGGCCAACTCTGCTTGTGAACTCTTCTGATCATTAACCGTCTAGTTTGGTCTACATCTGAAATAACAAAAGCTTTCATTTCAAATGATAAATGCTAAATGATTTTTCTTTTTAATTTGTCGTTTTCGACCAATTTTTGTGGGTGAAAACAAAAACCTTCCATTTCAAATGGAAACTGATTCGCAGTGCAATATTGAATATGAATCTTTTGTTGTTTGGTAATATTTTAAACCTCCCAGTTCTTAATAATAAGCTTAATATACTAACATCTGTGACATCAAATAATTATAAATATTTTTCATTTTTGGTTACATACTAGAATAAATATTATTTAAATACATTTGAATACTAAAAGGCCTAGGATTTATTCACAGTCAGGCCCAAGTAAATATTCTCTAAACAAGCCAGTGGCCCATAAAAGCAAAAAGCCCACGCTCCCAACAATTATGTCGGCCTAAATCTTGCTTGTGTAATAGTCTGCTAATCTCCGGTGCGGCCGGTCCAACCGGTCCAATCTTGAAATCGATTGTTGAATGGTTCAAAAAACTGTTTAATCAGTTTTTAAAAATCGGATTGGACCGGCCAGTTGAACCTGTCAACTCGTAAATCGATATTTTTATGAACTGGTATAATATCTATACACTGTTTTTTCAAACAAAATGCTATTTGGCTCCCAAAATATTTGGGTGATACCATCTCCCATATGACATGGCTGATGACATGACATCTGACATGACAAAATTAAACATTAAACATTAAAAGTACTACTGAAATTAATATTAATATCAAATTAACATGAACATTAATATTAAAATTAACATTAACATCAATATTAACTAACATTAACATTAAAATTAATATTAACATTAAATTAAAATTGGCATTAATATTAACATTAATATTAATTAACATTAGCAATATTTTTAACATTAAAATTAATATTAATATTAATTAAAATTAGCATTAACATTAACAATAAAAAAAATTGGGCAATTAATTTTTTGGGTTAAGATATGACATGTCAGCTACCACATCAGTTGTTATGTTAGATGGCACAAAATGGGAGATAGCACCACCCAAAAATTTTGGGAGCCAAATAGCATAATTATTTTCAAAATATTCGGTCAACCCAGCAAGTCAAACCACCTAATCGTCCTGTTGGGTTTTGAACCGACATTGACTTTTGACTTTTGTTGTGTATTTACATGCAATCAAAATTAATTTATTTATTTCTTGTCTAATTATTCTATGATATAGATACAAAACTTCTAAGTAGTATATATGCAGTTATGTACCATGTAATGTATTCAATGTAAGATTGTAAGCAAGCATTATATAACTAGTTCAACCCGGATTAACCAACTGGTTGGACCGATTTGACTAAATCCAATATTTTTATCGGATCAATTTTCGGTCCAATAAACATTAATCCGACTGCTCAAATGATCCAAAATAGTGTTTTAAAAATTAGAACAGAGATCGACCCGAACAAGGCATAGGGTAAGGGTCAAACCGGTTCAACCACTGGATTAACCTGAATGACCAAAATTCAATCCCTTATGGACATTAATTTTTACAAAAATATTTTACAATCGAATATAGAGTCTAACACTGACCCAGCCCAAAAAGCTACCGCGGTCGACTAATTGAACCGGCAGATCCAGTCCGATTTTTAAAACACTAACAATGTGTTTTTTTTCCTTGCAAAAAAAAAAAACAATATTTTTTTTTATTGGAACTCTTTGTAAAGGTCATCTTGGTAGTTGTTTGTTTGCATGGTGTCCATGCACATATTGCCACCGACACGGATTATGTTTATTCTCAGCCTAACGTCCAGCCAGACTAGTGTCACACTTTTGTGTTTTTGTGCAAACAATGTGCTCAAAACCAATGGGTCAATCATGAGATTTGTATCATATTCGTAGCAAGTACAACCAAGTGAGGAACAATAATTGATCAGTAAATGTTAAAACTAAAAAACAAACAAACAAAAAACTCTCCCATGTCGGAACAGTTGAGGTCCTCAAAACTTATAGATTGGAGGGGGCGGCCGGAATAAAAATTCATTTAATAGCTTTTTCTTGATGTAGACGTGGATATATATCATCTTCAACTTAAAAGCTACGCATTGATCACACGTCTCATGCCCTATTGTAAGGCATGGGTACAACATTTTTATATCGGAGTCAAGATATTGTTTTTTAAATTTTAAACTTTTTTAATAGAGTTTTGAAGTTTCAAATTGAACGTAATTCTGTTTGGAACGATAAAAGATTATCAATAATTTTGATTGTACAGACTGTCAAAAATTTGACTATTCCAAAGATAAACTTTTGGTCATCATGATTGCCAAAATTTTGACCTTGAAATAAGTTTTATTACCTATGATATAAGGAAAAAAAGTTATTTGAAAAAAAAAAGTTTAAATATATTCATGTCCTTTCAAATATATAAAAATGTGATATATTTAACACTCATTAATTGAGTATTTGGTGTGTTGTTTTAAATTGTATTAGAAGTCTTGCATCGTTAAGTTGCATATGTCTCTTGTTTGTATTTGTTTTCCTCACTTTTTAAATACATATTTGCATGACAAAGCTGTTTTCAAATAGTATAAAATATTTTAAAGTAAATTTTATTTTTGAGATAAAAAGTATTTATTGTAGTTGCAAGTACGTAATTATTACAAAATAATAATTATCTTTCACTATATAATGAGGCTTCAAAACGACTCAAAAGTGAGCCGTCTAAGCAGTAAATATATCACGGTCCATTTTATTTTAAAAAAATAAATTATGTAAAAATTTGTCAACATGGAGAATCGAACTCAACCAAACAAGAAAAATACGTTGCACCTTAACCACATGAGTTAGAAGAGATATCTAATTATAATTGGATAATATTCTTATTATGCGTTATTATACGTGTAAAGCACGTGCACTTATTAGTATTACAAAGATAAGAGAGAAACAAAAAATATTACTAGTGTGTAAACAAAGAGTTTGAGAGTAAGCATTGCACAATCTCCAAAATCCTTTTTTTTAAGGAAATGGATTACCTTGATTTATTACATACACTATTTTGACATGACACCCCAAAAATGAAAAAAAAAAGGGATTTTCACGAATTTATTTGTAATAAGAAAGAAGGATCTAATTCCTTCATTACAAAATTTTTTTTGCCACATCCATCATTTGGTATTGTAGGGGACTTTATAAAGTCCTTGTTCTAGGAACATGGGCGAAGCCAGCATAGGCCCAGTGGGGTCATGTGACTTCACTCAATATATATATATATATATATATATATATATATATATATATATATATATATATATATATATATATATATATATATATATATATATATATATAATTTTATTATTAATTATTTTACTCTCAGCTACTTATATTATGAACGAGCAACAATTTGATGTTTTACTCATTTTACTTGTAGTTGCAAGTAGCTGAATCATGTCATAAATTTTATCCTTAATTGTTTCTAGATGACAAGATTTAATTTACTTTTAGATTAAATAAAATTGTTTTCTAGTATAACATTTTTGACTAAAAAATATTAAAATATATAAAGTCAAAGTAAATTAGTGATTGAAAATAAATATTTTAATTTTGCTTTTCATTGATGGAGAAAAAATATTTAATTTTCATAAGGCCCTAGGATGGCAAGGTTCACTACTAAAATATGCTATATTAGCGACGTTTTTTAGCGACGGAACAAAATACCGTCGCCAAATATGTAATATAGCGACTCACTCCTATTGACATCGCAAAACGACGCTGAATAGCGACGTTCAGCGACAGTCGATTAATTACGTCGCGGAATAGCGACGTTCAGCGACATAGTAATAAATATGTCGCCATATATTAAACTGGTTGCGACGTTTAGTGACGTCGACTGTTGACATCGCTAACTTTTTTACTTAGGGCACAGTACTTTTTCCTTTTTTTTCCTCACTCGAAAACTCGAAAATTTCAGTATTCCCTCGAGCTCTCGGCGACTCCCACCCCCCCCCCCTCGGCAACTCCCTCCCCCCGACGACTCCCTTCTCCCCCCCCCCCCCCCTCGGCGACCTCCTCCTCCTCGAGCTCCTCCTCTCCCAATCCGAGCTACTCCTCCTCTCCGGTAAACCCTAACCTAACTCCTCCTCCTTCTCTCTCCCACACACACACACACACACACACACACACACACACACACGGACACATGGACACACACAAAAGTGGTTGGAGGAACCACTTTTCCCTAATTTTTCTTTGGAAATCAGTTCCTTTTCCAAACATTTCTTTGGTATTCAAATATAGGAAATGAATTACTTTCCTTTTCTAATGCCATGATTCCGTGAACCAAACATGGCCTTATAGTTTTTGAAGTAAAAAGAGGGTATTATCGACCAAACAAAATACTCAAATAATATTTCTATGAAAACAAAACTATTCTTAAAGGGACCTTGGGTTTTACTTTTCCACAATATTGGAAATATGAAACCTCTCATATTTTTCCCAATTCTATATATACATATACCAAACATATGTAAGAAATCTAAAATCTATTTTCAATCCTACAAATTTTGAATCAAAGGCCCCCAAAGGGTTGAGCATTATATTACATGTATTATAACACATATATCGCCGTAGCTAAGGATTCTGAAATTACTTTCAAATATGTTAATTATATGACATAATGTATCAAGTGATGTAGTCAGAATTTTCATCTAGAGATGTGATACAGATACGTCAGAACGATAAATTGCCTGTCCGCAAATAATGATACTTTGGCGGTCCTAGAATTGGACAAAATTTATGTTGTAGGTTAAACTCGTCGTTATGCATCAATGACGCAAGTCTCGTCGCGATTCGAACAACACATGAAAAAATATTATAAAATTTTGAAAATATCAATATGGTAGAATTTGACGGATACAAGCTAAATTCGTCGCACACAGTCCATGAATTCGAGTACCTTATATTTTCACACGTCGAAAATGATCATATGCGCCTCTCGGTGCAATGGTTCGTGCCGGAATTGCCTGGATCAATGGGACAATACTCAACTTGGGATTTTAATTAAAATAGAAAAGTTTCAAATAGCTCACTTCGAATTTCAGGACGACTGGTCAAATTCGAAGAGTTTCAGGATGATTTATCAAATAAAAACAGAATTGTTACCAAGGTCGAGGTACAACGTGCCTCGCAGAACTTTGGGTAGCAATTGCGGAATAATATTCGTGCATAGTGAGGTTCTCACTCGCTGAATTTTTCTTTTATGTGTCGTCTCTTTTTTCCTTCCTCCTTTTCTCGCTCATAGTGAGGTTCTCACTCCATTGTATCCTGGTTGTGAGGATCATTCACCGTTGGAGGTGGTTACAAGACTGTTGAGCATTAAGTCAGATTTTAACATGTCGTAAGAATGTTACAACCGAGTGTTAGAGTTGATTATAGAGATCTTGCCGGCGGGTGCTAAGTTACCTAAAGACTTCTATCGGTCTAAGAGGATGGTGAGATCACTCTGGATGGAATACGAGAAAATCGATTCTTGTCGCAATGGGTGCATGTTGTACTACAAAGACGACAAGGATGCAGATGTGTGCAGATTTTGTGGTGCTGATCGCTATAAGACAACTAGTACAGGAAGGTCTACCGATGCAAGAAGACTGACCGATTAAATGCACTACTTGCCTTTAACGCCGCGGTTGCAAAGATTATTTATGGTGAAAGAGACGGCCGAAAATATGAGTTGGCACATGCGAGAACAGATTGAAGGAGTGTTGGATCACCCATCCGATGGAGAAGCGTGGAAGCACTTTGATCGAGTGTATCCTGATTTTGCTTCAGATCTGCGTAATGTCAGGTTGGGGCTATCTTCTGACGGTTTTACTCCTTTTGGTCTTTCGGGATCCCAGTATTCGTGATGGCCTGTGATTGTCACTCCGTATAACCTACCACCTTGGATGTGCATGAAGACTCAGTACATGTTTCTAACCGTTATAATTCCTGGTCCGAACAATCCCAAGAGGAACATTGATGTGTACTTACAGCCTTTGATAGATGAGTTGAATCAGTTATGGAAAGTAGGCGCTAACACGTACGATGTTTCCAGGAAGCAGAATTTTCAGATGAAGGCAACCCTTATGTGGACCATCAACGACTTTCCGGCCTATGGAATGTTATCTGGATGGAGCACTCATGATCGTCTCTCATGTCCGTATTGCATGGACCGTTTGTAACTCCACTTCTCTGAGATTTTATATATAATTAAAATAATTTTCTGATTTTTTTATTATTATTTCTAATATTATTATTAATTGATTTTCAACCCAATCTAGTTAGGGCTTTTCTTCAATTCCATTCATGGGCTTAACATTCAGCCCATGAATCAACTCTCTCATTTTAAAACCATCTTCTTCTTAACCTAAACTACCAATCGACCTCTCCTTCTGGTAATGGAGAGGAAATTCAAATTCCTCTCTAACTGATTCAGACACTAGCCATGTGCCAACAAACCCTCAATTCCATTCCCTTCGTTTCCTTCCAACTGCCTATTTAAGGACTCAATTCCTTACTTCTTCTTCCCCACTCCAAAGTTCATCCTCTGTAGAAATTCTTCCTCCTTTCCCAAGCTCGGCTTCATCCAAAGAATGATGGCGGAGATGAAGGCTCGGATGGCACAGTGGTGAAGACTGGACGAAGTTTTCATCGGATCAACGTCTCCCTCTTTAAGAAATCAGCCAAGGTGAGATTGGTTCAATCCCTCTTCATCGATCGAACATGCTCTATTTCATTTCTTTTGCATCCACCGTCCAGAGCTGGATGATCAATCCTCTTGTGGAACTTGACCCTTCGTTCAGAGTAATGAACATGGAGAGTCAAATTATTTCTAAGATCTAGATCTGATTTTGATGGATCAGCCTATGATCGATCTAGATCTGAGATTTTCTTAGACTTTGTATTTGGTCTTGATTATTTTGAATCACAGAGATCTGTGCTACCTTGCAGTTCTTCAAGTATTGAATTGTTGAGGAGTTGGATCAACTTCTGATTGTTTTCTTGGACAGAGGAATGACGACATGGTGAGTCTTTGATTCCTCTGTTCTAAACCAATTTCATTCTGTGAATTGATTTTTGATTTATTTAATTGATTAAGAGCCTTCATTATCGAGTATCTGTGTTCAATTTTCAGATCAATAAGCCAATTCCTGGTATCAGTGAGTTTTGGAACCTGGGAATTAGTTGACTAAATGCAGGTAATTCCCAATCTATATGTAGATTATTTTTGTGTACACAGTGGTTGTAAATTGTTTGAGAGGGAGTCATGTATTCAAGTGTGTCAGGAAGATGTTGATACTCTGGTACAGTCATTGGTTCATTCTTCATAAACTAATTTTGATAAGCATGGGGTGGACTTGTTGTTGAACTGAATGTTAATCTCAGTAATGGGCATGAACTAGAGATACACATTAGTGTATCAGTGAACCTGAGACTCACGGCAGTACCTAAGGTTGCACATTAAATTCATATTTTATCAATGAACTTGAGTCTTATGTTTTGATTTGGTTCTGTGAACTTGAATTTGATTGAACCTGGGATTCAATCAGGTTATCAGTTTATGGACTGTAAGTACTAGCTCGTGACTGACTTGTATCAGTCTCAACCTTGAGATGATATAGACTGTAGGAGGTCTTGATGATGAAATATCATTTGAGATTGGTTGCACCACTGTCCAAGACTGATTCATTTTTGGAACCTGGGGTTTTACTTGCTTGATAGTTAGACTGAATGCTCATGGTATTTCCCATCACTGCTAGTCCCATTTTGAATCTGAGATTTGAAGTCTCATTTGGCCATGAGAATTGAAGTCCCATTTTGAATCTGAGATTTGAAGTCTCATTTGGCCATCAGAATTGAAGTCCCATTTTGAATCTGAGAATGAAGTTCAATGCTAACCTGGGAATTTATGAACCATTCATTATCTGACCTGAGATGGAATTCTCAGTACAAACTGAGAATTATTTTTGAACTGCTTCATACTGTCGATTGAGACCCATACCAGGCTCTGATCTGTGCAATCTGAGATTCAATCATTTTAGTTCAGACAATGAACTGAAATTCATTGAATGCTGGTTCACTCTGTCCAAACTGGGTACATATGTTACTCCTTTATCTGTACTTGAGTTGCCTGTGCAACCATTTTCAGTCAGGGAACCCGATATCGTTTGAAGCAATTAGTTAAACTTGTCCAGTTATGTAAAGGCTGGACACCATCATGTTGATGCTACCTGAACTCAATAAAGGACTGAAGAATTGGAATGTGTTCTAGTATCACAAACCAGTGTGATATTTTCTATTCTACTGTCAGTAGGGATGTACTCTATTTTGATATATCAAGTAATGTGTGTGTTGGGATATGGCTTAGAAGTAAACTGGAGATTGAGGAATCACTTTTAAGTGTTTATCAGGATATACAGGGACTTTGGGTCATCTCAATTTGTATTACCAGGTCCTGCTTTGGTTCTTAAGACTAAACTCTTAAGAGTTATCAATTGGTTTTGGGGTAGTTAACTGTTAACCATGCTACCTGTTTTAACTGAGATGCAATCCTATTAACTGTCAACATGGCAGTCCTATTACTACAATCTGGACCTTATTGGAGTTAGTGTAATGAACTTCAAAGTTAGCTAAGGGCAAGATGGAATTTGTGACTGACAGGTGATTCTCTGTATTTTTTCCTGCTACTTCGATTTAGCTAATTTCCAGTTTAGGTTGAAGATTACTGGACTGATATGTGGATACATGTAGGACTGATTTTGGAGTTTAGTTAGTCAGTTATAGAGCATCTACACAGAGCTAACAACTGAATACCCATAGTTGATATTTGGTCCATGTTAGAGACTGTTCAATAGTTGAACCTTAGAGTATAGCAGGTGTTGAGTTAAGGAGAGGTAAGTATTCTATTAGAGTTTAATTATAGAGTAACAAGTCATGTATAAGTTGAGTTTAAAATAGTAAACCAAGTTGTTAAGTGATCTTTTAGACTAGGAATATTTACCTACATTGTAGACTTATCTTTTGTAAATCAATTGCTTACAGGAGGACACCCAGGTTCTTTGGTTACTTGTACTTTCCTGGAGCAAGGCAAGTACATTCTATGGTTTGATCAGTGCATTTTTTTGTTCTTTATTGCTGACACACTGCGACACGTTCATGATCTTTTCTGGCTTGTTCTTTCATGATCTTACTTGTATCTTGGGGAGGGAAAATACTCTAGATATGTGACCAAACCCGGATACTTATTCATGATCTTTAGCTTAGGCCTCGTACAGTGCACGCGGGTCCTAAGCCGTACCTTATATGATCTTTCAGGATCTTTTCATGCTCTTTTATGGTCTTACCTAAGCCGGTCACATATCATAGAAGTATTTTAAATTTATAACACACATGTTCAAGATTTTGTTTTTACATTAGTTTTCCATGATCCTGATCTTGATTTTAGCTATAGTCGTGATTTCCTGCATCTTTACATAGTCGTGATCTTTTCTGTATCTTTATAGCAGTAGTTCATGTTCTTCATGTTCTTTACATACCTTGTTCTTATCCTGTTCTTTCAGCATTTATTTTCCATACCATGATGTTATTGTTCATTACCTAGAACTGTACTTTGCTCCGCTCCTGAATAGGATATGTTGCAGGTATGCTTGCAGGACATTGTTCTACTCTATGGGCCAGAGCCCAGGATTTAGCTGAGCAGGATGAGGCTTAGCTTGAGGTTTCAGGTTTAGACTGTTAGCTTTACTCTTAGATATTGTCTTTAGAATTCATGTACATTTCATTCTTGATGACTCGTACATTTATATACATAGAATTGTGGATTATGGTGATCATTCTGGGATACGTTTTTAGATGCTGTGATTCTATACTTTCATGTTTATCTGGTTAGTTTTTCCTAGCTTGGTACAGCTTACTTCGTTGTGTCTAACGACGAAGCCTGGGCGTGTCCGGCTCGTGTCCGAATATTCGGGAGTGGGTCGTGACATGTTTTTAGTGGTGGCCCATGCAGGTCTATCCTAATGGTACCTAGGTCTTAGCGTACTATTGGGGGACTTGATTACACTAGGGAAACTTGATCACAACATAGGAAAAATTGGGAAATAAGGGTATATCAGGTGTATCAGGTATTTTAATATTCTATAAACACTTGTTGTATGTAAGTCTAGGTTATTTTAACAGTTTTCTGTTTTGCAGATAGTTCAAAAGCATTCGACACCAGAACTGTCAATTCACCTGCACTTGACGTTTTCGAGCTTCCACTACCTTCTATCACTCTACTATCCCCATGGGTAGTACGTAGTTGACGGAGACGTCTGTAGAGTCCCTTGACAACCAGAGGAAGCAGGCCACCCTTTCCAAGTCAGACTTGTGGATACACTCTCCGAGCCAGGGAGGACTTCTGATTTCCAGACTCTCAGACACTTGGACTTTTTTGACACCGAGCGCATATCTTACACCAAGGAGCAGAACGAGAACCTGGAGTTACCACTGAAGATCACCTAAGTTTCTGAGGATCCGACTTCTCTGAAGATTTGAGCCTCCTGCCAGGAGATCCAGAATGTAGCACAGACAATAGGACACAACGGAAAACTGAAGCTCAGAGGGAACATGAAGATTTATGACAAAGATAACAACTGTCCTGGACCCGCAAAGCGTCACAACACTCAGTCAGCGTTTCTTCGGTCACATCACCAGTCGCATCATCAGGAGCAGATCTCAGCAGCCAGCACGCCAACAGTCATATATTCCTGCCAGAGGCCTGCACTTTAGCCCCAACGAGAAATCCAGATTCAGATCCAGCCGATGATCATTTACAATTTCTGCCACCTCTCAGGATGCCACTATGAAGAGTGCCGCAAAAGATGGAGTCTATACTTGTTCTACAGATCGTCTGCCCACCCAGTCAGGGATTGCCGGAGACCATTAATCACACTACCCAAGGGCGAACACGAAGAGCACCAGGACTACAGCAAGGGGACCAGCCTCTCTAGATTTAGCAACCACGTGGAGTACTACCGCAGGGGACCAACCTACGCCAGGATAATTGAAGAAGGATTTTCGTTCCGGAGGAATACTGAAGACAGACTAAAGACTGAAGATTTTTGCATGGTTGGGAAAACCATGTATCTTGATTAGCAACCTAGTTTTCTTAAATTTCTTTTAGTATCTAGACCATTTCTTGGAACTTCTTGTTTTCTATTTCGAACCCTTGGTTGATGTTTGAAACTTATTTCGAGATATTGTTTCTTATTTGGCAAACTGGTTTCAAATCCATAATCCGATAATTGTTTGGAATCTACTATTCGATATCTTGTTTCATATTCATGGCATTGTTTTGGCTTCTATTTGAAATTTTCTATTCGAACCAAGTGCTATTTGAGATTTTATTTCTATCCGAAATTTTATTTTGAAACTTGTCCCCAATCAAAACATTGTTGAATCTTCACTCCTATCTTGACACTTGCTTGAGATTCAGCCCATTCGAGACATCGTTTGAAGATCTTGTTCCTATTTTGAAATTTTGGCTCATTCCCTATGAGATTTTGTTTACTATTTGAGACTTGTTACTATTCGAGAAATTGTTTCTGTTCACCACTTTGTTCGACCTTGTTTCCTATTGAAGTTCTAATCGTTCCTTAATCAGGGTTCGATACCTATTTCTTGTTCGCTATTTGATACCCTGTTTTCTAAATCACTGTTCGTAACCTTGCTTCCTGTTCGAGATTATGTTCAAGATTTCACTTCTTATTCGCGACTTTGTTGATATGATTTTCTATTTTCACTGTGTACTTTATTGGAGAATTCTTTTTCAATTCAAGTTTTTGCTCGAGATTTCATTGTTATTCGAGATTTTATTGAAACTTGTTTCCAGTACGGATTTATTTTGAACTTGTCTCCTATCTGATACCTTGCTTCAGTTCATCCTTCGGGACTCTGTTATCCCTTCGGGATAATATTCCATATATGGAATCTCGTTACATTCTAGATATCAGTTGAAATTCCGTTATAATTTGAAACTTCGCCCCTGTCTGAAATCTCTCTGGTTGCCCTTTTGTACTCACTGATTGGATCCTTTGTCGTCTCTTAGTACCTAATAAACCCTTGTATTCTAATAGTCAGATAACCTCACCATCTTCTTGACTTGGACTATTGAAACTCATTTTGTTTCTTGAAATTTTCTATGGCTAAAGTTGAAGACTATTCGATGACCTACTAGGGCGTGACTGTGCGCTGTAGCCGTTATCTGGATTGCGGAGACTGAAAGTTCACTGCAGCCAGCAGCACTGGCGGGGCAGGAACTCTAAGTTGAAGTGATTTCAGACATTCATAGGTTTCGGGTATTATGGAGACTTGTCCTAAATTTTTTTATGTCATGATCTCTTGGGTTGCTTTGTGATGATTGTTGGGAAATGGATATAGTGCATAGAATATTCGGTAACATATCGTTATTTGAGTCACGGAGCCGAAGTTCACTGCAGCCAGGTACACCCTGGCGAGGTAGGGATTCCGAGTTAAGTGATTTCAAATATCTATATGTTTCGGATACCATAGAAATTATTTTCCTTTTATATGATTATTGGTTTACGAGATCACAAATCCTTGCACGTTTATCCTGATTTGATACTGTATCTCTTGAGTATTTCGTACGTTTCTCCGATCAGCCCTTGCTAGTTTTCCCTCTAGCATTTTATCGTTAGATCATTGATTTCCTCAAAAATTATATATTACGGATTGTGATTCCGTACTTCATTTGTGATCTGTCTAAACTTCGATCTTAAGTCATGTCCATCTGACCATGATTTTCTATTTTGACCTAGTCCATTTTTGATCGTACTTAATAATTGTGTCCATGATTTTACTCCTTAAGATGCAATTGAACTTCATTCCATTCGTGCCTATTTAATCCTTGATCATTGTTAGATCGTATTATTTCTTGTGTGTAATTATCGTATTTGATCTCAAAAGCTCAGGGCGTCTCAGAGTTGCACAGGATCGACAGAAGTACTAGGCAAACAGCAGCAGAGACACTTGAGTTCGATGGTGGAGACAGAGTATTCCTGAAGATCTCACCGACTAGGGGCGTCATCAGATTCACAGAGACGGGAAGCTCAGTTCGAGATTCATCGGACCTTTCGACGTGACGGCGGATTGGCGAGGTGGCATATCGTTTAGCGCTTCCAGCTAGCTTAGAGGGAGTGCACGACTTTTCACGTATCCCAGCTTCGACGCTACATCCCAGACCCGAGCCATGGTGGACTATTCAGAGCTAGAGGTGGGCCGAGATTGACCTACAAGGAGCAGCCATGGAGATCCTTGACAGGAGAGAGAAGCAGCTGCAGAATCAGGCTATTTCACTTGTCTGCGTCATGTGGAGACACCACTCTCCGGGAGAGTCCACATGGGAGCGAGGACGAGATGCGGGAGTGCTATCCCAATTTGTTGTTTGAGTATACCTTGATATTGGAAATTTTGAAATACAATAAAAATGAATTGTGTTTGAACCTTCTTGAGATTTTGCTTTGAGATTGTTTTGTTGTCTCTCGAATTTCGAGGACGAAATTATTTTAAGGGGGAAGATTTGTAACTCCACTTCTCTGAGATTTTATATATAATTAAAATGATTTTCTGATTTTTTTATTATTATTTCTAATATTATTATTAATTGATTTTCAGCCCAATCTAGTTAGGGCTTTTCTTCAATTCCATTCATGGGCTTAACATTCAGCCCATGAATCAACTCTCTCATTTTAAAACCATCTTCTTCTAACCTAAACTACCAATCGACCTCTCCTTCTGGTAATGGAGAGGAAATTCAAATTCCTCTCTAACTGATTCAGACACTAGCCATGTGCCAACAAACCCTCAATTCCATTCCCTTCGTTTCCTTCCAACTGCCTATTTAAGGACTCAATTCCTTACTTCTTCTTCCCCACTCCAAAGTTCATCCTCTGTAGAAATTCTTCCTCCTTTCCCAAGCTCGGCTTCATCCAAAGAATGATGGCGGAGATGAAGGCTCGGATGGCACAGTGGTGAAGACTGGACGAAGTTTTCATCGGATCAACGTCTCCCTCTTTAAGAAATCAGCCAAGGTGAGATTGGTTCAATCCCTCTTCATCGATCGAACATGCTCTATTTCATTTCTTTTGCATCCACCGTCCAGAGCTGGATGATCAATCCTCTTGTGGAACTTGACCCTTCGTTCAGAGTAATGAACATGGAGAGTCAAATTATTTCTAAGATCTAGATCTGATTTTGATGGATCAGCCTATGATCGATCTAGATCTGAGATTTTCTTAGACTTTGTATTTGGTCTTGATTATTTTGAATCACAGAGATCTGTGCTACCTTGCAGTTCTTCAAGTATTGAATTGTTGAGGAGTTGGATCAACTTCTGATTGTTTTCTTGGACAGAGGAATGACGACATGGTGAGTCTTTGATTCCTCTGTTCTAAACCAATTTCGTTCTGTGAATTGATTTTTGATTTATTCAATTGATTAAGAGCCTTCATTATCGAGTATCTGTGTTCAATTTTCAGATCAATAAGCCAATTCCTGTATCAGTGAGTTTTGGAACCTGGGAATTAGTTGACTAAATGTAGGTAATTCCCAATCTATATGTAGATTATTTTTGTGTACACAGTGGTTGTAAATTGTTTGAGAGGGAGTCATGTATTCAAGTGTGTCAGGAAGATGTTGATACTCTGGTACAGTCATTGGTTCATTCTTCATGAACTAATTTTGATAGCATGGGGTGGACTTGTTGTTGAACTGAATGTTAATCTCAGTAATGGGCATGAACTAGAGATACACATTAGTGTATCAGTGAACCTGAGACTCACGGCAGTACCTAAGGTTGCACATAAATTCATATTTTATCAATGAACTTGAGTCTTATGTTTTGATTTGGTTCTGTGAACTTGAATTTGATTGAACCTGGGATTCAATCAGGTTATCAGTTTATGGACTGTGAGTACTAGCTCGTGACTGACTTGTATCAGTCTCAACCTTGAGATGATATAGACTGTAGGAGGTCTTGATGATGAAATATCATTTGAGATTGGTTGCACCACTGTCCAAGACTGATTCATTTTTGGAACCTGGGGTTTTACTTGCTTGATAGTTAGACTGAATGCTCATGGTATTTCCCATCACTGCTAGTCCATTTTGAATCTGAGATTTGAAGTCTCATTTGGCCATGAGAATTGAAGTCCCATTTTGAATCTGAGATTTGAAGTCTCATTTGGCCATGAGAATTGAAGTCCCATTTTGAATCTGAGAATGAAGTTCAATGCTAACCTGGGAATTTATGAACCATTCATTATCTGACCTGAGATGGAATTCTCAGTACAAACTGAGAATTATTTTTGAACTGCTTCATACTGTCGATTGAGACCCATACCAGGCTCTGATCTGTGCAATCTGAGATTCAATCATTTTAGTTCAGACAATGAACTGAAATTCATTGAATGCTGGTTCACTCTGTCCAAACTGGGTACATATGTTACTCCTTTATCTGTACTTGAGTTGCCTGTGCAACCATTTTCAGTCAGGGAACCTGATATCGTTTGAAGCAATTAGTTAAACTTGTCCAGTTATGTAAAGGCTGGACACCATCATGTTGATGCTACCTGAACTCAATAAAGGACTGAAGAATTGGAATGTGTTCTAGTATCACAAACCAGTGTGATATTTTCTATTCTACTGTCAGTAGGGATGTACTCTATTTTGATATATCAAGTAATGTGTGTGTTGGGATATGGCTTAGAAGTAAACTGGAGATTGAGGAATCACTTTTAAGTGTTTATCAGGATATACAGGGACTTTGGGTCATCTTAATTTGTATTACCAGGTCCTGCTTTGGTTCTTAAGACTAAACTCTTAAGAGTTATCAATTGGTTTTGGGGTAGTTAACTGTTAACCATGCTACCTGTTTTAACTGAGATGCAATCCTATTAACTGTCAACATGGCAGTCCTATTACTACAATCTGGACCTTATTGGAGTTAGTGTAATGAACTTCAAAGTTAGCTAAGGGCAAGATAGAATTTGTGACTGACAGGTGATTCTCTGTATTTTTCCCTGCTACTCGATTTAGCTAATTTCCAGTTTAGGTTGAAGATTACTGGACTGATATGTGGATACATGTAGGACTGATTTTGGAGTTTAGTTAGTCAGTTATAGAGCATCTACACAGAGCTAACAACTGAATACCCATAGTTGATATTTGGTCCATGTTAGAGACTGTTCAATAGTTGAACCTTAGAGTATAGCAGGTGTTGAGTTAAGGAGAGGTAAGTATTCTATTAGAGTTTAATTATAGAGTAACAAGTCATGTATAAGTTGAGTTTAAAATAGTAAACCAAGTTGTTAAGTGATCTTTTAGACTAGGAATATTTACCTACATTGTAGACTTATCTTTTGTAAATCAATTGCTTACAGGAGGACACCCAGGTTCTTTGGTTACTTGTACTTTCCTGGAGCAAGGCAAGTACATTCTATGGTTTTGATCAGTACATTTCTTGTTCTTTATTGCTGACACACTGCGACACGTTCATGATCTTTTCTGGCTTGTTCTTTCATGATCTTACTTGTATCTTGGGGAGGGGAAATACTCTAGATATGTGACCAAACCCGGATACTTATTCATGATCTTTAGCTTAGGCCTCGCACAGTGCACGTGGGTCCTAAGCCGTACCTTATATGATCTTTCAGGATCTTTTCATGCTCTTTCATGGTCTTACCTAAGCCGGTCACATATCATAGAAGTATTTCAAATTTATAACACACATGTTCAGGATTTTTTTTTACATTAGTTTTCCATGATCCTGATCTTGATTTTAGCTATAGTCGTGATCTTTCCTGCATCTTTACATAGTCGTGATCTTTCCTGTATCTTTATAGCAGTAGTTCATGTTCTTTATGTTCTTTACATACCTTGTTCTTATCCTGTTCTTTCAGCATTTATTTTCCATACCATGATGTTATTGTTCATTACCTAGAACTGTACTTTGCTCCGCTCCTGAATAGGATATGTTGCAGGTATGCTTGCAGGACATTGTTCTACTCTATGGGCCAGAGCCCAGGATTTAGCTGAGCAGGATGAGGCTTAGCTTGAGGTTTCAGGTTTAGACTGTTAGCTTTACTCTTAGATATTGTCTTTAGAATTCATGTACATTTCATTCTTGATGACTCGTACATTTATATACATAGAACTGTGGATTATGGTGATCATTCTGGGATACGTTTTTAGATGCTGTGATTCTATACTTTCATGTTTATCTGGTTAGTTTTCCCTAGCTTGGTACAGCTTACTTCGTTGTGTCTAACGACGAAGCCTGGGCGTGTCCGGCTCGTTCAGAAGGAACATGAATGCATTCCATGCCGGCGTTGTAGAAAAGGGTGATCCACCGCCAAGGTGGTACGGAGAGGAGGTTAGAGATTTTCCAAATACTATCGAAGATCCTACAACTGGATACAAGTGCGATGGATTTGGTAGAGATCATATCTGGACAAAGAGGAGCATATTTTGGGATCTGCCATATTGGAGTACCAATCTGATCAGACATAATCTTGATGTCATGCATATTGAGAAGAATGTGTTGATAACATAATTAATACTGTGATGGACGTAAAGGAAAAAATGAAAGACAATCCCAAGGCAAGGTTGGACTTAGAAGGCAAACGCCCTGCGTTGCATTTGATAGAGGAGAATGGAAAACAGTTCCTGCCGAAGTCAATTTTCTCACTGGACAAGGAGGATAAAATGAGACTTTGTCGGTAGATCCAGGGTCTAAAATTTCCAGACAGATATGTGTCAAATCTGAGAAGATGTGTCGATCCGAAGGAAAATAAATTGACGGGTATGAAGAGCTACGATTGTCACGTATTCATGGAGAGGTTAATTCCAATTGCATTTCGGGAATTCTTACCGCGGGCAGTTTGGGATCCGTTGACGGAGCTTAGCATATTCTTCAGGGATCTTTGTTCTAAAAAATTGCTCGTTGATCGTCTAGAAAAGCAAGAGAAGGACATTACGGTAACACTGTGCAAGCTAGAGAGGGTGTTTCCTCCTGGATTCTTCGACTCTATGGAGCATTTGCCGATTCATCTATCCTATGAGACACGTGTTGGTGGACCCGTCGAATATCGATGGATGTACCCGTTCGAGCGACATTTGAATCACCTAAAAAGAAAGGTGAAAAATAAGGCACGGGTCGAGGGTTCTATTTGTGAAGCCTATGTTCTTGAGGAGATCACAAACTTTTGTTCGATGTATTTCAAGCCTCATGTTGCAACTAATAGAACGAGAGCTTCCAGAAATGACGACGGAGATCATGAATGTAATGATACAATACTGAAGGTATTCAATGCCCCAGGAAAGCCATCGGGTAAAATGAAGAAGAGATATCTGAAAGATGATGAGCTAAGGGCTGCTCAGGTGTATGTATTACTCAACTGCGATGATGATGAAGTAGAGAAGCTGGAGGGGTAAGTAATTAATACGTCTACATTATTTTAATAGTGTTGATTATTATACTATTATATTAATTGAACGATGTTGTTTTCAGCATATTTAATGATGATGTGCAGGTAGGCCACACATAACAGAAGAAGAACTAGAACAAGAAATGAGGCGTTATTTTCCATCATGGTTGAGTGCATATGTAAGACTTGAGAACTCTATAATTACCTTTCTGTATATGCACTTGAGAATGAGCTTAATTTATTTTTTCGTGGTATTTAGGTCGATCGTCCATACGCAAGACTTGATAATGAGTCTATTAGAACGCTAGCCAAGGGACTAATTTATGCTGCAAAAATATGGCCAAGCTACTATGTTAATGGGTTTAGGTTCAAGTCAACAACTTGTCCGATCATAGACAACTTTGTGGATCTCGATTCCACCAAAAACAGTTATTTGTGTATCAGATCTTCGAACTACAAAGATGTTGATGCGGGCAATGATTTCTATGGCGTCCTATGGAAGATTGTGGAGCTGACATATAGTTATGGAATAGAGCCTGCTAAGATTGTGTTATTCTGGTGTGATTGGTTCGATCCGGTTAAAGGTCAAGGGTGGAAAGTAGACAAGCACGGTCTTGTGGATATAAACTATCGGCGTCGATATCAAGCCTATGAACCTTTTGTCCTATCAAGTCAGGCTCAGCTCGTATACTTCACAAGTTATCCTAAACGGAGAACAACAAGGTCGGACTGGTGGGCAGTATATAAGACCAAAGCTAGAAATACCTTTGAAGTTGACGATATAGCTTATCAGGAGGATGAACTACCTCTTGTAACAAATATTATAGAAGTGGACACGATGGAAGTTCCTCATTACACATCTAATTGTGTAGAAAAAGTAAAATTATCTGAAGAGGAAGATGCAGATGAAAGTGAAGATGTAGAGGAGAAGAAGAGAGAAGAAGAAGAAGAAGAAGAAGAAGAGAAGAAGAAGAAGAAGAAGAAAGAAGAAGAAGAAGAAAGATGATGATGATGATGAGCTAAATGAACTAGATGAATTTTCAGAAGAGGATTAGATCTGTACGTTTGTTTTATCATCATATTTGATACTTTAGTGACACTTTTTCATATAAATCAGTGACACTATCATATAAATATGTATATTATTTATTGTCATATGTTATTATCAGGTATGACTAGACCCGGACGACGCGGAGGATATTATGTTAGGCAATCCCGTCTGCCTCGGGCTGGGGATGCAGATTTCGTACCCTCATCCTCATCTCTGAGTACACCAATGTACCATTCTGTTCCCGGTCCATTACCGGGACAGGGCTGTTCCAGCAGGTTGGCGACTCCTCCCTCGTCGTCCAGCATTCCTGATCCCGCGTCCAGCATTCCTCCTGCCGACGGCTCCATGGGGAGAGCCGACGCCGAGCATATGGAGGACGGTGATCAGACTGATCCTTCCCAGCCAGGAGGTGAGAGTGACCCTCCATGTGCTCCCCCGGACGAGACGCGTATGGAGATTTGGACGGACGGGCCTACGAAGTAAGTTAATTAGTTAATATATATTTCTCAAATGATTATATGTACATATATTTATGAAATTTATTATTGTATAGATATTGGCCTCCTGCAGTTTAGAGACAGCTGGGGTTATTTCTGAGACAGAACTATGGTGGGCCTTGGATTAACTACTCAGATGCTCTCGCAGATAGGAAGGCCTTTTGGTTGGCCCACTTCAAGGTAAAAATTTTGTTTATTTTAAATTTTAATAATCATTTGTGTATATTATATAACTTTTCTATTTTACTTCTTATAGAGGACCTATTTCTATCCACCACACTGGGCGGCGAAGATCGAGGCCCAATTTTCTGTCGTCGCAGGCAAGCTCATCGTGCTGCGATCTACGACCAGAAGTCTCGTGATCGCTCCGGAAAGCCGATCCATGGTTGGATCACGCCAGAGCGGTAGACTGCGATTAAGGCTAGATTCGTCGAGGCCAGGTACCAGGAGCGGTCTGACAAGGCCAAGGTGGCGCGATCGAGCGCCAGTAAGTGGTGTGGTGGCTCCATTCCGATGACGGAGCATTTTTGTCGTCTGGTGCGTTTGCTATGACGGACATTATTTTATATATAGTTGGATAGAATGTTTAATACTAATAATAGATAATATATTTTAACTGGTAAAAAAGGGTGAGGACCCCAACATGGTGACCGTCTTCCTGGTCACCCATCGGAGGGCTGGAGAGTTCATTGATGAGAGGCGACGCAGGCATATGTACGTTCTATTCTTTATATTAATTTACTATAATTTAGAAAACAGGAAAATAGATATCAATATAGACTTTAGCAAACACTTATACGTTAGCAAACATTGTTCTAGGCCGAGTTTGTTCGGCTACATGAGGAGGCGAATGCTGCTGCTAGTGCGCCAGCTGTCACGCCCCAGAACCAGAATACCGGAGAGCGGGGGCGGACATAGCCAGCTACGCAATCCCAAAGTACGTTAATACTCTGAAATCACGTATAAGCTGTCAAGACATGGGGGTTACTCTACAAGCCATCAGTCAATCCTATGGTTTAACAATCCTAGGTATCTCAATCACAGGCAATTATACAAGAGCAAGGAGTACGATCATCATACATACAATAGTAAGGAGTCCCGAACCATATATACATGACTGATCATGAAGCCAGTACCGCAGAACTGAGGACTAGCTATAGTATTAGTCGTACATGATAAGGACTAGCTATAGTCTAGAATATACATATCATGTTTATGCCCGTAGGCTACAATATCAAGGAAAATACCAAAACACGAGCTAAACACGTGCTCGGGGCTAAAAGTTACAAGAAGAGAATTTACATATCAGTGGAAGAATGAAGAAGAAAACCCACTGAGGCACTCAGGTGCTCCGGCTGGTCACCGTCGAGTAGATGGTGCGGTAGATCCTTCGGGCTCTTCTATCAGAACCTGGCCATGCAAAACCAGTAGGGTCAGACCCCAAATAGCAAGTACCACAAAGGAGGCCGAACAATGAACTTAAAACCAGCAATCATAGGCAAACAACAGGGAAAGAAATCAATAAGTAAAGGAGGATCGAGATTCGTACAGTACCAATGTACTTAACCCGGACATAAGAAGGCAAGTAAGTAAAGCATTTAGTAAACACATGTAAAAGTAGACTTGTTAAGCAAACGATCTTTTAAGAGTTATGCAAAGCAAGTAGTCATATGAACAGGTAAGATAAAGTAACTAGAAAACATATTAAATAACTAGAGTTAGGCAATATACGAAGAGAGGACGAAAGTACTATTCCGGAAGCCAGGTTACAACCCTTAAACCAAACAAGGACCGAGGTTGTAACCCTTCGCCTGAACAGAACTTGGTCTCTGATCATTTATTGCTAAAGGTGACAATCATTAAGTGACACTCAGAGAGTGACAAACAGGGAGTGACAATACAGAGTATAATACATTAGAGTGACAATCATTGCAATCATTATCCTGGAAACAATTAGGAACTGGATCTAAACAAGACTTAGACTGGAAAGGTGATATACGATGAGATAACCATGGGACTATTTAGATAACCAGGTTGCAACCCGTAAACCAAATAAGGACCGGGGTTGTAACCCTTCATCTGAACAGAACTTGGTTTCTTCTACCATTTATCGGCAAGATAAAGTAAGAAATCAGGACATGTAACAATCAAGTACAAGATCAAGACAAGACTAGACTGATCGAACTCCATCCAACATTCACGGCCAAGCAATAAGTACGGCTTGATGCTTTAACTAACTAGGATTATCACAGGCCTAATTACTAGCAAGATGCAGTGAGATTATTCCACAGCCACAAGCCCTGCAGACCATCTAGGTTATCTAGGCAATATTAGTACAATAAGGGTGCAACACATAACAGTGTGCTGGAAGTGTGCCCTACTCGTCGGCAGGCTACAAATCCACAAGCGCGCCCAGGTAACGGGATTGCCTGAAGCTGAGAAATCTCTTCATGACTACTGGATTATTCTAGTTGTTAACCTTAGTCGATTTCAGGAGGTACCCCTGACCGTGGTACTCAGAGGTCCCCGTCCTAGACATGATGCAAGACAAGACGGGTTCATTTGTACAAGCACAATCGTCCACGGTGTCCAAGTTATTCAATCTTGTCAAGTCGTGTTAGCCGTCGCAACAGCATTCGAGATATATCATGTCAGGTTTATCACGTCAAGAGTGCGCCACGGCGGGCCACTATCAAGAATTATCATGTCAAGTTATCATGTCAATTTGTCAGGTCAAGCTATCAAGTCGGGAGCGCACCACGGTGGGTCACTATCAGGTCATGTCATTTATCAAGGAGGAGAGAAACTTGCACAATTAAATAATAATATATATATAATATATATATATATTCTTGAAGCTAAGGAGAAACTCTACAACTTTTATGTTGGGAGTTGGGAGAAATTTGAGCCATAATTCAGTCATTTAGGACATATAACAGATAGAAATAGTCAAAATATGCATTATGCGGCCTATTCTGCGACACCATATGCGGCCAACTGCGACATGCGGCTCAACAGCGACATCATATGCGGCCAACTGCGATATGCGCCTCATGCGGCTCAACAGCGACATCATATGCGGCCAACTGTGACATGCGGCTCATGCGGCTCAACAGCGATATCATATGCGGCCAACTGCGACATGCGGCTCATGCGGCTCAATAGCGACATCATATGCGGCCAACTGCGACATGCGGCTCATGCGGCTCAACAGCGACATCATATGCGGCCAACTGCGACATGCGGCTCAACAGCGACATCATATGCGGCCAACTGCGACATGCGCCTCATGCGGCTCAACAGCGACATCATATGCGGCCAACTGCGACATGCGCCTCATGCGGCTCAACAGCGACATCATATGCGGCCAACTGCGACATGCGTCTCATGCGCATGTTCCTCATGCTGCAGATGAACATAGAAGTTTGACCAAAATTGTTTTGGCCATAACTTCCTCATCCGAAGTCGAAATCAAGCGAAACAAAAGCCAAAACTGCATGAAATTAAATTCTCTACAACATGGAACAATTAGTTTTCGTAAACAAGTAAGTTTGGTAGATCAAAACCCATGAAACCGAAAATAATATAAACTTAGATCTACAAAAATCCATCCGGTAGAATCAAAAACTCCAAGTTCTAAACATGCTTAGAATCATGCAAGGAAGAAGATGGAACAATCAAAAGCAAATTTGTTCAAAGTTCGGCAAGGTGTACTTGCCTCTCCTCCTTGGTGAAGAAAAAAAGAAGAAGAAGATGAAGATAGAAAATGAAAATGAATAATGGATGAGAGAGAGTGGTAGGTGGCTTATATAACAAGCCCAAGCAATCTCCACCATTCATTCCTCTCCACTCAATCTAAACCATACACCTCTCTCATAAGGAACCAACTAAACCAAACCAAGTCCAAGCCAAACCAAACCATGTTAAACCAATAAAACCAAGTTAAATCAAATTAAAACCAAGTCATGATTCATACCAAAATAAATGAAACAAGCCAGTATACGGGTCACCCGACAATTGTCAGAAATCCGTAGAATGACAATTCAGCAACTTTAAATATTCTCAAAATTCAGGAAATACGAAATACAGCTCAAATAAATATGTATCCGTATAAAATACTGATACAGTGAGGCGGGCCTCACAACTCTCCACCCCTTAGAAAAATTCCGTCTTCGGAATTTCCTGAGGCTAGTCGAGCAAGATAACAAAACAAAAGCTCCAGGAACTCAACAATCTCAATAAATCAAGCACGGCATATAAGTAAAGTAAGACAATCAGTAATGTAATTAAATGCGTAAGCGGTAAATAAATGCACAAGAATAAATACAATCATGATCAAGAAGGGCTGGAGGCATATGGATCAATATGTCTCCTGAGACAGTTGTATAGAAACCAACATCCTCGCTGGCCTAAGCTGACTCCCAAAAATGGATAAAAGTCAAGCCTCAAGGTAAGTCGGTACCAATGACTTAGTTCAAGACATGACTCTATCCAGGACGTATCATCGTAGTTGAAACAGATGCATGAACTTATCACCTGTCTCAAGATACGAAGACAGAAGAGACTGGCTGATCGAGATGGACTGATATCTCTGCCTGCATGCTGAGACTGATCCTCCATAACTGGCCTGGCTAAAGAATACTGAGCTGCCCTCGGCAAAACACGAACAAGATAATCAGAGGGATCAAGAACAGTGCCCTTGAAAGTTGAAGGACACAAGATCAAATCATGGGAACAGGAATGTCCAACGATCAAAACAAATATCAAGTCAAGTATCAGAGATAGAGAATAATCCGAAGGAGATCAATAAAGATAATCGTGATTGAGATATCTAAACATGGTAACCCCCACAAATCTGAAAATCGAGACCTGCGTGGGCCACCACTAAAACCATGTCACGCCCCAGAACCAGAATACCGGAGAGCGGGGGCAAACATAGCCAGCTACGCAATCCCAAAGTACGTTAATACTCTGAAATCACGTATAAGCTGTCAAGACATGGGGGTTACTCTACAAGCCATCAGTCAATCCTATGGTTTAACAATCCTAGGTATCTCAATCACATGCAATTATACAAGAGCAAGGAGTACGATCATCATACATACAATAGTATAAGGCGTCCCGAACCATATATATATATATGACTGATCATGAAGCCAGTACCGCAGAACTAAGGACTAGCTAGAGTATTAGTCGTACATGATAAGGACTAGCTATAGTCTAGAATACACATATCATGTTTATGCCCGTAGGCTACAATATCAAGGAAAATACCAAAACACGAGCTAAACACGTGCTCGGGGCTAAAAGTTACAAGAAAAGAATTTATATATCAGTGGGAGAATGAAGAAGAAACCCACTGAGGCACTTAGGTGCTCCGGCTGGTCACCGTCGAGTAGGTGGTGCGGTAGATCCTTCGGGCTCTTCTATCAGAACCTGGCCATGCAAAACCAGTGGGGTCAGACCCCAAATAGCAAGTACCACAAAGGAGGCCGAACAATGAACTTAAAACCAGCAATCATAGACAAACAACAGGGAAAGAAAGCAATAAGTAAAGGAGGATCGAGATTCGTGCAGTACCAATGCACTTAACCCGAACATAAGAAGGCAGTAAGTATAGCATTTAGTAAACACATGTAAAAGTAGACTTGTTAAGCAAACGATCTTTTAAGAGTTATGCAAAGCAAGTAGTCATATGAATAGGTGAGATAAAGTAACTAGAAAACATATTAAATAACTAGAGCTAGGCAATATACGAAAAGAGGACGAAAGTACTATTCCGGAAGCCAGGTTACAACCCTTAAACCAAACAAGGACCGAGGTTGTAACCCTTCGCCTGAACAGAACTTGGTCTCTGATCATTTATTGCTAAAGGTGACAATCATTAAGTGACACTCATAGAGTGACAAACATGGAGTGACAATACAGAGTACAATACATTAGAGTGACAATTATTGCAATCATTATCCTGGAAATAATTAGGAACTGGATCTAAATAAGACTTAGACTGGAAAGGTGATATACGATAAGATAACCATGGGACTATTCAGATAACCAGGTTACAATCCGTAAACCAAACAAGGACCGGGGTTGTAACCCTTCGTCTGAACAGAACTTGGTTTCTCCCACCATTTATCGGCAAGATAAAGTAAGAAATCAGGACATGTAACAATCAAGTACAAGATCAAGACAAGACTAGACTGATCGAACTCCATCCAACATTCACGGCCAAGCAATAAGTACGGCTTGATACTTTAACTAACTAGGGTTATCACAGGCCTAATTACTAGCAAGATGCAGTGAGATTATTCTACAGCCACAAGCCCTGCAGACCATCCAGGTTATCCAGGCGAATATTAGTACAATAAGGGTGCAACACATAACAGTGTGCTGGAAGTGTGCCCTACTCGTCGGCAGGCTACAAATCCACAAGCGCGCCCAGGTAACGGGATTGCCTGAAGCTGGAAAATCTTTTCATGACTACTGGATTATTCTAGTTGTTAACCTTAGTCGATTTCAGTGGGTACCCCTGACCGTGGTACTCAGAGGTCCCCGTCCTAGACATGATGCAAGACAAGACGGGTTCATTTGTACAAGCACAATCGTCCACGGTGTCCAAGTTATTCAATCTTGTCAAGTCGTGTTAGCTGTCGCAACAGCATTCGAGATATATCATGTCAGGTTTATCACGTTAAGAGTGTGCCACGGTGGGCCACTATCAAGAATTATCATGTCAAGTTATCATGTCAAATTTGTCAAGTCAAGCTATCAAGTCGGGAGCGCACCACGGTGGGTCACTATCAGGTCATGTCATTTATCAAGGAGGGAAGAAACTTGCATAATTAAATAATAATATATATAATATATATATATTCTTGAAGCTAAGGAGAAACTCTACAACTTTCATGTTGGGAGTTGGGAGAAATTCGAGCCATAATTCAGTCATTTAGGACATATAACAGTTAGAAATAGTCAAAATATGCATTATGCGGCCTATTCTGCGACACCATATACGGCCAACTGCGACATGCGGCTCATGCGGCTCAACATCGACATCATATGCGGCCAACTGCGACATGCGGCTCATGCGGCTCAACAGCGACATCATATGCGGCCAACTGCGACATGCGGCTCATGCGGCTCAACAGCGACATCATATGCGGCCAACTGCGACATGAGGCTCAACAGCGACATCATATGCGGCCAACTGCGACATGTTCCTCATGCTGCAGATGAACATAGAAGTTTGACCAAAATTGTTTTGGCCATAACTTTCTCATCCGAAGTCGAAATCAAGCGAAACAAAAGCCAAAACTGCATGAATAAATTCTCTACAATATGGAATAATTATTTTTCGTAAACAAGTAAGTTTGGTAGATCAAAACCCATGAAAACCAAAAATAATACAAACTTAGATCTATAAGAATCCATCCGATACAATCAAAAACTCCAAGTTCTAAACATACTTAGAATCATGCAAGGAAGAAGATGGAACAATCAAAAGCAAATTTGTTCAAGGTTCGGCAATGTGTACTTGCCTCTCCTCCTTGGTGAAGAAGAAAAGAAGAAGAAGATGAAGATGGAAAATAAAAATAAATAATGGAGGAGAGAGAGTGGTAGGTGGCTTATATAACAAGCCCAAGCAATCTCCACCATTCATTCCTCTCCACTCAATCTAAACCATACACCTCTCTCATAAGGAACCAACTAAACCAAACCAAGTCCAAGCCAAACCAAACCATGTCAAACCAATAAAACCAAGTTAAATCAAATTAAAACCAAGTCATGATTCATACCAAAATAAATAAAACAAGCCAGTATACGGGTCATCCGACAATTGTCAGAAATCCGTAGAATGACAATTCAACAACTTTAAATATTCTCAAAATTCAGGAAATATGAAATACAGCTCAAATAAATATGTATCCGTATAAAATACTGATACAGTGAGGCAGCCTCACACCAGCAGAGGGAGGGACTGGTACTTCCTCCCAGCTGCCTACAGCTTCATCGTCAGACAACCTCTGGATGACCGCCGTTGGCGATCTTCAGAAGGGTACGTACTACGGTACGGGATCCTACGGTGCCTATTTTGCTTCAGAGTCGTCACGGGCCCCCTCTGTCAGTACGCAGTCTCCAGCTTCGCAGGCGTCATCACGAGCTCAGGATATTCGTCATCAGATCGACAAGCTGCGTCGCGAGTTACAGCAGCAGATTTCTGATCACCTTACCGCAGAACGACGATCCGACCCTCCGATGATCACCGGACGATTTGATGCGGTCGAGTGCAGTATACAGGAGCTGATGAGTCTGCAGCAGGCTACAGCTGTCAGCTTGCACACGCTCACCGAGTCTACGCAGCGCAAAAAGCGTAGACAGGTCGAGCTGGAGGGATCACAGAGGACCATGTCTGCCTCACTCACTCAGGTATCGGCTTCGATTGAGGAGAGTACTCAGAGGATGGTGAGTACCTTTGCTGCGTATGGTGAGCGACTGCGAGAGTTGGAGCAGATACGTCCTCCCGATCCATCGATGGCGCCGACTCCAGACATTGTACTGCCTCCTACTGCCCCTACGGTACAGCTCACACAGGAGAAGTATGAGTACATGCTATCCCAGATGCGCGACAGGGGTCCTCGGTGATCCAGTAGATTTTTTTTATCATCTTTGTATGTATTGGTCCTATGGGCCCATTGACCGTTCTGTACACTGATTTTCATTATTATTTGACTCTGCTGGACATGTATGTTTGTTGGACATGTATGTTTGTGATATTTAATTTGTTGGTATTTTCATTGAGTACATGTATGATATTTAGTTGTAGACTGTTATGATGAGAGACTGTTATTCATCTATTAGTTGTAGACTGTTATGATGGGAGACTGTTAATTATATATGATGATATCTGCGACGGGGATGACAAATATACCTACACTGGGTTAGAAGCGATGATCTGATATAGAAAGGAGGTGCTGCCCAAATTTTAAAAAAATATTATGTGTATTTTTGTGATGATGTGTGTCTGTGTTTAAAGTGTGTGTGAAGTGCGGTGTTCGGAACCATCGATAGTTTCGATTACTGTTGTATGTTTTATCTTGGATAGAAAGAGCAACTGTTCAGGGTATACTTCTGAGAGCTTCATTTTCACATCATTCACTCTCTCGGAACGTCGTACAGGATCCCGAGAAGGACGTGAAGATGAAGCTCTGAGAAGTGCACCCTGAACTGTTGTTCTTTCTATCCAAGATAAAACATAGAACAGTAAGCAAAACTGTCGATGGTTCGAACACTGCACTTCACACACACTGTAAACACAGACACATAGCATAACAAAATACAGATTATATTTTTTAAATTTTTTTCAGTATTTTACGACGGATAGCGACGGATCTGCGAAGTATAGCGACGTATGGGGACGTCGCTATACGTCGCTAATTAGCGGCATTACGTCGCTGTACGTCGCTACTATGCTGATGTGGCAGACATGCCATGTCATCACATAAATAGAAATAAACGTCGCTAAGTAGTCGCACTACGTCGCTAATTTTGCGACGTAAAGTTTTCGTCGCTCTACGCCGCTAACTTTGTGACGACCCAGCGACACGACAGTGACGTCGCAAACAGCGACGTAGAGTGACAAATTTGTCATCTGCGACTAGCTTTAAAGCGACCTTCATTTTTCGTCACTAAAGTCGTTGCTAATTACGATTAGGACGCATTTTCAATAATTAGCGACGTATCTGGACGTCGCTAATCTGCCATATTTTAGTAGTGGTTCATTACTAAAATGATAGGATCCAAGTATGAATTTTAAGATATATTGAATCTTCTCGATCAAATAGTCAAAATTGATCAAAAATGTCTTGTATGGCCTGACTGGAATGACAATGAAGTTAAGGTTCTGATTATATTGGATTAGAATTAATGTCCATTTTAATACCAAGCCTACTTTGAAATGAATAGAAAAAATGAGCAGCTACACTAGAAAAACTAGAATAGACGAACAATGTTAGGTATAGAAAATAGAATTTGTGACTAATTTATGCAATTTTTTCTCTACATTTTTATAATTTTTTGAATTAAAATTTTTTTAGTCAATTTTTAACCCCTTTGTATCCAAATTCTGGCTACGCCACTGAGTAGGAAGGTGTATAATTTATATATTTTATCCCTATTAATTTTAAACATGTTTGACAAAGGTTAAAGAATGGAATTTTTGGAACTTAAACGTTCTACCATAAAACTTATATATATATATATATATATATATATATATATATATATATATATATATATATATATATTGAGAGAGAGAGAGAGAGGATATTTTAGCAAATGTCTTCGTTCAAATTATAGAAACTAGTATATATCTTCATTATTTAAAAAAATACTAGCAGATGCCCCCATTCCTTTATAAATCAACCAAAAAATTCCTTAAATAATGGGGGTATATATTAAAAATCTATTTGTTCCATACAAAAGAATGTGATCATTTGCTAAAATATCCCATATATATATATATGAAGGATCCACATCACATATTTTTTTATCTCCAAGCATCTCCATGTTATCAACCGTTGGATCTTGTTTAAGTCATCAATCTTAACCATTGATTTGAATGGTTCAATTTAACGGTTAATGTTAGATGACTTAAAGTCCTACGTCCTAATTGCAGGCTCGTAATTAGTACTCTAAGTCGAGCACCATTACGAGATCGCACTAACTATGACACATACCTGCATGGGCTACCATAAAAACGTGTCACGACCCGCGCCCTTATCAGGGGCACGAGCACGTGGGTACGTCCAGCCTACGCCGCAGTATCGGCGGTAGAACGCTGTATATAACGTCTGTAAATACTACGACTAACAGTATAAAGGTACCTGTACAGTATATACACTCCGAGTGGAGGTGACATAGCAATACAGTCTCAATCACAAGATAAAACTAAGGTAGATAGCACAGAAGGAAAATATATGATAGATGAAAAGGAAATAAGTTCAAGATCCAACACAAGCCCAGATATATACACAACATCACAGGGTCACAAAATATAACATAGAAGCTACAGTCTGGTGGTACTAGCTGGATCGCAGTCCAGGTAAACCCAACTAATCTACACTACTCTGGGAGAACAAAGTCTAGTGGCTCTACTATCAGGCCACGGTCCAAGACTACTCCATCTAACTCGAGCCCATAATAGGTCGAGCAGTCTGTCTCAGAATTATCTGTAATATATCAACGGTATCCTATCAGAAAAATGAACAAGTACAAGCACTAACAACAGTTCCATATGAATTGACAAATTCTATAAGAGAAAGTATAATGAAATACAAGACAAAGATATAGAAAGACTTGGAAACCATTCGAAAGCTGAGTTACAACCCTTAAACCAAATAAGGACCGGGGTTGTAACCCTTCTCCCGAACAGAACTTAGTCTCCAATCAAGGTACAACATAGAGGCATGTAGAACATATGAGTAACTGTATATCATAGCATGGTGAGAAAGTACTGAATGTAGAACAGAGCAGGATATAAGATAAGATAAAGTAAATATAAAATGTGCCTTGAATTATTAGAGCGTTATGTGATCGGGTTGGGATATGTTACAGGGCAGACTATCCACTTGGCCCGACAATCACAAGAAAATCTGGAAATGGTCATGCCGGCCAACCTGGATACCAAGCACAAAGAAAATAGGATATCGCTACACCCTACGTGAGGGAAGAGTGGCACGAGCACAAGAATATAGTGACAGGGTGGCTTGGATCACATAGCCCCTAATAATTTCCCATTTCCGAATAGTACAATGGATCTGGACATGACATGTCATGGCACGTGATTCCATAAAAGGGTAGCAAGTCCCCTTAGAAATTAGTGTCTATACAAGTACAGGGAACAAGACAGGAAATGTACCAATATACCCAGAAATCTAGGAACAACATCTCATGTCGTGATCCAACATATACTAGTCCGTGAACTATCGTGACTGGAAATCGAGTAAGACACTACAACTGAATCGGATATAGCATATATCAAGACAATAAAAACTATCAGTGAATGTACTCGCCTGCTGTCCTGAGCTGTAGGATATATCAATGCTCAGAGTGGTAATCAGAGACCTAAAGATGAGATATTGCATGTTAATTTAGGTTTAACAAAGTTATGAATGATTTCTAATGAATGATATGAAATTTAGGTCAAACTAGGTCACACTGAGTCACACTAAGTCCTGTAAAGTCAATCTAAGTCAAACTAAATCAACTCTAGGTCATACCAGTCATATCAAGACAAAATAAGTCAAAGCAAGTCAAACGGGATCAAGAGTTGACTTACAGTTAACTTTTAGTCAACTGGTCAACCATGGTCAACTCTAGGTCAACCCTAGGTCAAACTGGTCAAATATTGACCAACAGTTGACTTTTAGTCAACTGGTCAACTCTAGTTTGGATTTGGTCAAATTTAGACAAAGGGTTGACTCATTGTTGACTTTTGGGTAAAAAGTCAACTCTGGGTCAACCGAGCCGAAATTGGTTCAAATATGACATTTGTAGGGTGTACCTATCAAGTCACCTAAGTTTCAAGTCAAACCGACTACCCGTATCCCGTATCTTGAAATTACCCGATTACCCTTTATATATTTACCCTTTACCACTCTAACATTAGAGCCAAGTGGCTTTCCCTTGGGAGTTTCACTCCCGGCTTCCTAGGGTAGTAGGATACTAGCCTATACTAACATTACCTACTAAGTTCTCTAGGTAAAGTGGACATCCAGTCCATCTTACGGTTCATGTTATTCGTTTACCCGTTATCTTGAGTATCGTAGGATACCCAATGATATCGCGTGATACCCTTCTCCAAATCTCAAACGAAACCTCGACTTTAACTTAGAAGCCTACCCACAAACTCTATTTTATATTACCTAAGTCCTATTCAAGTTTCGATACGTTCCGACTCACGTATCTCAAAATCCCCCTTCACTTGCCCTCACACACACTCTCAAAACTCCCTCTTCACACTCTCACATAGGACTAGTTTAGGGGTTAGTTTAGTGGGTTATATGGGTGTATATAGGGTATTATATAGGAGTATATATATATGTATATATATAGGTATATATACAAAGGCTTATGGGGGGTTAATTGGGGGTCAAATGGGGGCTATTTGGGGTGCTACTGCTGCTGCTATTCCTATTATTGCTGCTGTTGTTCCTGCAGATGCTGCTGCTGTGCAGTGGGGGGGGGGGGGCAGGAGCCCCTAGCCCCCCTTGCTGTTGCCCTTCCTTTTCTCCTCTTCTCACCCTCTCTAACTCCCTCTCTTCTCACTTAAATCTCTCTATTCTTTCTCTCTAAATCTTCTCTAAATCTTCTTCTCTAAATCTTCTCTAATTCTCTCTATATATATAAAAACACTCATACATATCACTCTCGTTCATTCCCCTCTCTATATATATAAATACACACACTAATTTATATAGTGACACATACATATATATACATATAAACACACACACATATATATAGGAACACACACACACACACACACACACACACACACACACACACACACACACACACACACACACACACACACACATATATATATATATATATATATATATATATATATGAACACACACACACACACAGATATATATATATATATATATATATATATATATATATATATATATATATATATATATATATATATATATATATATATATATATATATATATATATATATATGTAGACACACTCTCATATATAAATATAGACACACACACACACACATATATATATTTATAAACTCCACAACACTAACACAAACATGAAGTTTAAAGTGCCTAACCCACTTAGAGGCAAACTAATATTCTTGGGGTGTCCAAATTAGGGGAAAACACTAGGACACAACCATTAACCAAAACTCTTCCTAGGACACACCAAATGGACTCAAACTTGACACAAATAGGGACACAAATACGGAGATCAATCCTACTTGGTCAAAACTAATTTATATGATGAAAAAAAATGTAAATAGAGGATAGGTTGTACCTATTGGGAGATGGATCCCAATTAAAATCCTCCGACACGTCTCCGACACGAAATAAATTGTTTAGGACACACTCCTTCACTTCTTGCTCCCAAAAGCTCGTAGAAGCTCCACTTGGGGTAGAGAGAGAGTTGGATGGAAAAAGATTTGGAAAAGGAAACTTATTTGGAGATGATTCCTAAGGGTTTCTATTCTTTCTTTTGGAAAGAATACTTGGAGAAGAAGGAGATGGAGAAATTTGAAGTGAATGAATGGAGAAAGGGGGAGGGAGTGGCCGGCCCTATAAAGGTGGGTTGAGCCTTGGCTAATTACAAGTTTGCCCCTCCTTTGCTTCCATATGAAGGTTTAATCCTATTAGGATTTTGGGGGTTAATTTAGACTAAATAAAAAAATCATAATTAGGCCTAATCACTCATGTGGGATTAGTCCAAACTCCTAGACCTAAATCTTAAGTTTGGTGGGCCATGGCTAATTAATGTGTTAAGCACAACTTAAGTCGAAACTCTCCGGAGTCCCGAAATAAGTCGGAATGAGATGAAATTCGAACCCGACTCCTAAAATCATTAATGTTAACATTCATGAAATAAAATTCCCAAAATATTCAAAAATGGAAAATTACCATTTTATCCCTATCTTGGAAAAGTGAGGGTGATAACATTTGTTTGGCATGTATGGAGGGAACGAAATCGACATATATTTGAGAGAATTTATAGTCCCCAAATGGGGATTATGCACAACATTGACTTTGATGTAACTGCTATGTCGCCCCATTAGGGGCAAGAGGAATTGTATGTTGTATTTTATGATGGTTGAATAAAATTTACCCAGTTTCCAAATATATGTATATATATATATATATATATATATATATATATATATATATATATATATATATATATATATATATATATATATATAAGGATCAGTTTGGTAGAAAAATAAAGTGGGAGGAAGAAAAAGTGGAGGGATAATTTTTTCTTATAAGATAAGAAATTCAATCCTCAGAAGAAAAAAATTATAGTAAAAATTATATTATTTAAAAATTATTCAATGAAGATAAATGGTAAATAAGTGTTTTAAGTTGAATGTATAACTGGTAAATATATATAAATTTTTATTTTCTTCCTTCCGTATTTTCTTCCGTGCCAAATAAAGTATTTTTTTTCTATTTTCCATCCCTCCTATTAAATACAAAAATAGAAAATGATTTTTTTTCTTTCCTAAGGGCACCACGATTATTGCTAGGGGGCAACCCTTACTTGGGGGCAGTCCAAGGAGGTGGAGATTTTGCTAGGGGCACCTAAATTTTTCTAAGGGGCAGCCCAACCCCCCAAACCCTTCATTCCTTCCCATAACTCATTTTACACTCTTTCTCCACCAAAAAAAAAAAAACTCTCCCTCTCCCTCTCCCAAAACCCTACTTTCTTCTCCTCCACCACTCCACTCCCAATTCCTCCACCAAGATTTCTTCAACAACATTCGTAGATCCAAAGAGATGACACGTACGTCGAAGCAACCAGAATCTATGTACGTTCTTTCCTAATTTTTTTAAGAATTTTGTACATTCTATTCAAAACCCTAGAATATTTTTAATTCTCTAAAAAGTTTTGATAAATTAGGTTTAGAATCTCTTTATGGTTCATGAAAGAAATTTTCGAACACAAGAAACCCACATTTTTTCTTGAAACCCTAACCCTAGAAGACGACAAACGAGCATCTCGTTTTGGCTGTTCGGGTTTGAATACAATAGGACTGCCAGGCCTGTGGTAGTCCTAATGTAAAGCAGGAATGCCATAGTCCTGCTTTACATTTGGACTGCCACAGGCCTGGCAGTCCTACTGTAATAAGATATGGGGGTGGGTAACTGCATGATGCTCATATGCGGGGGGGTAACTGCATGTCCTATTTCTGTTTTTATTATTTAATAACTGTACGTTGTCATGCAGTTCTTCGGGCTAACAAAAGAATACGGCCCACCGCGTCAAAGTGGAAGGAACGTGCGGGACGTCCTCTCGAGCATCCGATTACAATTTCCGAACCGGCGCCCTAAGCTCGGTCTCGGACGCCGCCGGCACGTCAAGCTCGGTCGAAGCAACGAGCTCCTACTCCTACGCGTTCTTCCGATGACGATGACGACGACGTGCCAATTGGCCGACTCCTATCACGTCAAGGCGGTTCTGCTCCATCTGAGGAGACCGGTCCATCTGAGAAGGCTGGTCCTTCTGAGCCGCATGTCCGTCCGCCCGGTTGCTCAATTTTGGTTTCTTTTGAGAACCACATTGCGTATGAAATATGGAAGAACCCAGTATGTACATGACGTTTGTAAGCTACCAGTTTAGTATACTATATATATATATATATATATATATATATTTCATAATTGTTATGTTTTTCTGCTGTTCGATATACAGAGGACATATCGTATCCTTAGGGCTATGAGTCATGGGAAGAAAATTGTGTCCTGACAATTTGGAAGCTTATCAGAGGCCGTCCAGAGCAAAATCATACCGAGCAGCTTGCACAATTTGGCACAATACGCCTATCGGACAATAGATAATGCCCTCATATCCGCCTTTGTGGAGAGATGGCACCCGGAGACCAACACATTTTATCTTCCAGCAGGGGAGATGACCATTACACTTGACGATGTCTACCAGATACTGGAGCTTCCAGTGACCGGGCGCGTCATGACCAAAGAATATTACACTAATGAGAAATCCGTGAAATGGTACGAGAAGATCGTCAAGTTTGTCTCAAGTCACCTTGGACTTCAGGCTACCAATTTTACAACTCTGCTAGGCTTCAAAAAGTCATATAGAATTCCTTTGTCATTTCTGGTGGACCACTTCATGGATATGGAGGTGGATGACGATGATATGGTCGACGCGGTGGCCCGTGCGTACATGTTGTTCGTCCTAGGAACAGTCGGCATTCCGGACAAGTCTGGAACGTCGATACATGCTAGGTACATGCTCAATTTATCTGAAGTGGATGACTTTATTGATATATCCTGGGGAAGCAGTATCCTAGCCAATCTTTACCGCGAGCTCGACATCGTATCCCATGTCGGGACTAAGACAATGGCCGGCTGTCAGACTCTGCTATATGTAAGAAAACTTCTAACAATTTAATCTTGTATACTTTATTTTGTTGTTTATTTTTTGACTATTCATTTAAAAATTGAATAGGCATGGATATACGAGCACTTTCCGATGCTCAGACGGGGTGACCTGAACCCAGAGTATGTTGAAAACCTTTCTAGAGTGTCTCGATGGAGGCCATCCCAGCTGGAAACCAAAAATTGGCAAACACTGGCTTTCATTCGTGAAGTACTAGACAATTTGGTGCTAGAAGAGGTACTAAATTTTGACTTACTTTGTCATGTTAATTTTGCTTTGTTGTTAACTGTTTTTCTACAAATTTTTTGGAATCCATACCGAGATTTACGTGAGCAGAATCGTGAGGTCCAACCAGTTTTTTATTTCATTGCATAATCACATGCTATGATATCACGAAGCCATACATGCCCGGTAGAGTACTTCGTCAGTTTGGATTTGTGCAAACTGTGCCGAAGCGCACACTACGACTGTTGGAGCCTCCGTGCGGAACCCAATCTTTAAATTACAAACCGACGGATTTCGACTGGGTGACCGACTTTTACTCCGAGTGGTAACGACATGTACTTCAAGAATCTGAAAGACGACCGGTCACCCTGATGGCCGACTGCAGCGAGGACTACATGCCGTACTTCCTGGGGGTCGGACATCCTAAGTTGTCGAACCCTACAAACCCGAGTCCCGTGGCCGTTGGAGCAATTGGAGCTCTTTCTTCCAAAATGTCTTGTATGCTGGGTTGGTGAGGATGGTGAGTTTGGTATTTGTAATTAGACTGAGATTTTTATGTTTGTAGACTTAATTCACTTATACTTTCATTTACAGTCTCAAACGGTGAAGGAATTGGCCCAGACACTCCGGAGAGGTTGCCAAAGTGACACTAGTGTTGCGGTCGCCAACGAGCTTGATCGCATCGATGACGTGGTCGAGTTCCCCTTCATGAATAATAGGGAGTCTCGTTCAAAGGCTCGGCATGATATGTAGTTGGATGTGGAATGATCATTAGTTGGATGTAATCTGGATATTTTTGTTGTTTGAAACTTGAAGGATATATTTGTTGTTTGGAAACTTAAGTTGTTTGGTAGACTTTTGAAGGATATGTAGTTGACACTTATGTTATTTTTTTGAAGTTGTATATTTTGTCTGATATGTAGTTGTGATTTATGTTGTTATTTATGTACTTGTTGGATACGTAGTTGTTATTTACGTTTGGAAACTTAAGTTGTTGGCCAATTCCTAATATTCTTGATTTAGTATCAGGACTGCCAGCACCCTGGCAGTCCTACACTTATGTAGGACTGTCTGGGTCATGGCAGTCCTAATTGAAACCCTCTGTGATGAGAGTTTCAAAATGGAGGATGACAGTCCTATTTATAACTCTCTGTGATGAGAGTTTGAAACTGAAACTCTCTGTCACAAAGAGTTTCAATTAGGACTGCCACCCTCCTGGCAGTCCTACACAAAAGGAGGACTGCCAGGGTGCTGGCAGTCCTAATTGAAACTTGTTGTTACTTTGTCAGTTTCAATTAGGACTGCCAGAGTGCTGGTAGCCCTACATAAGTGTAGGACTGCCAGGGGGTGGCAGACCTATTTGTAAGTCATTGAATTAATATTTGTTTGTGATTCTAAAATTTTGGCAAAAGTGCTAAAATGGAGGTCCAAACATCATTTTTTTGCGATTCTAAAATTTTGAAAGGCCGTCTAACGATGAAACGGTTAATCTCAGGCTCCTCGAAGATACGCTCATTTTGCGACAAACCGGGCCTCGTTTCGACCTCCCAGTCAAAAGTTATGGCCCTCCAAAGTTTTAACTGACCATAAAATGCAGGAGAATGACCATTCTCCGTCTTAATTTACACGGAGAATAGCCATTCTCTGTGTAATTTAGCACGAAGAATGGTCATTCCAGTGTTAAAACGCAGGAGAATGACCATTCTCCGTCTTAATTTACACGGAGAATGGCCATTCTCCGTATAATTTAGCACGAAGAATGGTCATTCCAGTGTTAGAACGCAGGAGAATGACCATTCTCCGTGTTAGAAATACGAAGAATGCCATTCTCCGTATTAATTTACACGGAGAATGGCCATTCCCAGTGTTAAAACGTAGGAGAATGACCATTCTTCGTGTTAATTTACACGGAGAATGGCCATTCTCCGTGCTAAATTACAGATACTTACAAATAGGACTGCCACCCCCTAGCAGTCCTACATTCAATTAGAACTGCCAGGGTGCTGGCAGTCCTAATTGATACTTGCTGTAACAGCAACAACAAGTTTCAATTAGGACTGCCAGTACCCTGGCAGTCCTAATTCAATGTAGGACTGCCAGGGGTGGCAGTCCTGATACTGGATCAGATAGCCATTCTCCGTGCTAAATTACACGGAGAATGGACATTCTCCGTGCTAAATTACACGGAGAATGGTCATTCTCCGTGCTAAAATACAGGAGAATGGCCATTTATATAACATCAAGTTTCAATTAGGACTGCCAGCACCCTGGCAGTCCTCTTTTTGTGTGAGGACTGCCAGGGGGTGGCAGTCCTAATTGAAACTCTCTGTGATAGAGAGTTTCAAAACTCTCATCACAGAGACTTACAAATAGGACTGCCACCTCCTGGCAATCCTATATTGAATTAGGACTGCCAGGGTGCTGGCAGTCCTAATTCAATGTAGGACTGCCAGGGTGCTGGCAGTCCTAATTCAATGTAGGACTGCCAGCACCCTGGCAGTCCTAATTCAATGTAGGACTGCCAGAAGGGTAACAGTCCTGATACTGGATCAGATAGCCATTCTCCGTGCTAAATTACACGAAGAATGGCCATTCTCTGTGCTAAATTACACGAAGAATGGCCATTCTCCGTGCTAAAACACAGGAGAATGGCCATTTATATAACATCAAGTTTCAATTAGTACTGTCAGCACCCTGGCAGTCCTCCTTTTGTATAGGACTGCCAGGGGGTGGCAGTCCTAATTGAAACTCTCTGTGATAGAGAGTTTCAAAACTCTCATCATAGAGACTTAAAAATAGGACTGCCACCCCCTGGCAGTCCTACATTCAATTAGGACTGCCAGGGTGCTGGCAGTCCTAATTGATACTTGCTGTAACAACAAGTTTCAATTAGGACTGCCAGCACCCTGGCAGTCCTAATTCAATGTAGGACTGCCAGGGGGTGGCAGTCCTGATACTGGATTGGATACTTTAACAAATTAGTATATTTTGTCACACATACTTGCACACATGTAAAAACATATAACACAGATAGCACACATGTAAACACATATAACACAGATAACATACATGTAAACACATATAACACAGATAGCACACAGGTAAACACATATAACATACTGAACTTCATATTTTACTGTATACAAAATTTACTCCTTATAGATTAGTGGACTTCATATTTCACTGTATACAAAAGTGGTCCTCCATATACAAAATGTCAAACTATAAATATATCCATACTTAGTCGATTTCGACGTTGTAGTGGTCAGCAGGTAAATCTCTTGGCTCCTCAAACTTCAACAACTTCTTACAATGGTTGATCTGATCAACAAAAGGTGTGGTCCAAGCGATGGCTTCGACCGATGCTCTTTTGTACCAAACTGTTGAAGGTGGAGGAATCGGAGAATGAGTGATCATCTTTAGTATAACGAAGTGATCTCCGGTTAGACCTATAGTACATAGGTTAGAATGTCCATGGTCCGTCGGAGGAGCGCACATCGAAAAGAATGTATTGCTAATATCCGGCGAGATAAGTACAACAGGTATCATGTACCTATTAGCAAATAAATAGCCGGCAGACGGGACTGACATATAGTGGTCTTTCCCGGTAACACTGTCGGTGCAAGGGATACTTAACAACAAACTTGCAACCATTTCTTCGCTTAGGATACGGGAGTAGAATGGAAGACAAGTCTCCAACTCCTCGTACAGCTCCTGCCTCACCCGTCTCCATCCGTCTTTGTCATCATAACCAAGATGTCTTGCAAGCACATGAAACTCGCAATAGCCATCACCGGGGACATCGACAATAGACCAAATGTAACTGCGAAGCTCAGATTGAAATTTGTCAATATACAAACTCATTGTTTGGCTTGCAACGGTATCTTCTCTTAGGAGGTCCATTTTCTCCATTTTTAGGCGAACGACAAGCTTGCCCTTTCGTGCAGGCGGAGGTTGCTGTAAGCTTCGTTCAACATGCTCAAAGGACGATGGATCTCTCTTAGTCGACTCCAGCCTTCTCTTCTGTGAACTAGTCAATCTTGTTTGAGGCCTGCCTTTAGGATTGAAAACAACGAACGGCTCATGCATTCTAGTAGTCACCGGACATACAATTTCTTGGATTTTAAGCTCAATGGACATCCGTTCCACTTCTACTGAGGTACACCACCTTGCGTGGAGAAGTTTCACTTGTGGCAAAGAGAAGAAATCATCGTCCGTCTTCACCAGGGGCATCATAGACAATTGCCTCCAATGTTGATCGACAACATCTCCTGGAATAGGAATGGATTCACGGCGATATTCATTAATCTGATGTGCGCAAGGGAGTCCCAGTGTATGTCGATATACACACCCGCAAACCTCGGGATCAAACCCGACAAACTTTGACCTTTCAATCTCATCAACTATTAATGCCAATGCCTTGTGAGATACCACGCACATTAAAGCATCTAAGAGTACTTCTTTTCTATGCTCATGCTTGACTATATTCAAACTCATCTCAAATGATGCCTTAACTGTACGGTCTACTGATAAATGTATAGCTTGCCAAACAGAGACAAAATTGTCGAGAGATGATTTTAGGTGTCTCTTCAATAAAGAGTGTGCTCCTTCGACACGGTTGGTAGTTGTCGTACCGTAATGCTTCACCATATTCGACCATGCTAAGACGAATTATTCTTTGTGCGGTTCAAGCCATGTATCTTTGATGTAAGAAATGCATGCCGGCTCCCTCGCCTCCTACTTTTGCTTGAACAAGTACCATGCGACGTCGTAACTGGCAATCGTAGAGGCTCACCACACACAATTCCAATCATTGTAGAATTCGTAAAAAATTTGCATGTCAATTTTACCATCCTCCTTCCGAAACTTCAACTTACATTGGGCTTGAATATTACGATTGACATGCCAAGTGCATAGCAATGTATCCGCTTGAGAAAAAAATAATACGAATAGCATTAATTAGGGCATTCTCTCTGTCGGTAACAAAAACTGACGGCTCTGTATGACCGGTGTAAAGTATTTTCAGTTTCTCCAACGCCCATGTGTAGTCTTCAAGTTTCTCACTCTTCATGAAGCAAAATACCACTGGAAATATTTTTCAAGTAGAGGTGAACCCGACAACATGAAAGAGAGGCATCTTGAACTTATTGGTCTTGTACGTGCAATCAAGGACTAACACGTCGACAAAAGACCTGGCCAAACTTGTGCAATTGGAATGAGCCCAAAAGATTAAAATTACTTCATTACTCTGGGATGTCTTCTATGGAACTCAACATAATGATTATCGACAAGCAACTTGAGCACTTCTTGCATCGCCATTCTTGATTTCGTCCGGACAGCGTTCGAAGAAGATAGGGCATTGTATATTGACTTCATTATAGACTTGTTCTTCTCATCTTCATGTTGTATGACGGAATATATTTGTCTCGGTGCAACTTCGGAGGTGGACAAGTCTTCGACTATCTTCTTCTCCGTATTGTTCAAACCGTCCGACATACGGATGACCCAATAGTGTCTCGGCAATTTCATGGTTGTGGGTTCCATTCTCCACTTATACTGTCCATTTCCCTTCTTCTTCGTTTCTAATATGTATCGTGAATGGACAACCACATTTTTTCGTTCCAACATTTTTTTTTTATCTTTACTTTGGATAACTGTATTTTTCTTGTGCGTTCTGAACACACCACCTCTTTCACAGCCAACCACCATAGTTTGTCGTCCCGGGCGATTTCGGGCCGATCTGGATATCACTAGAACTATGTTATTTTTCCGTCCAACTTCTCGACACCAATGTACCGCACCCTCGCTTGATTCAAAACAAAGATCGGTCCAGAATAAATGGGCTACATTGACTGCAATTGGAACAGGTACCACAAAATCAGAAGATCTCAAGTCCTACAATAGAACTTAAAAGTTAATACAATTAGACAACATCATAAAGCAAATAGGTTTCATAGATTAGGACTGCCAGAGAGGTGGCAGTCCTATATGATCGGAACTGCCAGAGAGGTGACAGTCCTCTGTGTCACAACCCGATTTTTCATCCGATGAAAAGTTAAAATTTAGTTACCAAGAGGGCTTCTGATGCATCAAAGTGTTCTTCGGACGTGGCGGAAAGAGAGTATACAACATTTGATGATCCCGGTTGTTCCATGTTCAATATTTTTCTACATTAAACACATAATTCAACTTTTTATATGTGAAATTCATGTTTAAAACATTAAACATATATTAATTTGATGACTTACCAATAAATGGGAGAAGTCAATGACCTAGAGTTGAGGAAAAAATTTGGGATAAAATTCAATGACCTAGAGTTGAGAGAAAAATTTGAAAAAAATGTAGGTTGGAAAAAAACTTGGGGTTAAATTCTTTGACCTAGAGTTGAGGGAGAGAAGAAAAGAGTTGAGGGAGAAAAGAAAATAGTAGAGGGAGAGAGAAAAAGAAAACAAAAGTTGGTATTTATACCTTTGCTTGGGCTAGCCCGAAGTAAAAAAAATTGATGGCAAACTTGTAATATTTTGAAACATTTTTGGGCTAGCCCTAGCAAAAAGGGTGGTGCCCTTAGAAAAAATCAAGAAAAATACATCTCTATTCTTTTTATCCTTTTATTTTTTTATCCTTCCTACCAAATAAAAGCTGAGGGCGAAGAATTTTCTTTGAAAAATTTTGAGTGGCACCCCACTTGCATGGTCTATTTATGTGGTGCATCCCACATTGTTTGTAATACGTATAAACTATCCAACTTTGGATTTGCTATATGTATAAGTCATCCCACTTTGGACGTTTTCCGTCAGTTCTGACGGATGGACTCTTCATTAAATTTTTTTTGGGACCAAACTAACCTTCCTCCCATTGTCTTCTTCCCTGACATCACAGCCCCCCTCCCCCCTTCCCCGACGTTCGCCCCCCCCCCCTCCCCCACCATGCCCCCTCCCCGACCTCGCCCCACTCCGCCCCTCCCCGACCTCCACCACCCCTCCCCGACCGCGCCCCCTCCGCCCCCTCGCCCCCCCTCCGCCCCCCTCCCCGACCTCGCCCCCTCCGCCCCCTCCCCGACCTTGCCCCCCTCCCCGACCTCGCCCCCCTCCACTCCTCACCGACCTCGCCCCGCCCCCTCCCCGACCTCCCCCCCCTCCGCCCCCCCCCTCCGCCCCCTCCCCGACCTCCTCTCGCCCCCTCCCCGACCTCGCCCCCCTCCGCCCCCTCCTTCCCCCCTCCCCCTGCTGCCGCCCCCTTCCCCGTCCAGCAGCAGCGGCGGCGGGCAGCGGGGGTGGGGAGGGAGAAAGAAGAGGGACATTTTTGTCTTTTTTGTCTTTTTAAGGGTCAAATGCGGCTGACCGTCAAAACTAACGAAAAACGTTCAAAGTGGGACTACTTATACATATAGCAAACAATGTGGGATGCACCGCACAAATAGACCATCCAAGTGGGGAGCCACTCAAAATTAGGGGTGTAAAATGGACAAAGTAGTCCTTTGTCCGTACGTGTCCGGCTCGATAAATGGTTCGACCGCGTAACGTCCGATTCATTAACGAACAAAACGTGGACATTTTTTTTTGTCCGATTAAAAATCGGACCCGGACACGGTCATATCCATGTCCGGTCCGAATTCGTCCGCGAACAGTCCGATAGTGGAGACTACTTTTGGTTTTGTATCAATTATGTCATAATATTTTTGGTTTTGCATCAAATTTTTGTTGTCCCGTCTCGATTTTTGTTATCCTTTTACTATTGTTTGTTGTATTCTATAACCTTCAATTGTATTTTCTTTCAATTAGATTTTTTGAACCAACTATTAAGGTATCTTGATAAAATAATAACTTTTAGTAATATATTTAATTTGTCCGCGGACCGTCCGATTGAATTAATAAACAGTGGTTATCCGTGTTCGTCCGGCCCGAGCTTGAACAATGAACTGTCCGTATCCGTCCGTCCAAACTCATTTTCATTAACGGACCGAACACGGACAGTGGACTGTTCCACTGTCCGTGTCCGTTCGGTCGTTTACACCCCTACTCAAAATTTTTCATTTTCTTTTTTTTGAAATATACGAAAGTTGAAAGGTAAAGCCTAATTGGCAAGAATTTGTTCTGTAGGAGGTATGTGGTGAGGAGAGTGGGCCACACCACAGCAACAGGAAAATTATTAACAATCTTTCAGCCTCAGAGCAAGTATGTATGCTACCCACATCTTTTTGGAGAATCTCTCTCTGCAAAAGTCTCACATGCACCTTAAGTACCTAACCTCTCTCTCCCCTTCTTACTTCTCCCCTTGTTTCAGTACCAGAAGTCCAAGAGCACCATCAAGAACCAGAACCCTTGAGGTAGAAGTCTTACTCTCTTCTTCTACATGTGTTTGTTTTCCAGTAGCTTCCAATATTTTTGTACAGGAAAAGAAAAGGATGGTGAACTGTAGATGAAATGATAGTGCAGATGTAGTTGTCACAAGTTCCTTTCTCATGTTGTTTCCCTCACATAAATGAGGGGAAAGATCTGTTTGCTAAAATCCAACATAGTTTCTAGAAGGATATGTATGTATATATGTGATCTGGTTGCAATTTTTCTTTTTGTTACCCTGATGCTCATGTAAATCTGGACTGCTGTGCCCTACCCTGATGCATCTTCACTTCTGGGTAATTGGGTAAAGTGCTGGTTTCATTGCGCCGCGCTTATTTAACTTGAGATAATATGGGTGGATTCTTAATAGTTTTGCCCACTAAACTCCCTCCTGGATGCTCTGCCTATTAGCAGATGGAGGGTGTGAGTGTCGCTTGGCGCTTGCATCCTGGAGGATACGGGTTCGAGTCAAACAACTCTTTCTATATTTGGGGGTAAGACCGCACATGCCGGTCTTTATTAGTTTATTGAGATTGATCTCCCAAGGGATAGGGGGAATCTGAGAATTGGTGCGGGTCAAAACTGTTTTCAGAGTGGATTCCTAGTCAAGTCTGATTTCAGTTTTAGGACGAAGATTGTGAATGGTTGCGGTGTTTAAATTAGGACGTAGGTTGAAAATGATTTTGGGTGGGTTAAAGTTTGTTGAGAAGAACTGTTAAATGGAACGGAGGAAATATTGATGTTGCAGAATTAACGGGAAGGAGTAAATAAAACAAGGTTGTAGGTTGTGAAATGAAGGGATGCGTAACTTGTAGAAGGAAAATAGTCTATGAATCTTGAGTATGGTCACCTAACTCGCTTAAGAAGAAACATGTTTCCGATTCAGAAGTGGCAGAAGAACAAGCATTGGTTGTTAGAGGATTTGGGTTTCTAGGAATTAGGTTTGTGGTTAGGGTATTAAGGTTTATAGGAATTAGGTTAGGTTCTTGAGCAAAATTTCTCCGATCCCATGTTATAACATGGAACCTATAATTCTATTAGGCTCTAGGGCATAGTATATATATACAAGTACAATCAGGAGATGATGTCGTGTCAACAAGTACTGTCTAAGTGGTCAAGTCTTGGAGACACAAGGGCTGGGAACCGGTCACTGATTTGAATTCCCGTGGACATGCTATGCGCTTAATAAAAAATGGGGATGAACAGAGATATATAGGCAACAACTGATTGAGAGCCAGACTTGGAGGAGTGGTCTTTGTGGACAGAGAGGATCTTGAGACTGACGGTCATCCTGGACGGAGCATGCAATGGAGATCGATATGCGGGGTGGATTGAGGAAGGATGCATCACATGCATAAAATCGAGAATTGACACAGAGAAATAGACCCAAGTGGACATATGGATGGAGCATGTGATGTAGATCGACCGAGTGGTGATTGAGCAATGATTCATCGGACACATAAAATTGAGTATCGGCTTGCAGAGAAATAGACCTAGTTTAGGCCGGGGAGACTGATGTAATAATGATCGGTGGTTACACCAGACAGTAGGAGTAGATCTACCTGTCCAAGAGGAGGATGCTCTAACTGATGTGGGAGTATATCTACAATATCTCTAACATTGGCATGCCTAAGAAATATGTTGACTTAGCCCAATCGAGTATTCTGCAACTTCAGCATGAGAGTGGAATAATTTCATAAACATTGGTATGCAATAATTTAGAATGGAAACAAAGTGTTAAAACATTTGTAAGATCCACAGAGATTTGTTTTTCTTCTAATTTCATCAGCCTGCAGGTGAAGTACACTGTTTATATTCCTTCATGAGTTTATGTCAATATCATCACTTTTCTTGGAGCTTCATGGTTCTTGAATGTTATTAGCTCTGGCATTATTGTTGGTTGTAGAAACTAGAAAGGTATTGTGTGAATCATATCATGCATACAAGAGGAACTTACAGCATCTCCACTGCAGATATAACAGACAACGTTCCTTGATTACGTGCATGTGTGTCCCTTGTGATAAAAGGAGAAGTTTCTAGTTCTAGCCTTTTCTTCTGGTTCCCCAGTTTTGAACTTTAAGCTTCCCGTTTCCCAAGGGAGATTCTCAACATCCATGTATTGCCCTCTTGGTCATTCCTTAGTAGTTTTTGCTTTCTTATAAGTGATGTCTCCTGCATCATCTTAGCTGTTAATTGTAATTGGCACATAATCTGATCATACATCTCTATTCTTCAAGATTATGTTACTATTGTGATTTTGTTTAACAAAGTGGAGAACGATTTCTTCGAATGTAAGAACGATTTCTATGAATATGCTTAAATGTACGAACTCAGTAAGATATTGCTTCTTGTAGTATATGACCATGACAGTTATTCGTGACTTCACATTGTTTCTGTCATCTTCATACATTTTAACTTGAATGCGCAACATAAACTGTGCAGCTTCGATGATTCGGTGCATAGTGATCTAACAGTATTGCTACATTTTTTTTTATTCAGGCTGAGTAGATAAAGGTTGGCTTCTACCAGGGGACTGACTCTTTTTCGGCATTATGCATGTCAGTCCCTGTGGTTAATGATGTTAATATTGAAGCAGTACTATTTTCGGAAAGAACTAAACTGTCTTCTGGGACTAGTCTTATTAATGACAGAGAACTCTCACTTACTTTGGTTAACGGACAAGCTTCATCTGATGAATCGGCTGGCTTTAGAGTTGGTGAGCTTTTACTTCCTAGTGGGGAGTTGTATTCTGGAACTCTGTTGGGAAACATGCCAGAGGGACAAGGGAAGTATGTATGGTCAGATGGCTGCACTTATGAGGGTGAGTGGAGAAGAGGGATGAGACATGGGAATGGGAAGATTTCATGGCCTTCGGGAGCTGTTTATGAGGGAGAATTTTCTGGTGGGTATATGCAGGGTACCGGTTCATACATAGGGCCAGATAACTTGACCTACAAGGGACGGTGGAAGTTGAATCTTAAACATGGATTGGGTTATCAAACTTTTCCGAATGGAGATTTCTTTGAAGGTTCTTGGATTCATGGTGCAATAGAAGGGCCTGGTAAATATGTATGGGCTAATGAAAATGTATATGTTGGTAATATGAAAGGAGGCAAAATGTATGGTAAGGGAACTCTTACCTGGAAAAATGGAGATGCATTTGAAGGAAACTGGTTGGATGGTATGATCCATGGTTATGGAGTCTATAGCTGGAATGATGGTAGCTGCTACATTGGAACTTGGACTAGGGGTTTGAAGGATGGGAAAGGATCATTTTATCCTAGAGGAAGCAAGGTTCCAGTTGTACAGGAGCTTTACATTAATGCTTTAAGAAAGAGAGGGGTCCTACCTGATTTAAGAAGACAAACTCATGGTTCCCGCATCCTTCACGCTTCCTCTGTCGATATGGGAAGCATGAAGGTTAGTGAGAGTCAGGGATCAGTTAGTGGCACATCCAGTAATCTTCCCAAAATCAACCTTGTAAATTTTGAACAGTCTCGCAGCCAAAATGTTTCTTTGGAAAGGCGTTGGAGCCTTGAGGTGGCTATTGAAAAAGTTATTGGTCATGATGTGCCATTATCTAGTGAAGAATCTGTGAATGAGGAAAAAATGGGTGATAGAAATGTTCCCATCCTTGAACGGGAGTATATGCAAGGCATTCTAATCAGTGAACTGGTAATAAGTAACAGCTTCTCGTCGTCTAGAAGAGAAAAAAGGCGGCACAAGAAGCTGGTGAAGGATATTAAAAAGCCTGGGGAAGCCATCATTAAGGGTCACAGGAGTTATGATCTGATGCTCAGTTTGCAGCTAGGGATAAGGTATTATTCGTTATTCTCATGTGAGTTTTGAATTATAAAAAGTGGTTTGTGCATAATCGGTGATTCAATTCTGCTTTGCGTTGGTTTTTGGACAATCTGTTGTTCTTTTTCTATTTTATTTTTTTGGGATAAAGGCTTTGTTTCTGTTACAATTAATAGTCCTATATTCATTCGTAATGATTTTTTACGGTATGTTTATTTTATGTACTCAGTTTGGAAATTCTTCTATTGTGCTTTCTTCCTGTTTTAATGTCTCATATAGTTTGGCACAATTGAATATTGGCATCATACTTTAGATGATAGGTTGAGGTGTAACGAGTAGTTACAGGACTTGTAGGGTACCGAACAGCCTAAAAAAAAAAACCCTGAAGCAGTAATTTGGGCACCTGCTAAGAAACACTCCTATGTGTTTGCCAAAGAAAAGTCATGAAGTTAGAATTTCTTTTTGCATAACTGAAACTCAAATGTTTTATAGTACATGTCCTGGAAAATTTGATTGTTTGCTTGATTTATCTGTTAGATTTATAGAGATGCAAACAGTTTACCTAGATAACATTTGATCTGTATGCATATTGAAGCAATACAAGAATGTCCCAGACATCCACGTATATGCATTCAGTAATATATTGACTTGTTCTGGTGTGCCTTGCAAACGAAATTTTGTACGGATCCCATTGATGCCATGCTCCAGAAATCCGATTGACATGTACAACATCTCCAAGAAGGCATTAATAATGGTGTTTCTAAACCAAAGTATTCTTGCTTGCACGGCGTACTAAATTGTAATTATGCTAATAAGTGTATCTATATTTAGAGACCTATACAGATTTATACAATTTTTATGGCGTAGGTACATGTTACATCGAGAATATATGACAAAATATCAAGCTTCAATATCAAAATTGATCAGCTTTGTCAAAATAATTCCAGGTATACCGTGGGCAAAATAACTCCAATTCAGAGCCGTGAAGTTCGTGCATCAGACTTTGGTCCTCGAGCAAGCTTCTGGATGAATTTCCCTAAAGCAGGTTCCCAGCTGACGCCTTCACATCATGCTGAAGATTTTAAGTGGAAAGATTATTGTCCAATGGTCTTCAGGTTTGTAACATCATGATACTATCTTCATCCATATCAAATATTAAAACAATAAATTTCTTTTTAGTCATGTCTGTTGACCTATTATGTGCCACTGCCATAAGTCACCTGCCAGACTTTTTTTTTTGAGAGAGGGCGGGATCAAGGAGATGCCGGAACTTCATCCGACAATTACCACTAATATTACCATCTTGTATAATTAAAAAATTAATTAACACAATCATGGCTAATTTGCACTTAATACCACAAACTTCCAAGTTTTTACGAGTTGCTACCATAAACTTCTTTTAAGCAACTTGCTAACAAAAGCAATAAAAAGGAAAAGAAAAAGAAAAACCCTAACCCTATGCTCCTACACTTCCCCATCGCCGGCCACCCTGTCCCTGACTATTGTCGCCTGCCTGTGCCCTCCTTGTTGTTGCTCCCATCTAGTTGTACCAGCCAATGAATGACGTAATTTGTTGCTGCTAGTGTCGTTGTTGTGTGCGGATGTACGCGGCGGTTGCATGCGACTGGGCGAGAGAGGCAACAGGGAGGGTGGAGCGGGTGAGGGTCAAGGTGGCCAACAAAGGGGAGAGGATGAGGTTAGGTTTTATCCTTTTTCTTTTCTTTCTCTTTTCCGTTTTACTTTCTTCTTCTTATTATTATTATTATTAACTCAGATTACAAGAAATTTTAGGGTTTGGAATGGGGTAGTATGGTTAGAATTAATTATTTATGGTTAGACATAGTTTTTAAGTAAAAAAGTTTTTGTTGGGGTTGGAAGATTTTGTAAGAACTAATTTTAGATGACGTCATAATTAATATATAAATAAAAATATCTAATGATTGAATTTTAGAATGAGTAATCAATTTTTATGAGGATTATTATCACATGGGGCATTATTGTCTTTTTGGCTTACTGTTAGTCTAACTTCACAAAAAATATGATAGTTCATGGTATTTAAGTGAGAAAAAGTTTGTGGTAGTAAGTTGCTAATAAAATAGTTTATGATAGCAACATTCAAAAACTGAAAAGTTTATGGTTTTTAAGTGCAAATTTGCTTAAAATAATTTAAAAAGTACAACGACAACAAAGCATTTATGCCAAAAATTTTGGGTCAACTTTTTGAATTATATACTTTCATTTGGCTCTGTCGATTGTCATGTACTCTATAACGCTATAACAAAACCCAATATCGTTCTTTAACAGTTCAAACTGTGTTCGTCTAGGCCTATCCCTATTACTAGCGGCTCAATTAACTACTATATTATTGCTTCTCCATACCGAAACATCAATTGTTCTGCATTGCATGTGCCCAAACCACTTAGACGTTTTTTTCTCATATTGTCCTCAATTTACGTCACCTCAAACTTCTCGCGGATACATTCATTTCTTATCCTATCCGTTTATGTATTGCCACTCATCCATCTTCAAATTCTAACTACATTACTTTCTGGATATGTTGTTTCTTAATTGCCCAAGACTCTAATTCATAAATAATGAGTGATCTTATGATAGTCTTTGTAGTTTTTTTAAAACTTTAGTGGTATTTGCGATCACAAAGTACTCCAGAAATACTCTTCCACTTCAACCATCATGTTTTAATTCTATGCATGATATCCTTCGATCTCTCCATCACGATGAATGAGTGATCCTAAAAATTGATGAATAAAATACAAAATTCTAAACATTAATTATAGAAAGGTTATTATGATAACTTGTAGAAACTAGTAGCATAGAAGAATTGATTGACCGTAGAAAACCTCCAATATCTACTAATTTCTACTATCACTAAGAACAACTAATCCCCTAAGGCCTAAGTTAGAAACCCTGACCAATCATAGCATTTTCCATAAAAGGAAACACAATAGAAAATGAATAGTAATCCTAAAAAGAACAGTAATCTTAAAACTAGGAATTTGAGTCTTAATCCTAATAATTAGAAATATGAATCCTAATCCTAAAATAATCTTAAACCTTTATAGGAATTCCTAGATCAGTATTCGTGCAACATAGGTTGCCAGGAATTGGAAATTGCAATTCCACCGATTATTCCAATTTACTTCTCTTACAAAAACTACGACCTTAAGTTCTCCTAGAATACATGTGAAAACAAATTCCTGGATTTCTTTCGCCATCATAAAGAAATCTTATGGGGTCCACATAACTATTCGATCACTTAACCTTTCATTTTATCCTAGAAAAATGACCATTATATCAATAATTCTGTTTAATCAAATAATAATATTGTAGTTCCTCGAATTCCAATTCTCTGCAGCCAAAAATCGAACTGAACACCAATAATTAGAATCACAATTCCAGGAACACTAACAAAACTCGGTGTCACAACCAAATGGACCATTAGAGAAGTTGTTATTTCCATACATTCACTATTATTGCTGATTGCAGGAATCTGAGAGAGTTGTTCCGGATTGATGCTGCCGATTACATGATGTCCATATGTGGGAATGCTGCACTAAGAGAGCTTTCTTCTCCAGGGAAGAGTGGTAGTGTTTTTTTTCCTTTCTCAAGATGATCGTTTCATGATTAAGACCCTCCGCAAATCTGAAGTACAGGTGCTTGCTTTGTTTCTTAGACATCAAGTCTTTTATTACATGGCATTCAAAAGACACACTTTCTCCGGTTTCATTTCATATCATTAGAAATGTTAATATCTCCCGAATCTGGAAATTCTCAACTTATGTAGCAGGGAGCAACTCAATCATGCATAACTATACATAAGATGCATATTGAACTAATGTAGATTTACAAGAAGGTACATGCATAGTCATGCCCTTGTATTTGAATTTTGGAAAGTTGTGTATAGTATGACTTGTTCAAGAAACTGACTGATAATTTTTCATGTTAAGTCTTCTTCCTCCGACATTATAATCTTCTTCCTCTGATATCAAAGCTTCTAAAATCCTTATGCTTACCTTTCTGGTCAAATATAATTGTAGAGTTTTTAAGTGATTAATTATTATTGGAATAGAGACTACATATATATAGGAGAGGCTCGCCTCCTCTCCTATCATTCTAGGCAATGTGGGACTAAAGTCCAATAACACTTAACACATATATCAACACTTCCCCTCAAGATGGGCGAAACATATTCACTAAACCCATCTTGTCACATCCTCTCTTCGTGCTGATAGAACTAAGCCCCTTTGTCAGTCCGTCTGCTACCTGATCTTTGTTTGGAACGTAGCCCAGTTCTAGTACTCCTTTCTCCAGCTTTTCTTTGATGAAGAATCTGTCAATCTCGATATGCTTGGTCCTGTCATGCTGCACTTGATTGTTGGCAATACTAATAGTTGACTGGTTGTCACACCATAGCTTCATCTTGGCTCCCTGGTCCAGCTTTAGCTCCGTCAGCATATTCTTCAACCACAATAGTTCTGTGACTCCCAAGATCATAGCTCTATACTTTGCTTCAGCTGTTGATCTGACCACTACTGACTGCTTCTTACTCCTCCAAGAGACCAAGTTGCCTCCTACAAATATGCAGTAGCCCGATGTGGATCTCCTGTCGTCAGCACAGCTAGTCCAGTCAGAATCACAATAGCCCTCGATGCTTACATGATTATTTCTTCTGAAGATCAGTCCCTTCCCGGGGGCTCCCTTCAAGTACCTCAGAATCTGGTATACTGCGTCCATATGACCCTTCCGGGGGTCATACATGTAGCGGCTCACTACACTGACCGCAAAGCTGATATCAGGTCGAGTGTGGCTCAAGTAGATCAACTTGCCCACCAATCTCTGATATCTATCCTGGTCAACTGGTTCTCCAGCTTCAGCATCCAGTTTGAACTTCTGGTCTATCGGTATCGTAGCTGGTTTGCATCCCATCATCCCCGTTTTCGTAAGCAGGTCCAGTGCGTACTTCCTTTGAGAAAGAACGATTCCCTCATTATCTCGAGCAATCTCAATCCCAAGGAAGTATCGAAGAGGGCCAAGATCCTTCACCTCGAACTCCTTGCCAAGCTTTCCTTTGAGTTGGACGATCTCCTGCTCATCATCGCCTGTGATAATCATATCATCTACATATACCGCAAGCATGGTGATGTGGCCTCCACTTCGTCTGAAGAAGACAGTGTGATCAACATTGATCTGCTGATATCTCATCCCTATCATTGCTCTCCTGAACCTGTCAAACCATGCTCGAGGAGACTGCTTCAGTCCATAGATGGACTTCTTCAGTCTGCAGACCTTGCCTTCTGTCTGTTTGGTGCCGAATCCTGGTGGTATCTTCATGTACACCTCCTCCACTAGATTCCCATGAAGAAATGCATTCTTCACATCCAGTTGGTGTAGCTTCCACTCTCCATTGGCTGCCAGGGAGATCAAGGTCCTGACAGTGCTCATCTTCGCCACTGGTGCAAAGGTCTCGTCATAGTCGATGCCGTACGTCTGATTGTATCCTTTTGCCACCAGTCGAGCTTTTATAGCGCTCAACCTGTCCATCTGGGTTCTGCTTCACAGTAAAAATCCATTTGCATCCGACTGCTCTTTTCCCTTCTGGCAGTCTCACCAGCTCCCAAGTGTGGTTCTTCTCAAGAGCTCCCAACTCCTCATGTATTGCCGTTTTTCACTTTGGATCGTTCTTGGCAACCTGCCAATTGTTAGGTACAGTAATACTATCCAAAGATGCTATAAATGCTCCATGAGAAGAAGATATATGATCATAAGAAACAAACTTAGCAAGGTCCCAACCATATCTATCCGGAGGATTTTTCGAATTATTGCGAGTAGTCCTTCGTGTAGGTAGTGGTATGGGAGAAGTAGGAGGGATGATATCACCTGAGGAGGGTGGTGGTGTAGATGAGGAGGATGGTGGTGTCTCAGGAGTTGGGACAGACGCATGCAAGAGACTTAGCACTGGCACTGTAGGTACTGGTCCTGCAGTTTGCTTCTCTTTCCTGCTGTAGGTAAGTAACTCCCCCTGAGCCGTAGGCCTGATACTTCTTATCTCCTCCCCCTGTTCTGTTTCACCTTCATGTTTTTCCTTAACCGTGCCTCTATGCCATACTTCTAGATCGGTTACCATCAAGTTCTCCATCTCCCCCTCAAGCCTTATACTGGTAGTATTAGACGTGTTGTGCGACGTTCCCTCCTGGCGGTAATATGGCTCATGCTCTCGGAAGTGGACATCCATACTAACGAACTTCTTCTCTACTGGACTCCAGCACACATATCCCTTCTGAGTCGCTGAGTAGCCCACGAAGATGCATTTGACTGCTCCGGGATCAAGTTTCCCAACTGATGGTCTGTTGTCTTTCACAAAGCACACACACCCGAACACCTTTAGTGGAAGTATTCCTCTATTATTGTCTTGTAATACTTCGCATGGGGACTTCCATCCCAGGACTTTTGAAGGCATCATGTTGATAAGTTGAGCTGCTGTCAATACTGCATGTCCCCATAGATTTTGTGGGACATTCATGTCGATCATCATACTTCTTGCGGTCTCTAGAAGGTATCGGTTCTTCCTTTCTGCTACTCTATTTTGTGCTGGTGTGTATGCACAGCTGGTCTGGTGCTGTATTCCATGTGCTGACAGGTACTCTGCAAGTGTCCTGTTGGTGTACTCCGTTCCATTGTCAGACCTCAATATCTTCACTACTGCATTGTACTGAGTCTGGACATGTTTATGGAAGTTCCGAAAGCAAGCAAATATTTTACTCTTATTTTTTATTAAATACAGCCAGGAGACACGAGATGCACAATCAATAAAGGAGACAAAGTACTTATATCCATTCATAGTGTTAGTAGCACATGGACCCCAAACATCAGAATGTACTACCTCAAAAACAAGAGAACTCTTATGACCAGTACCAACATATGAGCTTCTAGTAAGCTTTCCTAACTCGTATGCATCACATACTAATTTCTGTTTATTTGATTTTGCATACATCTCTGGATACAACTTACTTAGAGTATCAAAAGAAGAATGTCCCATCCTCCTATGATGAAGTATCAAAGTATCTTCAGTCCTCTGCTGCAGCTCTCCCGTTCCAGCCTTCTCTGCCATAGATATCAATGCTGAGTCCAGTCCTTCCCGATCTAGGTACCACAGTCCCTCATGCCAGGTGCCAGTCCCAAGTCTTCGTCCCGTCCCTTTCTCCTGGAAGATCACCTTAGGAATATCAAAAGAAACAATGCATTTTAGTTGGAGAATTATAGAACTAATAGACAAGAGACTGACTGGAAAGGATGGAGCATGTAACACATTGGATAATCTTACTGAACCTGTACAATTAACAGTACCCTTACCGACCACTGGTTGGAAAGTGCCATATGCAGTCTGAATGGTGTCTGCTGGTGCTAGGTGAGTGTATGAAGAAAACTCACTAGCGTTTCCGGTCACATGTCGAGATGCTCCTGAGTCGATAATCTAGTCTGACGTTTTAAGGGAAGACATAGATGCAAGAGCGAGTACTCGTCGGTACCTTCTGATGGGTGAGCATACATAGCGGCGTTGCCTCCGAAGAATGGGGTGGATGTCTCCTCTGCTCCGCTCCTCCTGTCTCCTTCGGTCGACGCTCTCTGCTTTCTCTCCAGCAGGTCCAGCAGTGCCTGATCCTCCTCAGTAAAGGTGCCACCAGCTCCTCCATTCCCTTCTGCCACCAGCAAGTTTGCCCAATAGCCTCCTCGGCCGCCTCGTCGGCTTCCTCGACCACGTCCACGTCCAATATATCCTCGTCCTCGTCCACCACCTGAGTCTCCCTCCTTAGGTGGTTTGGTACAAGCATATCGATGATGGTCCATCTTTCCGCAGTTGTAGCACTGCCGATTGTGTTGCCAGAGCTCTCCCTTGGATCCTGTGTTGCCCGAGTTAGCAGTTGCTAGTGCTGACTTTGTTTCGGGGGGGAGGGGGGCCACCTGTCCCTGTCTGTAGTCTGATCCGCGTCTCCTCCTGGATCATGGTTGAGATAGCCTCCTCAAGACTAGGGATCTCTGGTTGGGCGAGTAAGGCTGTCCTCTGTGCAAATGCGGCAGTCAGCCCTTTGAGGAATTTTATCGTCCTCTCCTGCAGACACACGTCTCTCCTTGCACTTCGGGTCCCCGCAGCTTGCCCGTTTCGAGGAGTGATCATAATCCAGCCAGAGATGCTCCAACTCCGTAACGTACTCTTGCACCGTTTTCTTCCCTTGTACGGTGTCATCGATCTCCCCTTTTATCTGGAAGATCCGTAGGTTGTTTTCCACGCCATCATAGGTTCTCCTCAACTTCTCCTATACGTCTTTCACCATCTCAATGCCATCTACTGTGGAAGCAATAGACTGGACTAAGGAATTGAGAAGCCATATGTAAATCACCATATGAGTGGATTTTCACTCGTCGCGTCCTGTCGAGCCCTCTTCCGGCTCTGTCTTCTCGTCCGTCAAGAATCTCTCCAGGTTCTTTCCTGCAAGGGTTCTTCTCATCCGTCGTGACCAATTCAGATAGACGGCTGGTCCATCCAACTTCAGATCGATGGAGGGTAGTTCCAACTTTGGCGGCGCTCGTGTCATGCTATCACTAGCCGACACCTTTATCAACTTCATCAACGTCGCCACATCGTCAGCATCCAGCTTCTTGAGGATCGCCTCCATCGATGCTTCTTCTCGATCACGTCACACTTGCTCCACGACTCACGCTTGTCCTCGTCGTCCTCTCCTAAATTCGAATATGTCTGGTTTCATCGGATCTAGGCATCATCTGCATCTTCTTGAGAATCTCATATGAGATAAATCTTCAAGAACGATTTTAGGCTTCCCTACACTGTAGGTGCCACAGATGAAATAAATCTCAAGTTTAGGCTTACCTACACCGTAGGTGCCACATATGAGATAAATCTCAAGTTTAGGCTTACCTACACAGTAGGAGCCCTAAAAGTGGTGTGCACGGAGGAACCCACAGCAGCAGCGGCGGCAGCAGCAGCCGCAGCAGTGTCACAGACGCAGCGGCAGCGGCTCAGCGGCGGCTGCAGCGACAACGGGAGCGGTGCAGCAGTGGCAGCGGCACAGCCGCAGCGGCAGCGTGGGGAGGGGAAAAAGGGAGGGCGAGGTTAGGGGTAGGGTTTGTGTGAAAAAGGTGGCTCTGACGGTATTCTAAGCAAGTTTAGGCTCTGATACCATGTAGAGTTTTTAAGTAATTAATTATTATTGGAATAGAGACTACATATATAGGAGAGGCTAGCCTCCTCTCCTATCATTCTAGGCAATGTTGGACTAAAGTCCAATAACACTTAACACATATATCAACAATAATCAACTATGCAGACCTGTAGATTGAAAAGGTTCCCCAGAAAGCTCGAGTAAAAATTTACAAGTGGCTTTCAATCTGGAGCCAACACTCTGAGCTGTTTTGGAATCTCTAGCCTAGTATGGAATTTCTGCTAAAACCTAGACAACCAGTAACCGGGGAAACCTACCTTATTATATCCTGATTAAACTATTCTATCCCTGGCCAACACTTTTGTGCTATTCCTAGACAAGAAAGAGTCCAGATGAAGGTTGGATCTGATCATATTTGCTACAAAGGATTCATTCATGTTTGAGGCACACCATAAGCTAAATAACCAAAATAAGTTTATGCCTCTGTGCTGATCAAGTACTGCTATGTCTGTTGGTGATTTTGCCTCTTATATTAGTTCAAGTCAAAGTTAATCTCACATATTTTAATTACCTTAAAATTTGCTCACTTTTATGCAAATATGGTCGACAATGTTTACAGAGTGCTGTGCTTGGTTGAAGTTCTTTCATTTATCCTCTTTCACTTCAGTTCATCTGAATTCTTCTAATCTAGTATTTTGTGTAGGCTATGGCTATCAACATCTTCTTGAAATTTGATCTGATCGATATTTCCATACATGAACTAGTACAGTAACTGACACTGTTTAAATATACAGGTTCTATTGTGCATGCTTCCAAATTATCACCATCATGTGCGAACGTATGAGAATACACTCATAACTAAATTTTTCGGTCTCCACAGAGTGATACCCTCTAGTGGTCAAAAGGTAATAATACCCAGATTGCACTATGGCTTGGTTCTGAAGTGAATTTTGTATCGAGTAAAGGCTCCACTTAATATTCTTTCCACTTGTCTTACATTTGTCTTTTACCTTTATTTTGGAAATTTTATATGGACTCCTCAAGATAAATATAGGCTCATGTTCCTTCTCTATTGCAGTTCCGATTTGTAGTGATGGGAAACATGTTTTGCACAGAATTGAGGATTCATAGAAGATTTGACTTGAAAGGATCATCCCTGGGCCGTTCTTCAGAAAATGTTGAAATAGATGAAAACACGACCCTTAAAGATTTGGATCTAAACTACTGTTTTTATTTGGAGCCTTCCTGGAGGGATGCTTTATTGAAGTAAGGAATCTTCTTATCTAACTGATTGCATTTGCTTGTTCTTTGTATTAAAAGAAAGTTTGCATGATTGATAAGTCAAACACACTACTAAAATATTTACTTTGTTCGAGTAGTTTAGTATGTGTATGGTTTCTTAGGTACCTTTTTCTGTGCGTCTTTGTAACTTGTGTGTGTCGAAGGTGGGATTTCCATTTTCTTGAAGCTTCATAATAGTTAAGAGTATTTTATCCAAATAAATGCCTCACTGCATCCCTGAAATTCTCCAGTACTTCATCAACGATGAACTAACAATTCCGTGTAGGTCTTGACATATGTATTATTTTTCTAAAAATTAAATCTTATGTATTATTTTTTGTTTCCGTTAATTTCAAGGACATGTCCCTTGACAGAGCTGAATGCAAGAAAAAGATCCAAACAGCCGACCCCAGAAAATTAGGTATAAAAGCTTTGTTGTTGTTGTTACACTCCTAGGAAGCTAGCACTGGCTTTCATCTTGGGTAAGATGAGGGTAATCTTTTCAGAGGGTGAGTGAATGGAGACTGGCAAATACATTGCCTAGGAGTGATAGATTGTTGGAGTTTCTGGAACTAGATCAAGCAATCTTGGACTCGGGGAGTTGGCTAATGTTTATAGAAATGGCCCTCTATAGTGGTAGAAAGGATTGATGTAGACAACCTACAAAGTTCGGGACTAAAGGCTTTCTTCTTGTCATGTTATTAGTTAATTTCTGAAATTCATCATGTTATTTCATATCTCATTTTGTTGCATGGTTTGTATATTTGACTTCCTATTTCTTGGGATACTTCATGACTATTACTATATTTTCCGCAGGCAGATTGAGATTGATAGTAAATTTTTGGAAAAACAGCATATAATGGATTATAGCCTTTTGTTAGGTGTCCATTATCGAGCTCCCCAACATCTGCAAGCAGTTGGATCATTCCATAAAAGTTTGACAGCAGATGGTCTTAGAGTCCTTTCACAGGAAGGTGCTTACTATTCCTTTCTCATCCTTGCATGTTTTGTGCCCATAAGTTATTCTCTCTCCAAACTTAATATTAATTTTTTAGACCCACAATCTAAGTTTTATTGTCTAAGAAAGAGAGTCCATGCTTTAAGCCTGGCATTACGTTTTTCTTTATTCATTAACACAAATACCTGTCTGAGGTTCTAAAAATCATTGCATTATGTTTATCTTCTTGTCTGAGGTTCTAAAAATCATTGCATTATGTTTATCTTCTTTCCTTTTCGCCATTTGATACATTGCAAATAAAGTAGTATTTTAAAACCTAAGATACTTGAGGAAGTGTATATGACATGTATCTTTAAGTATCAGACTTTGAGTATTTTATATGAATATGGCACAACAATTGAAATATCAGCAACATATTTGAGAAGGCTTCATTGGTAAAATTGCCTGGACTTTTTAACTAGTCCTCAACCAGGTGTAAGCCTTCTAACTTGTCACGAAGGGATCAATAGGCAAGAGGAACTTGTGAAATTGAGTCGCTATACCTTGAAAGATAGTTTTTTTTTTTACTTTTTTTTGGTTACAATGGTTATTCTCATGCGACCAAAGAGTACTAGCCCTCCAAAATTCTTATGAAATAACAAAAAAATCTAGTAGTGGAAGATGATAAAATTTCTATCAAGATATTTTATCATCCCTAAGGCAAAAAAACCATATTGAGACACGATTTCTGAGTAGGTCATATACAAGGTGTTGAGAGTATCTGAAATATCAGCTTTTATTTCTCAGAAAACCATTATAGGGAGAACATTTTAAGCAACTGCCTAAGCCAGCTTGGTATTTTAGTAACACAGTCTGTACTTAGAGATATTAAACTTTTTCCCTTTAACTTTATGCTCTTTGAAATATGTAATACTTCGTTGGAGTCAAATCAATAATTGTTTCATCTAGTTGAAATTCAAATAATAAGAGAATGTTTCTGTAGAAAATAATTGTTGGGATAATTTTATTGATGGACTACTTCACTATATATAGGGAGTCTAGCTCCTCTACAAACTACATATTCCGATGTGGGACTAAAAGTCCCTTATTGATTCTCAACACTCCCCCTCAAGATGGGCGATAGATATTGATCATCCCCATCTTGTTACATAGCTTCGTCAGACTTAATGAACTAAGGCCCTTAGTCAGACAGTCTGCAACTTGTTCTTCTGAGCGAACATGGTCAATCTTCAGTATCCCTTGTTCCAGCTTCTCCTTGATGAAGAATCGATCAATCTCGATGTGCTTCGTTCTGTCGTGCTGAACTGGATTGTTAGCTATACTTATTGCAGCTTGACTATCGCTCAGAAGACGCAATGGTGCTCCCTTATCCAGCTTCAACTCTGTCAGCAATGCTTTTACCCATAGCAACTCTGATACTCCCAGAGCCATTGCTCTGTATTCTGCTTCAGCTGTCGACCGTGCTACCACAGACTGTTTCTTGCTTCTCCATGAGACCAGATTTCCTCCTACAAAAACACAGTATCCTGTGGTAGACCTTCTGTCGTCTATGCAGCTCGCCCAGTCTGCATCACAGTATCCCTCAACTTCTATGCGTCCATTCTTCTTGAACCATAGTCCCTTTCCCGGCGTTCCTTTCAGATACCTCAAGATCTGAAATACTGCGTCCATATGACCCTTTCTTGGATCATGCATGTAACGATTCACTACACTCACCGCAAATGAGATATCAGGGCGAGTGTGTCCCAGATAAATCAATCTCCCTACAAGTCGTTGATATCTTTCACGATCAACGGGCTCTCCTGCTTCTGCTCCCAACTTGTACTTCTGGTCAATTGGAGTGACCGCTGCTTTGCATCCCAGCATCCCTGTCTCCTTCAGCAGATCTAGTGTGTACTTTCTCTGTGAGAGAACAATTCCTTGTTCGCCTTTACACACCTCGATACCTAGAAAGTACCTCATCGCTCCTAAATCCTTCACTTCAAACTCCTTTGCGAGTTTTGACTTCAGTTTAGTGATCTCGACTTCATCATCACCTGTGATCACTATATCATCCACATATACAGCAAGTATAGTGATGTGGCCTCTTGCATGCTGGAGGAAGACCGTATGATCTGCATTTGTTTGACGGTATCCCATGCCTGTAACAGCCTTTCTGAATCTGTCAAACCAGGCTCGAGGAGATTGCTTGAGCCCGTATAGCGACTTCTTCAGTTTACACACCTTTCCTTGCGACGTCCCTCCGTTTGACGCCGTCGCGTAGCATCCTGGCGGGAGTTCCATGTATACTTCTTCTTGCAGGTCCCCATGAAGAAAGGCATTCTTCACATCCAGCTGGTACAGCTTCCACCCATAATTTGCTGCAATGGAGACCAGAGTTCTCACGGTGCTCATTTTTGCTACTGGGGCAAACGTCTCATCATAGTCTATGCCATATGACTGTGTGAATCCTTTTGCAACCAACCTCGCCTTGTATCGCTCAACCTTTCCTTCTGGCGTCTCTTTCACTGTGTACACCCATTTGCATCCCACAGCTTTCTTCCCTTTGGGTAATGGAACCAACTCCCATGTCTTATTTTTCTCTAGTGCCCCAAGTTCTTCCATCATTGCAGCTTTCCACCTTGGATCTTTCTTTGCTTCCTGCCAACACTTGGGCAACGAAGTAGAGTCTAACGATGAAATGAAGGCTCGATAATTCGAAGAAATGTTAGAATAAGACAAGAAGTTGGCAATGTCATGTTCGTAATCATCAAAACGAGCAGGAGCCTTACCCGCATTGATGCGAGAAGATCTCCTTAAGGGAGCAATAGATGGTGGAGAGATCATACCATCCGAGTCAGAGAGATCCGCATCAGAATCCGAGTGATTCAGTGCGGGGGCAACGTCTTCAGGAGGTGGGGCAGGAGTAGACGAGGGACTTGGTACAGTAGGCACAGGGCACGGCATAGGCACAGTACTGGACTTCTGTTGTCTCCTTCTGTAGACTTGGAGCTCCTTTTTCCTTGTCTGCTGCTCCCCCTGTGTAACATATGGATCTTCTTCTTCAGTTTCTGTGTCTGAGTCACTGTGCTCTCCCCCTTTCGTCCAGTTTTCTACAACCGGACACGGAACCGATCCGACGACCACATTTGGGTGTATTATCTCCCCCTCACATCGAACACCATCTGTGTTAGGTGTGTCACCAAATGCGGAACCTTCATCCAAACCATAGTATGGTTCGAGTTCTCGGAAAGTAACGTCCATGCTGACAAACATCTTCCGCTCGACTGGATTCCAACAGGCATAACCCTTCTGAGTCGCCGTGTAACCGACAAAGATACATTTAACTGCCCGAGGATCCAGTTTGCCAACGCCTGGCCGATTATCCTGGACAAAGCATACACATCCAAAAACTTTTGGTGGAACAGTGTATGTATTGGCTCCAGTAAGCATCTCCAATGGTGTCTTCCAGTCCAATACCTGAGACGGCATTCTGTTGATGAGATAAGAGACCGTTAATATAGCCTGCCCCCATAAGTGCTTCGGGACATTCATAGCCAGCATCATCGTCCGTGCAACTTCCAGCAAGTGTCTGTTCTTTCGTTCCGCCACACCATTTTGAGCCGGAGTATAAGCACATGAAGTTTGATGAAGTATTCCATGAGTTGAAAAATACTCAGCAACCCGCTTATTCGTATACTCCGTCCCATTGTCGGATCGGAAACACTTAATCTTAGCGCCATATTGTGTTTCCACTCGTCGATGAAAATCCTGAAAGGCCTCAAGGACGTCACTTTTATTTTTCAGAAGGTAGACCCATGTCACACGGGTATAACAATCAATAAAGGTGACGAACCATCGAAAGCCGTTAATCCCGGTTGTAGGACAAGGGCCCCATACGTCTGAATGTATCATGTCAAAAGCAACTGAACTCCTATTCCCTGTGCTCACATACGAGCTTCTGGTATGTTTTCCCAAAGCACAAGCATTACAAAATAACTTCTCTTTATTAGCCCTTTGATATAAGGACGGATACATTCGACCAATAACCGGAAAAGAGGAATGACCGACACGCTGGTGGTGGAGTAGCAAGTCGGCTTCAACACTGCGACAGGAAGCTTCAGGTGATGCGTCTGCTACCAAGGATGCCAATGCTTTGTCCAGTCCAGTCCTGTCTAAATACCACAGCCCCTTATGCCATGTGCCAGTCCCAAGTCGTCGTCCTGTCCCTTTCTCCTGAAAAGTCACCTGAGGAATGTCAAAGGAAACAGTACAGTTAAGATCAAGTATAAAGGCACTAATGGATAGAAGATTGACAGGAAAAGATGGAGCATGAAGGACATTGGTTAGAGTGATGGAAGGGGCGCATGCGACAGTGCCTTTACCCATTACAGGGTTGGATGTACCATCAGCGGTCTGAATACTCTCCGGCAATGGTAGGGGAGTATATTCCCGAAACGCATCACGGGACCCCGTGACATGGCGAGATGCCCCAGAGTCCATAATCCATCCTGGCTGATAGATAGATGCAAGAGCACGTGCAGAATCATCGTTGCTGGTTTGGGCAAAGCAAGTGAAATGATCTCCCGAGTTTGAAGATGCCCCAGGACTGTCGGCCGCACCCAGCTTCGTGCCACGCAACTTCTCAAGGAACTCCCGCTCAAGCGGGGTTATTTCAGCCAGGTGATGCTCTCCCCCGTCTTCCGCCAGATTTGCTTTGTGGCCACCCCGTCGACCAGCATATCCTCCTCTACCACCACGTCGGCCTCCACGACCCCGTCCTCGATCAGTAGACTGACTGCGCAAGGGCTTTGGACAAAATCGGATGTAATGTCCGGAGTCACCACAATTGTGACAAACACCACCCATAGATGGAGGTTGATTGAAGGCAGCAAGGGCAGACTTTTCAACCGTGGCTGACTCCCCCTGGGAGGAGCCCTTGTTGGGCATCAACTTCAGTCGAGCTTCTTCCTGTGTCATGACAGCGATAGCTTCTTCCAAGGTCGGGAGCGTGGTTTGGGAAAGGAGGATATTCCGTCGCTGCTCAAATACAGGGTGTAGTCCCTTCAGGAATTTCATCATACGCTGCCGGAAAATATAAGCCAGGAACGTCTGAAAGTACTTTGCGAAGGCTGGTTCGACTTGTGCATCATCCATCCCAAGAGGATCATAATGATCCAGATCAGACCAATACTTCTTCAATAGGGCCGCGTACTCAGAGATGGTACGGTCATCTTGGGCCACCCTATCGAGTTCATCTTGCAGTTGAAAGACTCGCATAGGGTTGCCGGAGCCGGAGTACATATCTTTGAGAGTCTGCCATATATCAGCAGCAGCCTCCATAGCCTCGACATTGCCCGACACCTGGTCGGTTAAAGAGGCAGTCAACCACCCAGCCACGACGTTGTTGACAATCTCCCACACAGCAAACTCCTTCGTGGAGTGATCTGCTAGCGCCTTTGCTTGGCCAGTGACATAGCCAACCAAGCCACGTCCCTTCAGTGTCCTCATTGCCTGCCGCGACCACTTCAAGTAGTTGGAAGTACCTTCCAACTTCGTCTCCAGTTTCTCCAGCTTCCCCATTTTGTAAGGCGACGGATCCACATCAGTATGGATCACACGTGGGTTTACCTCGGTTAATCTCTTGGATAAGATATCATCAACCAAGGCCTTCATCTCATCGGCCGTCAGTTTGCCACTGATCGAATCCATGGCGTCTGCAACTTTGAACTCAATTTGTCGTCTTCTTCGTCGTCGTCGGAGTCTGCAACTGACCCAACGTCGTCGTCTTCGCCGTCTTCGTCGCCTTCGTCGTCGACGTCGTCGTCTTCAACGTCAGAGACTTTACTAATGCGCTACTAACTTGGCCAGCACCGGCGCGCGCATGTAAAGTGAACACGTCAGGTCACCAGAGAAGACATGATCAGTCTCTGCATAGATCCTGATGTGAAGAAGGAATAACAAATAAAGCATTTGTTAGTTCCAAACGGCGTAAGCACGGAACAGAGTTGGTGCAAATAAAGATTTGACAGCCGTCTCTATTCGAAATACGCTTCTTTTTTTTTTTTTTTTTTTTTTTTTTTTTAACAGCTAGGGTTAGGGTTTGATGGGGCTGCTAGATCTAGGCTTAGGGTTTCCATAAAAAAAACTAGGGTTAGGGTTAGGGTTTGGGGGGTACTGCTACAGTGGGGGGGCGAAGGGGGGGGGAGGGGGGGTACTGCGACAGGGGGGGGGGGGGGGGCGGGGGGTTCTGGTACAGGGGGGCGGGGGGGGGGGGGGGGGGGATCTGCTACAGGGGGGGGCGGGGGGGGGGGGGGGGGGGGGGGGGGGGGTTCTGCTACAGGGGGTCGGGAGGGGGGGGGGGGGGGTTCTGCTACAGGGGGCGGAGGGGGGTTCAGCTACAGGGGGGCGGGGGGTGGGGGGTTCTGCTACAGGGGGGCGGGGGGGGGGGGGGGGGGGGGGGGGTTCTGCTACAGGGGGTCGGGAGGGGGGGGTTCTGCTACAGGGGGTCGGGAGGGGGGGGTTCTGCTACAGGGGGCGGAGGGGGGTTCAGCTACAAGGGGGAGATCGGCTATAGAGAGAGAGAGAATAAATTTTTGGTTTTTTGGTGGAGAGAGAGAGTTATGGCTCTGATACCATGTAGAAAATAATTGTTGGGATAATTTTATTGATGGACTACTTCACTATATATAGGGAGTCTAGCTCCTCTACAAACTACATATTCCGATGTGGGACTAAAAGTCCCTTATTGATTCTCAACAGTTTCTTTCTTGACTAAACCAGCTCATTTTACTTGAACATGTTATGCACAACCTTATCGATTATGATTGTGATGGGTTAAAAAGGATAAACATGCCGAGTCATCTGTTCTTGTCTGATACAACAGTGACACACCGACACAAGTTCTGTCTGTGTCCCCGAGTCCATATCATGTTGTGTTATGCAACATAGTTTAAATGAAATTTGTCCACAAAAAAATAAAAAATAAAAAATAAAAATAAAAATGAAATTCATTAAACACTATGAAGTAATCTATTGCTTTCGTGCCTGTCCGATTACAGATGCCCAAGAGGATGAGATTTCTAACTACCCACAAGGCCTTGTCTTGATTCCTCGGGGAAGTGATGAGAACAGTGTTGTTGTGGGCCCTCATATAAGAGGTAGCCGCTTGAGAGCATCGGCTGCTGGTGATGAGGAAGTGGATCTTCTACTTCCAGGCACAGCCAGGTGAGTTCCTTGTTAGCAATTCGGCCAACGGAAAAAATTCGGGACGGCAAAAGTACGAGTATAAATCGGCTCAGTGCAAATAAAATACATTTAAAAATTCGGTCAAATATTAGAAAAATAAAAATATTGAGGTTAGAAACTTCACATTCTTAAATATGTTGTCAAATTTGATTAATTAAACAGGTTTTCAGCATGTTTATTGTGCCAAAATTGTCAATAATTTACACAAACACGTTTAAAACTTCGCATGCTTAAAATTTACGTACTGATTTGGATCTGTCAAAAGTACGCAAGTATTATACGTTTATGAAAGATACGAAAAAATTCGCGTATAATATGAGTTTTATTCGGGTGATTGCTAACAAGGGGTGAGTTTTCCATACTCTTTCAGTCATTACATCTTTGACAATAATCATTGACTCTCCTTAAAAGAGATCAAACTACTAACATTCCCTTCTGCGTAAGGATTCCCTGGAATTTTCTTTAAAAAGGCGCATTCATAGATTTGGAAAAACATAATGTAGCATATCATTTGATTACTCAGAGTAATCTTTTGTGGTTATTTTCTTAACTTTGTAGATATAAATTATGTAGTATATGACCAAATATATAGTCGTTTCCTGTTCACTGAAGTAAAATCAAGCCACTCATCTCTTTTTCATTCTCACATGCATTTCTGATTGAATTCTTTTCTGAAACAATGGCAAACGTTCTGCATCTTTTCCATATTTCGGTATTTGGCCACCCGTCGAATCTTATTCTTCTGGATATTGTTTGCCAGGCTTCAAATCCAACTTGGAGTTAACATGCCAGCAAGGGCAGAGCACATTCCGACAAACGATGGAACCCAGATGTTCCACGAGGTGTACGATGTGGTGCTCTACCTTGGGATCATCGACATATTGCAGGACTACAACATGAGCAAAAGAATCGAGCACGCCTACAAATCTCTCCAGTTTGACTCCCTCTCCATCTCCGTAGTGGATCCCCAGTTCTACTCGAAGCGCTTCTTGGACTTCATCCAGACAGTTTTTCCTGTAAATCCTTAGAGCAAGCTCAGATCCGAACCATTGCTATCCATAGAAAGTCAGGTTTTAGGAAATAACATTGTTGTAACATCTTGAATTGGAAACTGAATGTTTTTATCTGTATACTAGATTTCTTTGATGCCAGTTAATTTGTTTTCCAGCAAGTAAACCAGTAATGCATAGTTGTGTGATCAGAATGAAGTCCGGTTAATGCCTAAGTTCAAAGCATGATTCAGAAAGTCTGAGAAAACTCTGTTACAGAACTTAGCGTGGAGGCAGAGTAAGGGTCTGCTTGGCAATTGTAGGGACAGCGATTATGAGGTGTTTTTAGAGTACCGGTTATGAGCGGCTTGGTAATTCACTAAGCGGTTCTGAGATTGTTTTTTACACGAATAAAATTAAATAGGGAAGGGTATTAGTAGTTATAATTATATATTTTTGGTGAGGATATAAATGAAATAAAATAATAAAATTTCTCAAAATTCACCAATTTGGCGTGTTTATAAAGCCACCCAAATTTATATTACACCGTTTGGGGAGTTTTTTAAGATGACTAAAACCGGTGTCTATCCAGAACCGGTAAGCAGACCCTAATTTGCAGAGGGGTGGAAATCCTTTTTTGAGTTGACTAAAACCGGTGTCTATCCAGAACCGGTAAGCAGACCCTAATTTGCAGAGGGGTGGAAATCCCTTTCATAAGAAAGGAAAGCAACACTAGCGTGCAGTTTGACGTGAATGATAGAAGAATATTTGATTGTAGGGAAGAATATCCATCAACAATGCACAAATTTTCAAAACACAATGACGGAAGCAATAACTTCTAAAATGCAATCTTCCACATGCTTTGAAAACGGTTCCAGTATTGAACTAGTTTTTCAATTGTATTTAAACTAAAAATATGGTATTATCTAAACATATATTTAAAGTTCTACAAATGACAAAAATTTAATAAAAGATATTCAAATCATATTTAAAATATATTAATTTAATTTAAATTTTATGCAATTTTTAATAATATCAGAAAAAAAGTTTAATACATATATATATATGTTTATATTTTCAATAAACGATTTGGGGAAGATGGTTAGTTTCGTCAAGTTGAGGGTATCAAGTTAAATTTTTTGAATAGTTGAAGGTATCGAGTTATAATCTAGCCTAAAATATATATATATATAAGTAGTATGTGTCCAAGCAACCACTAATTAGTCAGTCTAATTAAAATTGACAAAATTATATAGGCACTCCACATTTTACTTCAGGACAGTCCAACTTAGTGTAAATTTTACTCAGGACAACCCAAATTTTACTTTGGGCTGCTCAACCTCCCTTTAAGACTGTCAATCAAATCCAAACTAACCAATCCTTTATGATTGCCTAACATAAAGTAGGACTGTCAGTCATACTTTATGTTAGGACTGCCAACTTTGTTGGCAGTCCAAATCGTTGGCAGTCTAAATCATCGAAATATGTGGACTGTTCTCAAGTAAAATTTTAGAATGACAAATTTGTAAATAAAGGCAAATTATAAGGGCACAGCCTTTTTTACTCGGGGCTATCCAGGATTAGGGCTAGCCAGGCTTTGAGGAACTTTTACTCGGGCTGTCCAAAGTTTTCACTCAGGGGGCTGTCCAAACCCCACAGGCCCCCCAAACCCGAAAATCTGTATCATTTGAAATTTTCCGTCTCTCTCTTCACAAACCCTATTTTCCCTCCTCCTCTTCTTCTTCTTCTCCACGATTTCCCACTCCTCTCTCTCCATTTCTTTTACGCAATTGTCACGGTTAGGGTTTCGATCCTCATCTCCGCCATTTCCTTCGTCTTCACCATTTTCCAACATCTCTCCCTACGATGGCACGCAAACGTTCCTCTCAATCAAGGTAAGAAACCTAATACGTTGTCAATTCCCCCCCAAAATCTTATTAATTTAGTTCGAACAACCCAAGTCAGTTCCTCTCGACTCGACGACGACTGTCCATGTTTCTGGCACTCCTATGTACTGTTAGGACTGCCAGAGAGAGGGGCAGTCGACTTGTACAGCAAGTATTACAAAGGACTGTTGCACATTGTGGCAGTCCTATACGCATAAAGGACTGCCAGAAATAGAGGCAGTCCTTTGTAATACTTGCTGTACAAGTTGACTGCCCCTCTCTCTGGCAGTCCTAACAGTACATAGGACTGCCAGAAATAGAGGCAGTCTAAGTGTACAGCAAGTATTACACAGGACTGTCGCACTTTGTGGCAGTCCTTTATGCGTATAGGACTGCCACTGTGCGGCAGTCCTGTGTTATACTTGCTGTACAAGTGGACTGCCCCTTTTTCTGGCAGTCCTAAGAGGACATAGGACTGCCAGAAAGAGCGGCAGTCCTGAATTGGCAGTCTTGTTTGATGTTTGCTAAGTATTAATCGATTGATATTAAATATTCGTAGTCACGACCCGACTCCGAAGTCGAAGGACGTTGACGTCGAGGGTGGAAGAAAACGGCCTACCGCATCGGAGCGGAAGGCACGTGAAGCTGAGCGGGTTCGCGAAAAAACCAATAACGATAAGTGAACCGGCGGCACCCTCTCAGACTGCACCACGTCGAACCAAACATGTTGCAAGTAAATCGAAGCAACAGAAGACTCGTCCTGATTCCCCCTCCTCCGATGAGGATTTGCCCATTGTTCCCATTGTTCATAGAGGGGGGGACGATGGTTCCGGACCTTCTGACGCGAACGCCGCTTCTGATAGAGCTGATCCGGAAGTGAGGCCAATCGGTTGCTCACTATTGACGTCCCTGCCTAACCACATATCTTACCAAATTTGGAAGGATCCGGCAAGTTCACTACCTTAGATATTTACATTTCTTTCGTAAAATAGTAGTTACATTTTATATTTATAGTTTCTTTATATTGTTTTATTTTCAGAAAAGTTCGCATATCTTGCGGGTCATTAACCACGCTAAGATGTGCAGTACATGAAATTTTGACAATTTGAAAGAAGGTGTGAAGGCCAAAATCATCCCCACTGGGTTGCAGCATATTGCGAAACACTCGTACAAGATCTTGGATCACGCACTGATCTCTGCGTTTGTGGAGCGGTGGCATCCCGAAACAAACAGTTTCCATTTCTCTTTCGGGGAGTCGACGATCACCCTCGACGACGTCCACTACTTTTTGGGACTTAGAGTTGATGGTGGTCCAATGCTCATGAATTATGATACGGGTGACTTTGAGATGTATGACGAGATGGTGGAATTGGTCTCCAATGCACTCGGTATTGAGGCAGGGAATTTTGTTAGTCTCCCCGAGTTTAAGAAGTTGTACGGAGTTCCTTTGAGTTTTCTTAGGAATGCACACATTGATGATGATGACGATGAAGACGACCGCCTTCTCCGGGATTTTTTTTTCGGCCACATTCTTCTTTCTTTCGATGAAGCCTAAATGTTCCACCTCTTTCGCATCCAAGATCAGCAGTTTTACGACACGACGGGCCTCGTAATGACCGTGAAATGACAAGGACTGTGTTTACTTGCCTTCCAACTTGTCTGCACCATTCTAATGCTTCTTCATAAGATTCAAATGCGACATCCGTTGAGAATATATTACTCAAGTCAACGAAAATAGGAGGTGGTGGGCCCTACATTTAATTTCAAAAAAAATGCCAATCACAATTACAACCAAAATTACAAAGAAAATTGCCCTTCCTTCAAGACTGTACAACAGGACTGCCAGACATTCTGGCAGTCCATCGTGTTTTACAGACTGCCAGAAAGTCTGACAGTCCCGTTTTACACTACTTCTTAACAAAGACTGCCAATTTTTGTGGCAGTCCTACGTGTTTAAAAGACTGCCAGCAAGTCTGGCAGTCCTACTTAACACTAGTTCTACATATTGACTGCTGAGTTATATGGCAGTCCTACGTGTTTTATGGACTGTCGGAATGTCTGGCAGTCCAACTATACAGTATTTCTACATATAGACTGCCGCATAATCTGGCAGTCCTCGATACTTCTTCGACTGCCATGTTTTGCGGCAGTCCAATTTTACACTAGTTGTACAAATAGACTGCCGCGTAATACGGCAGTCCTTTCTGTTCTATGGACTGCCAGAAAGTCTGGCAGTCCTCTTGTACAGTCGAATGCGTAGCAGTCGGTCGAAAATTTACCGAGAGTTCTTCGGGTGTTTTGTCGTGTTGTTCGGAAGATCCGGGTTCCTCGATTGATAGACGTGATCCACTTTCTTCCATAATTTATACATTGGGACAAAATATAAGATTACGTAAAAAAAAAAACCTCAGAAATTTTGTCGTTTAGTGGACGTCATCGTACCGAATATTCTAGGAATCTTCCTTGAAGATTCTTCTAGGGTTTGGAGAAATGTGGGGTTGAAAAATGTGTGGGGACCAGACCTAGGGTTTGGAGAAGAAAGAGGGAGAGAGAATGGAGAGTGAGGAAGAAAAGGAAAAAAAAAAATAAGAGTTAACTTTTATACCTATAACTTGGATAGCCCTGAGTAATTTTTTCAGTGGCAAACTTGTAAATAATGAGAAACAGTCACTTGGACAGCCCCGAGTAAAAAGAGCTGTGCCCTTATAATTTGCCTAAATAAATTGAAAAAATTTGTACTGTCCGAGTCGAGGTGACAATAGAATTTGCCAAAATTTCAAAGAAATCCCAGCTTATAAAAATCCCACTTTTTTCTTTTAATTTATAATATTCAAAATTCAAACAGGAACAGAAAAGAAACTAACTCCTTTCCTTACAAACACACACGGGTCATCCCTTTTTCTCTCTCTCTCTCTCTCTCTCTCGCGGGTTTGGAGAATTTAGCCATTTCCCCCCAAATTTGAGGTCAATTTCTTCCTCTGATCTATCTGTTCCTCCTCCATTGCAGAGTGGTCGATCAATAACGGAAATGGGTCAGATCCAGTACTCCGAGAAGTACTTCGACGACGTTTACGAGTACAGGTCTTGTTCTTTCTTTCTTTCTTATGGAGAAACCCTAACCCTAATATTCTGAAATGTGGAAAAAATGGTTCTTTTTTTGTGATTTTTGGAGGGTTTTGTAGGCATGTGGTTCTTCCTCCTGAAGTGGCCAAGATGCTCCCGAAGAACCGACTCCTCTCCGAGGTGATTTCGCTTACTCTAGGGAAGAACAATAGTAATTTATTATTATTATTATTATTATTATTATTATTATTATTTTGAAATTTTAGATGGAATCCCTCTATTCTAGGGGTTAGTTTTTTGGGAATCTAGGAAGCATACATTCCTAAAATTGAGGCCGTGTTGTGTCGGACTGGACACATTGAACTCAATCTGAGTACTCCAAACTATACTAGGACACCAAGGTAGGTGCCATGTTTGTATTATTGTGTATCTGATGTGTCATGTCATATTTGTGTCTATGCAACATAGATTGGAATAAAATGGGAAATTAATTTTGTCATTTAGGATCTCCCTAACAATATTGGAGTAATATCAATTTGATTCTTAATTCTCTGTTCATTCTGGATTACTATATTGAATTATGTGTTTTTCTTTGTTTTTTTTTAATCTCTACAAAGTCATCATCTAAGTTGCATGGAAACAAAATAATGCATGGTACAACGAGGGTAGGAAAAGCCAGACTTTGTTGGTTTTGTTGCTTTTTTGGGAGCAACTTGTTGCTAATGTGATTCAATGTTGGTTTTCTAAGAATGTTGGATATATTCCTAAAATTGCAAAGAAGAAAAAAACCACAAAAAGTAGAAATAAAGAACGTAGAATAATGAGAATTCGAGGCACGTTATAGATGCCTTATAATAGGTTTTGCCCCCATGAACAATGCATCAAGGAAGATGACGAGCTACATCCGAAATAGAACAAATCCAATATTGATCCATGTCACCGTGCACCTGGTGGCGAATCGAAGACCGATTGACACGCCCTTGCTTGATGGAGAAGATGGGCGAAGAAGAAGTTTTTGGTTATGGAGGGTTTCTGAGTTTTGTCTTCTTTCTGAGATTTTTTTGAGTCGGAAGATGAAAAAATAGAAACATGTTTTGCAACCCGGATCCTTTGGAACGTTTCCAGGATTACCATGCCACTAATCCCTTAACGGGTTTATGCGAGATTTGTGGTAATGGAAGATCAACAATCGTAACTCAAACAAAATAAATAAAAAATAAAAAGGAGATAGAAGATTATTGTTTTACCACTGGCTCGGTCTGTGGCGCAAGCGTGCAAAGTGCTAAGTGCGCGTCTAATGAATGAACATTAAATGCGCACCCGTTTGTGGGTCGAACGAGGTACATGGGCTTCAATCCGTCACCCACAAAACTCACTTATCCAATAAAGTGAGTTTAGTACTTAAATCAAAGGAGAATGCTCTTTCATATCCGATGTGGGACTAAAATTCAAGGAGAATGCTCTCGAATGGGTTGCATGGCTCTGTTTTAGTGTGCCCTAGCTTATTGTTAGAATGGAATCATAGGATTAATCGAGTAAAATACAATGTTGATTGATGGTATGGCCTATGTTATCATCCCTCTAATTGTAGTTGTTGTCGGATTTTGAGTTTTGGAATACAGTCATAAACTTGATGAAGTATTTATTATTTATGCTATAATTACTATTTGATTTATATTCTTTGGATCTAAGGGGAAATACTGAGTTAAATAGAGGTGAATCTATGTTAAGTTTATTGGTGTATTTTCTTGAATTTTTTGTATGATGGAATCCTCGGTTCTATGGTTTTCTTGGTATAAGTGGGATACTTTGGTAGCTTTAGGATTTCCCTATTGATTTGATTCTTTGTTCATTCCTGATGACTACTGATGACTATTTTGAATGATGAGTTCTCTTGTTCTAGGGAAGAACCAGACTTATAATGGTTTTTTTTTTTTTTTTTTAAATTTCTCTCTACAAAGTACTGAAGTAGTCATAAAAAATACTAAGATGCTTCCAAGATTTGTCATCTATGTTGCACAGACATAAATATGATGCGATACGATGAGAGTACAACCACCTAGGGTTCACACAATACATATTTTGATGTGTATTACTGTATTTTAAGGATCTTAGCCGTGTCTAAGAGTATGCGACATGATAATGTTTTTTAGGGCATCTTAGGGGCTGGTTGGTGTTTAGAATTTGTAGAAAGTCTAGAAACACAAATAACTTGGAAAATTGAAGGAATTTAGAGTGATCCCATTTTACAAATCCTTTGAGTTCTTGTTCCCTAAATTATGATATGACGTTTTTTTTTTCCATTTCTTTACAGATTTTTATTTGTTTTGATTAGTTGCTATATTTAATAGGGAGTATAATTGTCATTTGCTATACTTGAACTAACCATTTTAATCCTTTCCCTTCCATTCCGCTTACCAAACGAGGCCCTAGTGTTTGGTTCAGGGAACCAAAAAAATTGCCCGACAGGAACTACTCATGTCCAGGTACTGGTCCCCTGGCCAGCTCAGAAAATTTACCCATCAATATCCTGCCTATGTTGTCATATCCCGATACGTATCATGTACATATCTTGTATCAATTTGCTTGATTATTGTATCACATATCATATCGTATCGAGTATCGTAAGAAACATAATCCATAGACGAATATATTGGAAAATTAACATAATATATAAGGATAAATTGAACATACTAAGCAACAAAAAAAGAGATCATCAAGCATCTATAAGTGACAATAAACAACCATTGTAAAGTTGACAACTAAAAGTGAAACTAAAGCAAAAGTTAGACAACCGTCATAAGTTCTTAACATCCATAGATTGTCCATTCAATGTCATTATGTAACTAATAGAAACAGTTGCATTTCCTTTCCTTTGGGAAATTATAATTTCCATTGATTTTCCTTTCCGATGTTTGGAAGTGCCAAGGAATTTGGAAAGGAAAGTGAATACTTCACTGTGGAAAAGTGATTCCTTGCTTGGATGGTGGAATCACTTTCCCCCCTAATTTTCCTTCCATTGGGAATCACTTTCCTTTCCTCCTCAATTCCCTTGGCACCCAAACATAGGAAAGTAATCACTTTCCTTTCCAACCCGGTGATTCTGCGAACCAAACGAGGCCTAGAAGTAGGCCAGTTCCCTTAGGTTCCAAGTAGGTTCCTGTTACCAAACAGGCCCTTGTTATTTGACTGGAATTATAGGATTGATCGAGTAAATTAGAGAAATACAATATTAATTGATGTTTTTCCCAATGATATTATCCCTTTATCTGGATTCTAAGTTCTTGAATTTTGAGTCAGACTTGATAAAGTATTTATGTTTGTTATAATTTCTTTTTTATCTATATCCCTTGGGGACCAAAGGGGGATGATGAGTTAACTAGAGGAGCATCTATGTTAAATTTGTTCTTTAGGAATGGTTTCTCGATGGAATATCATCTATAATAGCTGTTTTAGCGATTGACAAACATTTCGGTTTCTTTCCATGCAGAATGAGTGGCGTGCAATCGGGGTTCAGCAGAGCAGGGGGTGGGTTCACTATGCGATCCACCGCCCGGAGCCGCACATCATGCTCTTCAGGAGGCCACTCAACTACCAGCAGCAGCAGGAGCAGGCTTCTGCCACTCAGTTGCTTGTGCAATGAAATACACTAACCATCTCAGATATGGCTGTCTTTGCCGGAACTGCTGTGGAGCTTTGTCTGTCTTGTGTCCTGTTGAAATCTGGATGTTGTTGAACTATCATCTCAATATGTAGTTTGGTGCTGAATCTTGTTGTGGATCGATGTTGAAATTGATTTAGGAGTCGTTACAATATTATAAATACTTTCTCCTTTGTTGCAATGTTTTCGAATGGTTTAATTGCTTGATCTTGCTGAAAATTGTGTGATATTATGTCTCTGATTGCAGTCAAATATTTATTAATCAGTGACCTTCTGGTCTTGGGCTAAAGCTTGCCTATTGGAAATGGCATAACAGTACTCTTTGTTGTACGGTTACTGGGATTTAAATACTCTGGGACATGGATTAGATGCTTGAAGTATGTGAACGCTTGACTTTTTCTTGATCATTTGTGTAAGTTATGATGGTTTGATTACATGTTTAGATCTGGAGCTTGATACTTAGTAAGGCTGTTCTAGTTAGTAGGCAACTAGGGCTTCAATGTGTCAGGTTCGGGTTGAATTTATGCAATATCCAAACTTGAACCCTATAAGCTAATTGGGTTCAGATTATGGTTTGGGTCATATTATTTTTCTTCTATTTCGGATCACATCACTGGTTTAATAGACAATGCAAGAATTTAATTTGGATACTGATAGCTGCATAGTTCAAATGTTCAGTGAGCTAATTTATCTATTGCTGATGTTTTGAGCTTTTGATAAATGTCAATACTATGTATGGGAATGTAGAAATTCACTCGTACTCATCTTTTGATTTGGAAGTAGAGAGAATGCGTATGGTTTGATTCAACGTTCTTAATGGTGCTGACTAGGCGTTCCAAAAGGCTATGTTTCACCGTCTAATCCAAAGTCAAATATTTAATGTTGTGATTCGGAAAAAAAAAATAATGTTGTGATTCATAAACTATTTTGTAATTTTGTTAAGTTGCTTTATTGTTTTCTATTAGTAATTTGCTATAATTTCCTGCTCCAGTTCGAGAAAAAGAGCGAAAAAAGAAAGAAGCATATAGCAAACAAGTAAGCAAAGATTTCGGAGGAACCGGCTCCAAGAGAAATGAATGACGGAAGGATCCGATTCCAAGTGGCGCTGCTATTGTTAAAGTTACTCCATATGTAAAGACAAATCAAGATCAAACGAGAAGGAATAGCTATAGCAGCTTAGAGATCGAACCGTTTCTTATAATATACTTCAATTTATCCACTAGCATAAGCTTCGAGAGTCAAAATATTAATTATATAATTTCATCAATGTTAATTTGGGACAGAGAGCCACTTACACCAGAACTGTATAACTTGTAAAGAGGGTTGAGGTTTGAATATATACATCATTCCAGCCTTAAACACTTGTACAACTTAATTACTTGTGGAAACTAAACTCATTTTCTGAACATAATCTATTCTACTATATAATGTCAAAAGTTAGGCTTCACTGTAGAACTTTTTTTTCTTCCATAAATGCTCTTATATGTCTATTCTAATAAAGAAATATATATATTATATCAGGGGTAGTTAGATACTTACAATATCTAGCTTTTTAGTATTTCAATATATTAGTTATCTTTTGCTCTTTTCAAGCATATAAAAAGTTGATTAAAAGACAATTTTGAGTATCTTTTGCTCTTTTTAAATACATACAAATTAAGTTAAATAGAAGACAATTAAATTACGTACAACGTACATACATGTATAATGGTGTTAATTAATTGCACAATACATAGTTGTCTTATATTGTTTTAGCCCTTTCAAGGTTCATTTCATGAAGGTTAGTGAGTTGGACTTTCCGCCCCGAAACAAGAAAAAGAAAAAAAACAAAGGAATGAATCTTGACACAGTCCTCTTGATGTCTTCTATGTAGATATATGCATCTACGTTCTCCTACCATGAAATATATCTATAAAAGCCATCAAAAAGTTGTACTTAAACCCATCTCCTTCCTCTCGGTCTCCGTTGGGTGTTTGTGCATTGACAAACAGTACTATGGAGAGCTCAAAGAAAATCATCCTCCTCGTCCTCTCCATGTTGCTTCTCATATCCTATGGTTCTTTCTCAACTTAATTAACCTTCTCAATATATACTTACGTACTCAGAACTTTTTTTGGTAACATGTTGAGGATGCGCTATGTCTCCACATGCTAACTATATTCGATATATTGGCCTTGTTTTTTGTTTGAAGAGGATTTGGGAGTAATTAGTAGAGTCGGGGCGCAATGTTCCAGAGTGAGCAAGAACTTCGGAGCTCCTGTGTGTATCTTCGGCTCCGGGTGCTCCGGCATATGCCAAAGAGACGACGGCTGCAACTCCGGCAAGTGTAGCAGTGGCGACTGCGTATGTGATTGCCCGTGTAAGTAGTTAGGTTTCCTCGTGCGGGCACGACGAGGAGATGTTGCTTTGTGTCGTGTGATGATAGTTATAAAAAAATGTGTTCTAATTGTTGTTGGCGATACTATTTCTTCACCTTGAATTTGTCATTTATGTACTCCGCAACAAAGTTAATGAATAAAAAGAAAGAAGAATACTATTTTTTTATACCTCCAAGATATTCTTTCAAACTATTCTTTCTTATGTGGCACTGAGCTGACAGTTTTTTTATGGATCAAATAAATCAAGGTTCATAGTACAGGATCTTTTCTATGAGTATCGAGATCGACGGTATTAACAACATCGATGGTTTCAGATTATAGTCAATTTTTTTGATATCGAAAAGTAAATAATTATTAATAAATTATTTTATTTTAGAAAAAAT